>CM021697.1:71246550-71451919 GCA_011074415.1 Stictonetta naevosa
CCTTCATATAATCACCTTGTGGTTATGTGTCTGCTACGCTAACATTTCTACAACAGGGCGGGTTGTGTGCAGCTCTGAAAGAAGAATGCTGCATGTATCCTGATCATACTGGAGTGGTAAGAGATACCATGGCTAAGCTCAGGGAAGGATTGGAGAAGAGAAAACGGGAACATGAAGACCGACAGAATTGGTATGAATCTTGGTTTAATTATTCACCTTGGCTTTATTCTCATCCGTGACCGACGAAGAAATTGCAAAAACATTAGTCCTCAGTAGCCAGAGATTCAATGAACAAAATGAGTAACCAAAAGAAAAAGGAGGGATTGTAATATACAATAAATGTTTGTTCATTGTCTTTTGTATTATAAGAGCAAGGAATTCTGTTTGAGTAGTGGGGGTAGTGAAGGTCTCTTGCTGAGATAAGAAACTGTGAAGCACCTGGCTAGGCCCTGTACTTAATGTAACAAAAGAGTCCAGCAAAGAGGAGGAGCCCCCTCCTCCCCCCTTCTTTCCCTCGTGTAACCACTCCCAGATAAGTTGTTAACCAAATAAGGAAAAAGAAGTTGAGTCACAATGCAGAGGAAGACTACGGCCTTCATCTTCACGACCACCAGAGGGACCGAGACGACCCCCTAGCAACAGTACGTGCAGCCGCAGAACATACCCGGAACCAAGCTATAAAAGGGGACTCTGGTGGGGGTAAAGTGCGCGCCGTTGGTAGAGCAGAGACTCTCCGGCTGCCCAGCACTGTTTTTCTTGCTGTGCTTACTTAATTCAATAAATTTACTTATTGACCTAAAAGCTCTCTGGAAAATTATTTAAGAGAGTAAACTTATAAGAATATGTATGCATCAGAAGGATGTATATTACAGGGCTACAAACCCCTGCAAGACTGCACTGGAAAGAGAGACACTAGAGGATGGTTATTATCTATAATTCCATGTGAAGGTTTCTGTTCTCTGGTTTATCTATTGCATTTGTTTGATATCTGTCATTTGATTCTGTACTGTTCTCATTTCTAAATCAAAATGCACGTCACTGTGTGTAGTAAGCAAGGTATACGGCTCCCAAGGCAGCAGACTGCCCCAAGAAAGCAGCTCAGAGAGGGACACAGTGCCTGCTTTGCCTCTGTCAAAGTCCTGGACAACCTTGTTGGCTGCTACCACCAAGGAATGAATCCAGATGTGTTAATTAGCAACTGTTGCCATCTAACCTTGACTGGGTACAATTAGTTATCTAGCGTTATGTCCTGATTATGTAGCGTTCATCTCCAAGCCTGGTTCTGCATTCCTTCCCAGTCTTCCTCCTGCTTGGGGCTGTCTCTGGACCCAAGCGGATTGCTGCCTCTTGTTGCCTACTGCAGTCTTTTCTGAAGTGCGGTAGTTTCTTTAAATGTTGATTTCTGTATTGGTAAACTGAAATGTGATAACACTGGCTTAGTTACTTAGTACAGAAAGAAGGCTATGAAAAATGTTCAGTCTCAAGAAAAATCTTTTTGGATGTCATGGCTTTCTCTTCATGATAGGTTCTGCATCGTAACAATGAATGCTATTATTCTGCTCAGCTGTTGTATGCAATAGTCTAACAGAGCATTGGTCTCACCATTGTACTCATTATTTAATGTCTAAGCATGTGTGAATCTGTAGCATTCCTAAGTATTTATGCAGCTGTATGAGTGGGTTTTCAGCTATTATGAAAAACCCATGAAAACCAAGTAATTTCCTCATATCTTAGCGTTAACAAAAGTAAGTTTCCTGCAGTTTTCAGTTTTTGTTTCAGTTTCAGTTTTTGTTTGGTAGAAATAGATTTGAAGTTGAATTTTTAATCTGTTGCAGGACTTAAAATAAATTAATGTTCTTATCTAAAAGATTTTAATAAGTTGATGCAGCATGCTTCTAATTCATGTCACTGCCCAGCCTTCATGCAACTGCCTATTGCCTTATTTTTTTTGCAACTAATTTTTTCCTGAGCTGTTCTTGATGTGTTGAAGTCTAGAATGCTGTTGTTCCATTACTGTCAATCCATATTCTGAAACTAAATCCTAACCTAATACCAGTGCTTTCTAATGTGCAATCTAGAAATCTAGAATATTTCCTGTAACTGTAGCTACAAATCTGACTTTAAAATTGTGGTGGTTTTACCTTGCTATGCTGCTGAACTCCACCACAACCGCTCTCTCATCCCCCCTCCTCAGAAGAGGAGGGGAAGAAGAAAAGGAAAGAAACAACTCGTGGGTTGAGATAAGGATAATTTAATTAAAGAAAAAAATAATTATTAAGGAAAAAATATTATTAATTAAACACTTAAACTAAAGGGAAAAAAAAGGAAAGGGGAAAATGGAGAAAAGGGAAAAAAAATAAGCAAAGGCTGTGTGAAAATGCAGAGGAAAGAAATTACTCTCTACTTCCCACAAACGAGCGATGCTTGACCATGTCTTTAAAACAGGGCCTCAATGCACATAGCCATTGTTTGGGAGGAGGACAGACGTTTTCACAATGAGAGCCCACCCCCCTGCTTTTTCCACCTTTTATTGCTGAGTGTGACACCATATGGTATGGAATATCCCTTTGGTTGGTTTAGGTCAGCTGCCCTGGTGATGTTCCTTTCTCACTTTTTACCCAACCCCATCCTGCTGGCTCTGGGAGGCTTAGAAAGAGTCCTTGTGCTGTGCCAGCACTGCTCAGCAGCAGACACAACACTAGTGTGATACCACTGCTGTCCTAGCTACAAGTGCAGAGCACAGCACTGTATGTGCTGCTGCAGGGAAAGTTAACATCCCAGCCAGACCCAGTACAAAAATGTTGAATCAGATTGATGTTTTATAAAAGTGAGTGAAGTTCCCTTTGATATTCTTTTGTATGTATTTGAATATTTTGTAGTTCACTTTAAAACTCAGATCTTAGAAAAAAGTAGTTTTGCAAGTGTTTCAACACCAAGTAATTAAGAGTAAACCAAACCCTCTAGCCTCTAGAATGTCTTGAAAATGTTTCTCCATATATTCTAAAATGTGGAAAGAAAAAGACATTTAAAATAATTTGAATGGGCAATATTCAGTATACATTAGTTGAGCTTATTTTATTGTGCTTTTTTAAAGTTATTATTACTGTATGTTCTTATTTTTACACCTTCCATTATGTGGACTGCATTGTTTGATAGTTCTTGTTCTTGATCACGTTATCCCAGTCACCTAAGGCATTGACATTTGTGTCATCTGAAAATGTGACACCACAGTTCTTTCAGGGTCATATTGTTGCATTTCCTTTGTGTGAAGAAATTTAGAATTGTGGGATCAAGCTGTCATTGCTCATATGCACTATTTCATTATTTATATTTTAGTTCTGTTTTTTAAAAAATGAGATAGTTTATCTCAGAGTAAGGAATTCAAGTGGTACAGGAAAGTCTCCTAACTTCTTAGATGCATCAGATTCATAAGAAAAACTAAACTGTTTTCTGTCTTGTGCTGATACCTGGTATCAAGTAAACATCATTGTTCCCAGAACTGTAGAAGTTTACAGGTACACAGTTACCAGCTCTAGTATTGTATCTTAATAACTACAGGACATGTATACCTATTTAGCATTACATGCTGAAAGAGGTTGTGATTGAAATTTAAGTTAAAGATAAGCATAAATACATGCAGGATAAGACTACAACTTAATTTGAGATGCAGCATTTTTGAGAAGAAGGGAGATGTCATGTATATTATTAAAATACACATCATAGCACTGAATATATATCCCCATGGTCCTGGTACACACAGGCAAGGGAGAATCTGTTTTGATGAAGGGATAAAATCAATATGATATGTAAAGTTAATTGGAATTAGAACTGTGCAGTAATTATTACAAGCTCATATGATATAAATAGAAAGTGCTATCATGTCTCTGATATATTTGTGTGCAATTTGTGATCTGATATGTGGATTGTAATGTATGTGTGACACTGACATGGTATTGAGCCTACTGTTGCATAGTTCACTCCATTTTCAAAAAAGCTTCATCTGACTTTCTGTAGAGTTTGGATTGCCTTTTCATTTCTAGTTCTGGAATATGAACTTTTGATAAAGAACTGTCTATCTTTGGTTCTGTGGCCTTCACAATGTACAGAACTATGCTAAAATGCCTTTCTGCCAGCTTTGATGGAATGCCGTGATATGTATGTCCCATACACTGGATTGTGTGATCATCCCTTAAGTTGACATCTGGATTTTTTTATTACTTCTGGATTATTTTTTTTTATTACTTTGATTTGTTACATATTACCCTTCTTAAATTGTAGACTCTATTTCTAAATTCAGCGAGCAAATAATAGACTGAAAAAATTAAAGCTTTCAGTCTGGTTGACACAAGCAAAACGAGCACTGGGCATATCTTCAGAAGGACTATTAGCATTTTTTATTACATGGTTTTACATAGATGGTATATCAAAATTCTTTTCCAATATAATTACATTTTAAAAACAAACAAAACCAACCAACCAAACAAAAAAATTCTTTTTAGCTCTGCACTATATGATCTGTGTATATATGTATATGACCACAAAAAGAAAGAATTCACCTAGCAATTTATAAGAAAATAAACCAGTTTCATACATTTCAGTAGATAATAATAAAAACTACAGCATTCAGGCTATGATTCAATAAGGCTCTTTACTACATGATTTTAAGTAGTTTTCGGGCCTGGGGCATTACTGAATGAAGTTTTGAACAAAGGTAGAGGTATTTGAGATTTTAGAAAGGAAAGGCAGGCTGAAGAAACAACCACTTAATCACCAATAAGTGGAGGCTGCCACACTGAAAGACAGACCTGTAACGAATGTTTATATTTATACATAACACTATGATTACTACTTTTTTTTGTTGTTGGAATGAAACAGTACTTCCCCATTGACACTGTTGATGCTGGAACTGAATTAAATAATAATCTGAGCAATAAGGTCATTTATATAAAATTAAATTTGCTAGATGGCCAAATAAGCAATATAAGCTACTTCATAAATACTGATGCAGTATACTTTAACTTTCCCATATTATCTAAGGTTAAAACAAAACATTTTTATTGTAACAGGTAATATTAACAAGTTTTGTTTCCATATGATTTAATGCAGTGACAACAGTCTCTAAAGAAAATGCAAATAGCAGATAGTAGTTTCAGAAGACCATTATATTTTCATTGCAAAACTTCAAAGTATTTCCCAGACCAACTGATTAAGTAAATAATTGCTCATCCTCTATATTATTGCTGCCACCCTGGATCTCTGTGGGGGACTAAAGGGAAACAGAATTTTCTTAGGGTGAATTTTATGAACAGAAAGATATTTTTCTAGTGCTTAGCCAGGAGCTGAATCACTGAAGGAATTATTTACTCCTAATTTTTCTGTTATTGTTTCAAAGCCTTTATTCCACTCTTTTTTTCTTCTTTCCTCCTATTATACTTCCTTAGGTTTCTTTAGAGAAAATAAATAAATTATTAAAAAAAAAATGGAACAAATTTAAAATTATAAAATGCAGTAGACCATCACAGAAAAGAGTTGGTACAAACCCATATTTAAAACTTTCCTACATAAATTAAGAATATTACTTGCCATAGGAACTGAGGGAAACTATGCCTTAAACATCACAAAATAAAATAATAATAATAATAATAATATCCTGATTCCTTTGCATGAGCACATACATGGCCTGTTACCTTACAGTCCAAATGCATATCCATTGGCATGACAATGTGACAAGGGATCAGGCGCAGGATAAAGATTCACCCTAAGAACTGATTCACCCTCAGTAGCCAGGTCAAGAATGCCAACAGACCCAACATGGCAGCAGAATTGATTTAAAAGTTACATGTGAAGATGCAAAGGCAGCATGAGGAAAGAAAGGCAGAGTCCACAGACAGTAGGTCTCAAGAGTTTTCGATTAAAAACTACTGTCAAGAGTCAGAATTTCTCAAGGCTCCACACGTACAGATAAGGAAAAAAATGCAGCTGATAAGCTGACCTGAATGGTCTGTGCAAATCGAGGTTACAAGGCACATTTTATCAGCAAACTAAATAATCTATGCAAAGGTAACGGAAAGGTCATTATAGTTTCAATCTATAGTTCTAGACTTCCGTCCAGGAAATATTCCAGTTGTATGTTCACCAGGAACTGGAATAAAACTACTAGGTTCAATATACAAATGCTATTGAAAAATCTGTAGAGCTCTTTGTTGTAGGTTGGGATGATCTAGACATGTAGAACAGCATGTTAGAATTAGCACTGGTTTAGTAAACATTTGCCCTTTTTATGCATACTTTCTATGCTTTCTTTTTTTCTTAGAAAAAAGATGGAAAGATCACAAGAAATGACCTTCATCACATTGTCCATTACTTTGTTTTTCAAGTGAAAGATAAAGACTTCCAGGAGCTAATCCAGATAATTGATCCAGAACAGACTGGATACCTTCACTATCATGAATTTTTAGACTTGTCTGAAGAAAAAGAATCCATGGTAAGTGCTATTTCTTTAATGATAACCTCCCCTATAACAGCTGCAGCAAAATGCCGCATTGTATTTTAGTAAAATGTTACACTCTGCATACAGTTATTGTCTATGTTAGTATGTTCACATACTTTCTAGCAATGTAAATCTTCTTAATCAGTGCTTCTAGACTCTTTCTTTTGATGCATCAGTTGGAAGGGAATCTCATGGTTATGTGATGTTTTTGAAACTTATGCAGAATCACTAGCTAACTTATGCATGTACGGCAGATGAGGAACAATAGTAGTACTTCTTAGCTTCCAGGTGTAAGATGTGTTTTGCTGAGATTTTGCTGTTTCTTATCTTTTATTCTTTATAATATACATCTGTTCAAATTGTATGCTATATGCTATACAGAGGTTGTATATTTTCTTGGATACAGCTTTGATACCTTCTGAATTTGCAGCCTCCTTGTAATGTTTTCCTTTAGAACCATTCACCATACATAGAGAGTACATGTTCAAAGTGTATATTCAGTATGTATGTACATAGATACATACATATTGAATCCCGCGGTCAAAACTTCAATTCACTATGCTGGTATTCACTATTTATCTCCTTTGATAGAGATTAAGCAATACTTCTTTGCCTAGCAGATTATTCTAAGACATAAACTGCAGTTTACAAATCTTCTTAATATTGAGAATCTGTTGATAATTTTCAGTATCAAATTTCTTTAGGTTTGCATTAGTATGTAAACTGACTTAACTCCATGTTTAGCTTTGTTTTGGGTAGTCTGGATAGTATTTTTGACAGATATCAAAAGAGTGGAGTGGTGTCAAGAGATACTAGATGCACAAAAAGAAGGTCCCTTTGAACAGCACTGAATGGAATGCATTGCTTTGAAAGGCTTTGATTTTAGGAGTTAAACCAGGCTGAGTCCCACCCTGGTGGCTCCAACAACAGCAACATTTGATGCAGCAGCTCAACTCCATTCCAGCTGGTTTTGAGTAGAATAATGGTCTGGCTGAAATTTTAGGGCAAACTTTAGTAGTTGTAAAATTAGCATGTTAGGGAAAGCATAAATGCTGACATTACCTACGTATGCAGCTGATACACACACTGTGTTGGATTTACAAATTAAGCCTGATAGGCTTGTAGTAGGGAGGTACAGAGATAAGTGGCCATTTTTTGTCATTTAAAATAAGCATCCCAAATAAAATAAATGTTAGCATGGGGGAAGGCAGATAAAGGAAATGTTAGGCATCACAGATCGTTGTCACATTAGAATGAAATGCCACCTGGGATGACGTAGTAGCCACACATGACCCTGGCCACCGTGATTTCACACCTGGAGAGAGATTCTGCTCTGAGGAGTAGATCTGCTCTGGACTTTATAGATGGTTTGTACCCAGCTATTGATGAAAAGCAGGTGCAAGTAAGCTTGAGTTTATGGGAGTCTTTACTTTTTATCTCCTCAGGGGTGATGCCAGCTTCATCAATGTGGCTTTTCCTGTAGAAATGGCAATTAAAGGTTGTACAAATAAAAGAGTATGGCTTTTTCAAGAAATTACTTCTTTTTTATCATTACTTTAGGAAGTAACTCAATCAGAGTAATCTTAATAACAGCAATGGGCAGAACCTGAACCCAGAAACTATCTAGGCTTCCAGACAGCCAAGACAATCTGAAGGGCATCTTGGCCTCCTTTCTTTCACCTGAAATTTTGCACAGTACAATATTTGGCCAGATCTGCAGTTACATGGAGATTTGCTGTCAAATTGCGATCCTGTGTTCATTTCTTTTCAGAACCATCCGGTTTTAATGCCTTTTCACTTATAGATCGAGTACACTTTCATTCTAACTGCTACTGCTATAGACAGATCCTAAAATAGGTGAAATAAGCCAGTTTTTGTCATTATTTTCCCCTGTGCAAGCCTGTTGTCTTCAAATTATGCCCTGAGTAAGCTGAGTGCCACTTGGAACTCATTCAGTCCTAGTGGGTTTTGTTTTACGATACTGAGGGGAGAGACAGGCAGTAAAAACCCTGCATTGTTAGTCAGTACATATGTCTCTTCAGTCACTTAAAGGAGCAGGTCTATGAAGTGAGGTGTACGCTTTCCTGCAGTCACTTTTTAATCATTTTTCAGAACAAACATTTTCAAAGATAAACTTGGGTCTGATGTTGCATTATATTTTGGAATCAGTATACTAAAATTGTTTTAGTTGAAAATAACTTTCTGTAAATTAGATAGCTCATAAATGGCTTAGTGGAAAAAAAAATTACGAAGTCTGGTCCCCTTGTTCTGTGTTGTAATACTGTAAGTGATAACATGATTCATTTTCAGCGAATGTTGGTCTTCTAACATTATGTTTGTCATTTTAATACAGTTTTTGATGTGGTAACACTATCGCAGTTTAATATCAAGAACACTTTTTGCTCTTTCCTGCATTACTAATTCATTCAATTGTCAGGTGGAGGAGATCCTTTCAGATAAAATCACAGAAAATTGGAAAGATTTTCATAAGGCTTTGCAGTCCTGTGATCCTAAATGTACTGGTACTATTAAGAGAAGTCATCTAAGAAAAGTCCTACAGCTGTGTTGTCCCTCTTTGTCAGATCAACAATTTATGAAGTAAGTTGATGATGTGTGAATTGTAATAGATTTAATGTAATTTCTTTTCTTATCCTATCTTTATTCCTGTCTTTTAATATGACAGCTATAGTTGGAGGCATTAAGGATTTTGGTTTGTCTTAAGCATATAGAAAATAAAAGATTGGTGGAGGAAATGCCCCATTCCTCACATGAGCAGCATCTAAATCTCTTATTTCCATGACAATTACATGTTGGGAACTTGTCAGTTTGACATAATTTCACTATGTCAAAGGTGACACGAGCCTTTTCTGTAAAGGAACAATTAGTGTGCTGGAGATCCAAGTCATTATCAAGCATTATTTAGTATTTCCAAACAAAATGTAATACAAAATGAATTAATTAATGTTATGCCTTTCCTCAGTAGGCTATTGTTGTAAAGAACAGAGAAATGAAATTTAATATTGTTAACATTAAATCTCATTTTCAATATGAGCAGACTCCCCAAACTGGGGAGTCAAAATAGCAACAAGCATGGGGAGTATGAGGTCAAGATATCTATGTCAAAAAGGAAAGGGAAATGTATTTATGCATTTTATTGCAATAACAGGTCAGTTGGGTCTTAATCAGGTCTAATCTACTCTCACAGGAGCTCTAGCTTTCTCTGCTTACAGCCAGTGACTTTCAGAAAAATGTGAAATTCTTTCCTACCTTTAAAAATTTAATAGGAAGATCAAAGAAATTAGTTCCAGTCTGACACTTTACAACCCATTGTCCTACTGATCACTGTCAGTGAGCAGCAAACACAACAGCCTCAATAGGAAATGGCTTTTGGAAAATAATCTTTGATCCTGAAATATGAATGAGCATGAATGTGATCAGTAAAACCAATCCTACTGTATATATTTTCTTTTCTATAAATGTCTTAGAGAAAACTTCGAGTGCTATGCATTGGGTTCATAAAAGTCATGTTTCCAGCACAGTGTGCTGTTATAACTATATGCTTTCATCATCTGTTAGTTTTATAGCTCTGCACGATGTAGCATACAATCAGTGGTCATTGATCATGAACAAGTAATTATCCTTGGCATTACCTGGGACTCAGCATTTATACAATTTTCTGAATAATGTTTCTACCATTATTTGTGTCAATGAGAGATCTGTACTGTAGGAAAAGTCAGGAATTAGTCACTTTGAATCACAAAGTGGTCTTTACTTGAAATTCTAAACATTCCCTGTAAGAAAACAACATAGAGTAAAGCAGTGAAAGGCAGACTGGTAGGGTTTAATTCATTGATGATTTTAGTGAATATGTATTTTACCTTTGTTTTAAAAGGATGAAAGATAAGCATTGTGAGATGCAAAATGCTGAACACTGAAGTTGTTTTCTAGCAAATCCCAGGAAAAAAAAAAAAAAAGAATACTTTTATGATTTCTGATATGGTGAACACAGAGCATATTTGCATTATCGAATTGCAGCATTGTTCAACAGTTCAGCTATCTGGGTTTAGCAAAGCAAGATATGTCACCATAGATGGGATGAGTTTGGAATCTTTTCATAGGAATGGATTCTGAAATATTCATCTAAAAGACAAGGTTTTAATTCCATTGTCAAAGACATTCAGGGACTTGTAGTCTTGTATTGACCGTGTTTAGTCCATGAATGCAGTCTCATTCATGCTGTATTGTTTATTCTTCTCTAGCAGAATAAGAGCACCTGTTCTTAGCAGTATCATTCATCAGGGTTGTGTTCTAGAGAGCTGATGACCACACTGAAGAAGAAATGTAATTCTTATAATAAGATGAAGAGAGAATTTGTACTCAACAATGCAATAGATGACCTAATCAGTTGGAGAAATGTTTGGTTTTAGGATAAATGAGTATAAATTAGTTAATTAAGTTAGAATGGATCATTCACATTTGGGGAGATATTTTTGAAAAATCTACTTTGTATATTACTCTTAGAGATGTCATTCTGTGATTTAGCCTGACTCTTTAAAAATGTTTTGACTTACATCTTTTTACCAATCTATATTTCTTTGTTTTAAATTTTGGTTTTTTTTCTTTATTTCCTTTTTTTTTTTTTTTTTTTTTTTAATCTTACTTAAAACTATCCTAGGAAAACATTGTGGAATATGCAGAGGAACAGTGGATGGTGGATGGCACTGTTCATTCGCTGCTCTACAGTGGTAAGAGATGCTAGGTTTAAAAATGATGTATTTCAAAATAATAACCAAAAAAAGAACTATAATTGACTCCTCTAAATGCATGCATACTGGCTTATGACTATCACATCTGTGCTGGGAATGTCATAACCAGATTGCAGATTTAGCATGGGTGCTTTAAGGGATGCAGGGTTCTTGAGCAAAAGGTGATGAAATGACTGAATTACATTCTGAATTCCAGTGGTTCAGCCACATCAGTCCTATTTATTTGAAATGATACTTCTGCTTTGAGGTCTTCTACTATAATTGGACTTTTGCATTGATGTGACTCATCCTGAGGCACTTGAGGACAATACTGCTATTGCTGCAGCAGAGTAGCTGGCATGCTTGTCCCAGATGGCTACCTGTGAGATGACATTCAGACTGGGGAAAAGAGGGGTGGATTACACTCACAAAGTAGATGTTGCTCTGTAGTGTTCACAGACATTTTCTGTGTGAAGTCTTCACTTTTTTTGTTTGTTTGTTTTCCTCCACACCTAGCAGAGCTTAACAAATACTAGAAAATTGAGATTCTTTTCCCTCTTTCTCTCCATTCTGATACTTTCTTCCCTGATGTGGATTAGATTTCTCAAAATAAATGAAAGCTTGCATTTCATTTTTTTTTTTCAGAAGAAAGGCATTGGAACACATGACATGTCAAGTTACCATTGTTTTTTACCACAGATATTTTTTTAGTGTCAATCTACCAGCCTTTGATGTAAGTGGAGTGCAGAGAATGCCATACACCCCCAGTACAGTACAAGGACAGGAACATTCTGCTTTAATCCAGGAATTCCCTAGAGCTCTGTGAACATGAATGAAATCCTGGAAGGCTAAAACAGCTCAGTGAAGCAGCAACAAGGGCTTGATGACAAGAGCTTTGATTCATGAGCTCTGCTAATTTATATGGGAATGAATTAAGAGGGTGATTTAACAGGCCCAGAGAGTTACCCACCTGACCGCTTGGCTGCATGTTACTTTCAGTATAACAGAAGGGGCTGAACAAACAGAGTGTCTGCCCTGGACTGCTAGCATTCACAGTCAGGAGTATTAAATAAAGCCATTAGTGATTTCATTTTACATTTCTATGCCAGGTTCATTTATGATTTCTGTCAGGTCTATTGAAGTGGCTGTGATCTTAGCTACTTCTTCCACCAGTGCTGCTGAGTTTGACAGGATAGTGGTGGGTGAGCCAAGTTTCTTCCAAGTATCCATTATATAATTCAAGCGTTAATTATACACGGTATTCACAAAGGGTAACTACAGGCAGGAGATACTTTTCTTCTTAGGCTCCTTCTAGAGACAATAGAGCTCTTCCAGGTAATGATACAGTGTTTACGTTAGGTTCCTGCTTTCTTTTTGGCTTCAGAAGGACCCTGGGAAGGCTAGTTTCAAATACATTTTCATCAGCAGCTCTGAAGACAGGAGTATCTGAAATCAATAATTCTGTTAGTGATGCATCTTGTCACAGATCATCCTGAACCTTCTTTTTTTTTCTCTTCAACTATCTGACTTCTTTTGTGCTTCACTAGCTACTGGGAGGAGGTCAATTTTTTGAAAGTGTCACCTGACTACCTGCCATTCATGTTAGTTGATTGCATTATTCTTATTTCCTTAGTAAACCAAGGTGAAAGTGGTGCTGGTTGGAAGCTTGCCTGAAATCAGGGTAGATCATAAGGATCCCTAGTGGCTCTTGTGTCTCTTAGCAGGCTTTGAACTCTTTGTGACTCTGTAATTACTGCCAGAATGCAGGAATAGATTTCTTAGAAATACGACTAACTCTCCAGTTCTTTTCCTTTCCTCTTTTTAAAGCTAGGTGGTGTGTGTGCTTTTCTGCATAAATTTGGGGCACCATTTTAGCCAGTTCTTTAAGTACCAATTTCAATACATAGCAAAATTTATGATGTATTCATACCTTATTTCTTACTAGTGTTCATTTTTTAAGCTACCTGTTTACATTTGACTTTTTTTCGAAGACTGGTACAGAAACAGTCTTTAAGAGCTTCATTCCCCTTAATATAATCTGTTGGTAGTTTTCTTTCCGTATTGAATAGAAAGCCCAAATTTTTCTCGATTGCTCTTATATTATTGAAGTATTTATAGAATGAGTTCTTATTATTCTTGATGTTTTTGATACTGAATCTCATATTGTGTTATGGCCTTTCAGATTTTGGTCATATATAGTCATGCTTCTCTTTTATACTATGATGGCATGTTTCACTGATGTACTGCCATCTCTACTTAAGTCATTTTCCCTTTAGACCCATTTCCTATGAGACCTTACTTTTTGAGTATGTAGAAATATGCTTTTTTTCACTATTATCCTGCCTTCCTTTTACAAGAATCGTAAGCTTTGTCATTCCATCAACACTCCTGCCTAAGCTGTATTTTCCCTTTTCAAGCCATTTCTCTTGGTTAGTTAGAATAAAATTTAGAAAGATTTTCACTTCACTAGATTTTGCAGCATCAACAGGATACCAATTGACACATTCTGATAATCGGCTGGACAACCTGTGTTCTACTGTAATCTTTACCCAACCAGTTAAAATCTTATTTCTTTCTTTATTTTTTTTTACCCTGGGTGATTTTGCTTTTTTTTTCTTAGAAAAAAATCTTCAGATCTCCAAAAGCTTTAAATCTAAATCCTGTTTTCCCTCTTGAGGATGTATAGTAGGCATCCTATAATTTTAGCACTCAGATTCTCTTAGGCTTTTATCAGTAGAACTCTAAATAAGGTTTAATATACCAAATGGTAAAATTCCAAGGTCTTCCAGGAACCATAAGGACTTCCATGTCCCCTTGTTTATACCACTTTTCTTGTATTCATGCACTGACAATCAGCATGCTTGATCTTTTCTGTCTGGCTTTGTCTCTTGTGTAACTGTGTTGTGTGTGACCCTATTCCAGGTAGTTATAGACCCTCAGCTAGGTGGCTGTGGTTAATACTTTCCCATGAGCACAGCTCCATTTTTCAATCCTAATTGAAGGCTTCTTTATTAGAATCATAGAATATCCCAAGTTGGAAGGAACCCAAAAGGATCATCTAGTCTAACTCCTAGGTCCAATCAGGACCACACAAAAAAAAGACCCTATGTCTGAGAGCATTGTCCAAATGTTGTCCATAGCTTTGGGAGTACACAAATGTTTCTTGAACTCTGGCAGGCTCGGGGCCATTACCACTGCCCTGGGGGAACCTGTTCCAGTGCCTGACCACACTCTTGGTGAAGAACCTTTCCCTAACAACCCCACCTGACCCTCCCCTGTCCCAGTTCCATGCCATTCTCTCGGCTCCTATCACCAGAGAGCAGAGCTCAGTGCCTGCCCCTCAACTCCTCTTCATGAGGAAGTTGTAGACCACAATGAGGTCTCCCCTCAGTCTTCTCTTCTCCAGGCTGAACAAACCAAGTGACTTCAGCTACTCCTCATACGTCTTGCACTCCAGACCATTCTTCATCTTTGTAGCTCTCCTTTGTAGCTCTCCTTTGGACAGTTTTATACTTTCTTGTACTGTGGTGCCCAAAGCTGCACACAGTACTTATGGTTATTATGAAGTTATGAAGCTTTCCAAGAATAAGCCACTGACAAGGAAGATAGTCTTCCAGCTGACATGCTACAAGTAATCGTTTATTTATTTCCAGGATACACCCAGCCTTTGCCTCAGTCTTGAACTTCAGTAAAGTGGAACAATATAAAGAACATTTGAATTTACCTTCTTCACCTGTCTTGTGTTTACTTTCATTTTCTTGGGGATCATCCATGCCAAGGCATGAATGTGTGGATAAGCAGGAGAGCATGCTAATCAATGGGATGTGGCAGGTAAAGTTGGTAATGTTTTGGCGATCTCTTGTATTCAGACAAGATAGCAGACCTCTCAGACGGCCAGGTCACTTCAGCAGATGAGTCCTCCTGGCTTACTCAGAAGAGACCACCAGTAACTGTCATCTTTTGATTCCTCTTGGGATGTTTAGAGTTAATCTTCTATGTGCTACTCAAATCAAAGAATAATTCTTTTCATTAGCATATTTTTAGAAAGAGAGTTAACATTTTAAGGCTATCTTCAAGTTTAGGGAATACTATAAAATATACTTTATAAATCTATAAAAATAGGAGTACTGAATAATTCTGCATTTTGCTTATATGGAAATACATGCTCTCAGATTAAACAATAGTAATTGTTCTATCTTTCCTTTTCATGGGGTAAATCCATAACAAAGGCAAGGTACAAGTGGGACACATTACATACCCTTTAATTTAATTTCTTTTCTGTCTTTTAAAGTTATTAAATATTTCATTGTTATTTACATTAATGGCTTATTGATGAAGGTTGTGATATTGCAGCAGAAAGAGAATAGAGTTCATATCTATGAACTTTCTTAGAGGGCCTTAAAAAGAAAGGTATGCTGTTCATTCCTCACAAAGGAAAAAAAAAATGGAAGCGACCTACTTGGGATCCAAGAAGAGGAAAGTTCACCTTCACAGGAAAAAAGGATATGTTCTAAGTGACATTGTGTCCTTTTAAAAGTCAATGTAAAGACTTTAATTAACTTCTTTCATGTTGGCTTAGTCCTCTCATGTTAACTCAGTATGCATTAAAGGATAGAATTTGGTCCTTAACTGATGTAGAAACCCAGGCTCATTATAAACTAAGCCTGTGGTTTGGAGGTCTAGGATCTCCATTCGCAAAATAAATACTGCAGAGCAATGTCAGTCTGTTTGTATTTTTAAAAGCAAGCTCTTCTTAAGAACCAGCTATACTTAAGAAAGGGTTGCACAATATAGGCCTTGGAATCAATGTGTGCTATTACTTGATCGACCTGTCATTTTGTTTTGCATCAAAAAAACTTCTGTGTCCATGTCTTGTTTATAGTTAGTCTTGTTCATTATTGCTGAATCAAATATTTGAAACTACAAAAAATAAGCTATTTGTCTTCATGCACAATCTTTCAATTTTAGAAAGAAGCAGATTGAAGATCAAGCTAACAAATATACCAAGAATAGAATTGTTGATGAAGTAATTAAAAGGCTGATGGACAGAGTAATACAACAGGCAGCAACTATTAAAGAAAGCTTTTTTACCTACAACAAGCAATCACATGGGAAAATTAGTAAAGCTGGCTTGCAGAAGGTAGGAAAAATGTTAGCTATTTTTCTCTCTCCTGTGCTTTTTCCAGAAGAATGCTTATTGTCTTATCATTGTGCCTGCTCACACAGCTAGGGTAAAATCCTTCAGGATTGTTTTAATCATTAACGAGCTAAACAGGCCTCATGCAGATTATTGTATGAGAAAGATTCTCAGCTTGTGTTAAAAGACATAAGATTATTATCCTGTAGCAGCATCTCACCTTAAAAACTTCAACTGCTTGCAGTGTCAAAAAGAACGTGTATGAATTGGGATTTGCGAGACACAGTTGGGACTTGGAGGTCTAATGTCAGCTCTTAATACACCTCTTATGCAAAGTGAGTGGGCATATCTTAAAGAATTGCTTAGCCTTAACTCAGAGTCTTTTAAATTGTCTTTATAACTCCACAGTAGTAATTGTTAGGAACTGGATATCGTTATATGAAGAATAAGTTTCTTAACAGATATAGCATGACACTTTAGTGAGAATTATGTAAACTAGTTTTATGTAATCTTTCAGATTTCTGAGCTTCATCCTCCTCTGAACCTCTCATGGACTGCAGTGTGGCTTGTAATCATGCTGAGGTTGGGGGCGCTCCCTGGGGTCCCTGGATGTCTTCCTTGGTCACCTTGCTCTGCTTTCAAAGGAGTTGTGTAAGGGATATCTCCTCCAGCCATCTAGTAGCATTTCAGGGTGTTGACTTTTCTCCAACAGGAAAGGAGAACCTTCCTCTAACTCTTATTTGAGTTCAGTTGATTTGACCATGTTGTAATTTTCCACTGTAATATTTTGGGGAAAAAAAATCCACAGCAATATGATTGTGTTGAAATCATATAGTTTTTACTTGCCAAGGATTCCAATTGGATTTTGTATGTCTTTGAGGTATGTTATGTGGTGTTCCCAGGGCCCATCGCAGCCTTGACTGGTTATCTAACTTTGCTTGTTGTCCTTTAGACAGATTCATGAGGTCATGGATTTGGGATTGTAGCTGTGATGCTGATGGCACCCAGCTGTACATTTCTTTCTTTCCATATTTCAAAGCAAAATGCTTTGCTGAAAGTTGACATGGGGCAGGAAAAGAGATATGATGGCAGTAATACTCCCCTTGTCTACCTAGGTTTAAGCAAGAGCTGCTGCTAAATAGTGTTATGACAGTAATTCATACTCTACACTTTGTCCAGATACTGAGGTAAGATAAGAGTCGGAAGGTCAAAAAAGAATTGTACCTTTGAAAAAGGCCTGCATAGAAAATTTGTCCCAAACTATTTTTACTGTGATTCAGCAATAAACATCATTTTCCCATTCATGTTCCATTGACTGCACATGTTTTTGCCAGCTACTCTTGCATAGGCAAATGTACTGGCTGTAAGGGGATGACAGATCTGTTGCCTTCTTTTCCCCCTTCTTAACATGAATGCATGATGCATATAAGACAAACACTCAGTTACTATAGTGTCTTCCCCCACGAACACTATAGTTGCATCTAGCCACATGTCTTCATACCCTTACATAGATATCTTTCTGCAATTGTGTGCAGGAATTGGAATTGCTTTGAAATGAAGGGAAGGGAAAGGGAGAGGACAAAACACACAAAACATTTTTATTTTCTCTTAAAATTTTCTTGTTAACAACACACCCATTAAGAATGTGTTAAAGTGCAACTCATCCCTGCCATATAGATCTGATGGCACATACCTTTGGGACACACTGGCCTTGGTTGCTGCAATTACACTACGTGATACCTAAGAGGCTTATTTGTTGCCTGCAACTAATGCAGTAACATGCATTTTGTCACTCTTAGGGAGAATAAACTCATTCTGCCTGCCGCTTTATCTTCTTCCTTGGCTGTCTGCATACAACTCACATTTAAGATATTTGTCTAATAACAGAAGCCACTGAAAGTTAATCTTTGTGTTTTCATAGTTGTTTTTTTTTGTTTGTTTGTTTTTGTTTTATTACACTAGTCATGATGCATTTCTGAAGTTCTGGCATTACACAAAGGGTAAAAAATCATCATCTACATGCAGCCACATATATGTAATACTGCACTGTGATGTTCTTGAACCCTGCAAGCTCAGCAGAGTCCAGCTAGGTGGAATATTGTCCAGGAGCTCTGCTCTGCTCTTGCTGCTGCTTTTCATCATTCAAAAAAAAGGCCTGTTTCCCTGCAATAGTCTTGGTCTGCCCTGCCAGTTATGCTGAGTGAAATAAGCCTCCTCTGGACTGAATGAGGATGAGAGCTCTGTGAATAAGGGTGATTAAAAGGGATTTCTTGTTATAACCGAAGAGGCTGACTACCTTATGACTCTGGGAGCTGTCTGGGCACATGTATTTCCAGGTGAAATGAAAGCTGAAACTGAGTCACCGTCACTTGTGGTCTTCAAAAATCTCAGAACCTGTTACAAAACAAAGGGGTTTTAACCACTTTGTCCAATTTCAGCTGTGACTTTTTGCATTGCTCCTGCTTTAACTTCCCTGACATTTCTACCAAGATGTTCATCAACCAAGATGTTAGGAGCACAGCTGCTTTTCATCCCAGAGCATGTGGAGTTTCAGTGGTGGATAAGGAATATCCCGAGTTGGAAGGGACCCACAAGATCATCACGTCCAACTTCTGGGTCCAATCAGGACCACACAAAAACCAAACCCTATGTCTAAGAGCATTGCCCAAGCATTTATTGAATTCTGGCAGGCTCAGGGCCTTCACCACTTCCCTGGGGAGCCTATCCCAGTGCTCAACCACCCTCTGGGTGAAGAACCTTTTCCTAACACCTAGCCTGACCTTCCCCAGACCCAGCTCCATGCCGTTCCCTTGGGTCCTGTCGTGTCCCCAGTGATCAGAGCTCAGTGCCTGCACCTCTGTTCCCCTTGAGAGGGAGCTGCAGGCCACCATGAGGACTGTCCTCAGTCTGCTCTGTTCTGGGCTGAACAAAGCAAGGGACCTCAGCCGCTCATCACACATCTTGTCCTCTAGACCCTGTGGCCATTGTTTGGACACTCTGCAATAATTTTATGCCTTTCTTATACTATGGTGCCCCAGACTGCATGCAGTACTCGAGGTGAGGCTGCACCAGAGCAGAGCAGACTGATACTTCCCTCGACTGGCTAGTAATGCCATACCTGATGCACCCCAGGGTACAGTTGGCCCTTTTGACTTCCAGGGCACACTGCTGGCTCATACTTAACTTGCCGTCAACCAAAACCCCCTGATCTCTCTAGAAAAATGTCTAGAAATAAGTGTCTATTCCCACTGTAAGCATTATGGGGAATCTACCCTGGCCTTCAATTTCTGCTTCAGAAGAATGTGGGACTCCCCGTATCACAACTGCAAGCCATGTGTAAATGTTTTTGATACATCATGTTATCATAGATGGCACTGGACACCAATATTCAGGCAATGTAACCTGTCCCAAGTGCATGTGGTTGGGTATTTTGTCAAGCATTTTTGGGTAATGTTGAAGTTAAGTGATCTACATTGTCTACTGTTCTTTGACTGGATCCTGACTCTGTAGCTGGGGAGCTGTGCCAACCTCACTGCCTACATTTATGTCAAGTTTGAAAAGTGCTACTCTGACCTACAGATTCACCTAGAGCAGCCAGGTACCCAGTGTACAGCTGGACAGTGTTGTTTGTCCTCCAGGGTGGAATAAGTTACTTGAACAGTAAATAGTATAGTGGTAAACATAAAAGGATGCTTGCATTTGCATTTGTTATTTCAGGCCAAACCATAGAAATGAGCCTATAGAAATGAGCCATAGAAAAGATGTCTGCCTAATTTGGAAGTGGATAAGCTCTGTTTATTTGGATAACGTGATGTAAGAATAGCACTAAGGGAGGAATAGGGACAGAAGGGACACTAAGGGACAGCATACACACATTCCTCTGAAGGATAACTGATCGTTGTACATCTAAATAACTAAAAACTACAGACATAAAATTGCCAGTTAGCCTTTGTAGGGTTATACCAACCCTGCCAGTTGTCTGTTTTTTTTTACAGCTTACAGCATAAGGACGCCTTTTTGCTGCTTGCCTATGCAGTACCAAAGGTATGAGGAGGGTTAGTGAAGGGGGATGCAGAACTTCATTTCATTTATCAAAGGGTAATGTAGCACCTCTGGCTTCACTGGCCTGACTCCCCTAGTAGCAGGGCAAGAAGGCATAGAACTTGTCTTTGCACTTTGGGACTTGGATTGTTATTAATGTAGGTGGAAATCAGGAAGATGGCAACTGAATTTTTGTTAGGTGTCCTGGAGTAACGTCCACAATTTATATTATATATGTGGCTTCACTTTTGTGAAGTATTACAGTATCTCCTCACAGTGAGGTTGTCATTAATCATCATCCTTTAAATAAGACTTAGAAACGATGTATTTTTTTAGCTATTCAGCACAAGACTATGATCTAGTCTTAGAATTTAATATGTCTTAATCTTGCATGCAGTTTTGGAAGAATTCAATCACTTTTTTTTTTTCTTTTTCTTTTTCTTTTTCTTTTTCTTTTTCTTTTTCTTTTTCTTTTTCTTTTTCTTTTTCTTTTTCCTTTTCTTTTTCTCTAGATGAAAGTGTTAATAGTTGAGGCTGTAGTCACCAACATTGTTATTGTGACTGATTCTCTTCAGCTTTGATTGGATTTGTATGGCCAGATTTTCTTATCGCTACTATTTAAGTATTTGATATAATGGTAAATTCTCATTCAACTGAACATAAAATGTACTTGCTTATCCAGAAGCTTTACATCCATAGAAAGGAATGGTAATTTGCTAATTATTCTTATTTTTAACATTCTTTGTATGTTCAGCCATTTAATGATATTTTCTTTTAATCTGTGCAATTAACTAAAATATAATAACAGGAGTAATCACTGTAGGAACACTTGGAGAACCAGGACAGAGCTGTGCAGGATAGTTATAAAGGAAAACACCTAAATCAGGAGCTACAAAGCAGCTGAAAGAAACGAAAGGTTTTCAGGAAGCCCTCAGCAGCAGCAAGGGCTGCAACTACAACTTTTCAGGGAAACAGGAGGTGGGAAAAGGAGAAGAAAAACAGGGACCCCTCTACAGTCACCTACCAGGTAACATTACAATGGGAGACTGCTGCCATAACACTCTGGAGCACTCTGGCTCTTAGATGGAGACAGAGAGGCAGAGGGTCTGGAGCAAAAAAAGAAAAGACAGAGAGAGACAGTGAGAGAAGGAGACATAGGAGGAACACAGAAAGATAAGAAAGATTTTGCCAAATTAGATTACCTAAAATGGATCCCCAAATCTTCTTTGAAGAGCAGCAACTGAGAAGGGATCTTAACCTTCCACCTGGCTGCAGCTATGTATGGCTCAGGGATTTGAAACCATTCTGCAGCATTTCTTGTCTGTTAGTAAGCCATTAGTGATAAGGTTTTTAGTGGTGCTATATACAACTGGAACTCTGTGGTGTGATCTGGTTACTGTTATTTTTGTCAGAGGTGTGGTTTTACTTTTTTTCCACACTGCTACTATTATTTTCTGCTGTCATTATTTCTTTTTTAGACCTAAGACTAAAGTCAGGGAGGCTGACATAATATTCAGACTTTTCTTCATTCAGATCTTGAAGTTTAGAAGTTTGTGATTACAGCTGGCTAAACATCTGTCCATCAATATTACATCTAGTAGCCTAATAAATGACATTTGAAGCAGGTTAGTCAGTGTGAAAGTATGTGTGCCAGCTTTTTGATTTAAGTCAAGAATCAACAGTATTTTTCCTGTTTTTAAAGCTTTTTATCAATTTTGAGAATCACAGATTTTCTTTCAGGATTTTACTTTATCTCATAGTTGTAAGAGGAAGTGTTTGATATAAAGTAAGTCTCAAATGTCAGAAGGGAAAGAAAAAGAAGCCCTAAATTCTATTTTTCTATAATTTATTAAGGTAGGGAGAAGTCTGATCCTTTTGTCTACAGTTATATTACTGGTAAAGAGTCCTAGTTTTCTTCTGGTAAGCTTTAGTAGGAAGATAGCATGAGCAGAAATTTTGATTAGAATTCAATACACACTGGAACTGAAAAAAGGGAGGGATAATATGCGTGTCTGTATGGGTGAGTACAGTTTACAGAATCAAATCGGGAGAAATGAAAAAATGATGCAGTGAATACAATTTAGTGATCTCATCAGAGTAGCTATAGAGGGTTTCTTTGTGTGTAGAAGTATGTAAATAATATAAAAAGAAAGGAAACATTCCTTGAAGACAGACCATTAATTTAGAATTTTTCTTATCAGTCAGGAGGAAGGTGTACTGAAATGTCAGTGCATATGTTTTTTGTAAGTTTTTCCTGTTTTAAAATCTGATTTGAATTACTTTGAAGTTATAATAGAGCATACTAGAAATTTGCTAAACATATAAAGGAAGACACACCTACAAGCTGGTGGCAATATTTAATCAATGGGAAGACATACAGGTGTTGCTTTTTTTTTTTTTTTTTCTCATCCAAAGGTTTCTGGGAGGCTACATGCTGTACAGTGTAATCTTGCTGTAGCTTCAGCTATGTAAACCATTTTGTTGCATAGGGATGGATCACCTGGTCACCTGGTTAGTTTTTAGGAGTTGCTGTCTTTCTTGATGAACTGTTGTCTCTATAAACCTAAGGAAAGATTTAGCATAAAAAAAACCCTTTCAACAAAGCAAATATGCCAATGAACACTGTGCATATTCATGTGAGACAGGATACTACAATGTAGTGTGGAGGTTTTATAGCAAAGAGCTCATTCACTGATAATCTCCTTTTGTTCAGTGACATTTATGCTTTTTCCGTATATCCCCTCTATGGCCCATACATTGTAGAAAAATTATAAAATGCTCAAGAGACGTCAAAATATGTTATTTAATCTCTTCCCCAAAACGATGGTGAAATGGTTTCCTGGAGTATCTCTGCGCAATATGCAGAAGGAATCAGAAAGATCTTAAACAGTGACCAAAATAGCTTTTCTGTGGCCTAAAAATACCTTAGCCTTTCAGGACTGGAAGTACCCATTTGCCCTGCTGGGAAGCTGGCTGTCTCCTATTCCTGATCCTGCTGGGTTGTGCAATAACAAATTAAAATTGTGAAAATAAGAAGCTGCCATTTGTGCAGGACTGAACCTTGCTGGAAAGGAACATCAGGCAAAATAGTCTGAGGTGAGATACTCTGTCTGAACTGGAAAGTAAGGATCATTTTGATGTCAGGTCTTCTGAAATAGCTTACATTGATTCAAAACAGAGGAGGGCTTAGCTGTGATAGAAATGATCCTGGAGAGATGGTCTAGCATGTAGTAGTTGTACTACACAGTCAAAGACAAGTCAAATTAATTTCTGTGACATTGTCTGAAGCAGCTGCAGACCATGAGATCCCTCATTGACACAGGTGATACAACAGCAAATCATGGCTTTCATGGTATTCCTCTTCTCCTCCCCCAGTCTGATACCTTCCTTCCTCAAAAGAGCCAGACTCCAGAGAAGGCTAAAGGAAAAACAAAAGACCTTGTCTGATCTGTGCTTTCTTCCACTGAGATTATCCATCCATGAGGACCTTTCTTCACCTTGTACTGGGAAAACTATAGCAGCTGAGGCAGTTACTGTAAATTGGGTGGACATCCCTTTTCATGTATACAGCTACTGTACGTCATCCTGTTTGGGCTGTAAAGAACATGACTGCGGAGACTCTTGTTTTATTTATGGTATATTACAGTGCTATTTATCAGATATGTTTAATATAATCTTTTCAAAATTTGTCAGTCTGATTTCTCTATTCCAGGTGCTGGATTGAATGGGCCAGGAGCTACATTACGCAACAGCCTAAACCAAAGAGTAAATAATGCTAAATATTGCTACATGACTGCTGAAGAATGTCTCAGTCAGCTTAATGATAAGCTGATGGAAGTCTATGGGGCAAATACATCAAGACATGGGTTGCTTTGGGCAGTGAAGCTGGTTGTTATTTGTGATACAAACATTTGTTCTAAAAGTTGGTTTGGAGGAGCTGTCAGAAAAGTGACTTGAAACTATGCTAGATTTCATGTCTTCTGTGTTCTCAGAAATTTCCATTTCAAATACATTCAGCCTTCAAGGCAAAAACATTTTTCCCCTCCTAATTGTCTTTTGTGTGGCCTTTGCCAGGAAAATAAAATCCGAGTTATTTTTTCCCATCCTTTTGTGAGCACAGCTATTAAAGATTCTGCAATTAGAAGAGAATAATTCCATGCTACTCATTCATGGAACAGTCCATCTATTCATGACAGTGATCTTTACAGAAGAGTTTCTTAGTCCCTAAAGTTTGCAACAGTGTTTTTAATCAAGAGTTGTTTTCCATCTTTTCTGTGTTTGCTTATTATTTTCTGTAACAACCATTAGAATGTATTCCTTGAAATCCTACCATGGATATGCACAGCATAAAAAGAGCACATTTTACAAAAGGAGAGAAGCTGCAGTCATTAGCCTTTTGCTCAGTTCATTCTATCCCTGTTCCCTAGGAGAACTGGAAAGATCAGCAGTCCATGGGGGTCTTGTGGGGTCCTCTGTTCAAACCAGCCCAGATACCCCTAAAGTTGATCATATTGACAGGTATTACTTCAGATTTCTGTAGATCTGCACCATTTGAAAGGTGTTGGAGCATTTTATGCCTATTTTAATGGAAGAATGTGTTCAGCTAGTAGATTAATTGCTGTAAAGTCCCTCTTCATAACAGGTTTTCTAGGGGAGTGCAAGACGATGGGTAAAGATGAGTTACCTCTCAGTATGGTACTGATGGAAAGAGGAGGCTACTTTGTAAATTTTGGGGGCATGGCTTTTTGATGCTCGCTGCTTTTGCTCAGTTCATGTACATGCTTAAGATGAAAGCAATAGGACTATACTTTATTGCAGACTAACCCAAGTGTTAAGTAAGGCAGTATTATTGGTGTTTTGTATTAAAAATGCATTAAAATATTTGTCTGTTGTCAAAACAAGTCTAGAGCAATATTTTTTATGTTTTAAAATATGTTGTTGACATATTGAATGTATTTAGTTAAATATTCCTTGTTAGGACACCTATTCTGCCTTCCATGAAACAGACATTAACCATGATGGTATCATCAACATGCCTGACTTTCAGCAGTTCTTGGACAGCTTTCTGTGTGGTCTTAGAGATGAGAAGTTCTTGCACCTACTTGGTTTCTTGGGAATGAATCTGACCACTATGTTAAATTACCAAGAATTCTGTCAGCTGTTCCAGACCCAGGAAACTGAGGATGTACACCCTCGGCTGGTGCCATCTCACAAGTAAGAAGGAAAAAGTTGAGTTGCTACAATAATCTTATGTGTTTACAGAAATGAATATGCTGTGTGAACATTGGTATTAGATATGATTGAAAGAAAATATATTTTAATATTTCCTTATGAAGCTCAAGTTGTGTAGCTTCATAAAGTGCTCAATGATTATAGGACACAAATCAGATGTTAAATCCACCTCTAAGTTAAAACTGTGGAATTACCCTGAGGACTGTTTAAATACATAATGTTAAATATATATACTGGTAACCATATTGGAGTCTTAGAGCTGAGCTGACCTCTGAGCTAGACAGCTGGGTTGTATCTCACAAGCATGCAGAAATAGGGACATAGTTTGGGAATCAGAAATCATTTCTGTCAGTTCTGAGACTAATCTCCTTGTCAATGTACCCTGCCATAGCCATAGGCCCTCCGCTCCAGACCTTCATGCCACTAGGGAACTGGGTGTAGACCAGATCAGGTGCACAGAAATGCTGAGGTGCTGCAGAGTGGGTGGAGGACAGGGAGAGTATTGCAGCAGCCTCCTTTACTATGTGAAGTGAAGCTGCCTAAAATGTCTGAGATTTTAAAGTTTGAAATAATGCAGAAATTATGAAATAATGAATATCATTTAGGCACTAAAAATTCATTCCAAAAACTCAGTGTGAAACTATTTAACTATGCAAACAGAGAGAAATTCATAAAAAATAATGACAAGATACAGTAGTACAGCAGGACATAAAAACCTCCTGATCAGCATCTAATCTCTGCTGTGGCAATGAAGATGTGATATATACACATAGGCTTATTTCCCAGTTTATATTTGTCTGTTACAGCATTACTGTTGGCTCTGTTGTTAGTAATATTTATCTGCTTGGTTTGCTTTTCTTTTTTTCTGAATTGGACAACTGAGTGAATCAAGGATATCAGTTCAAAACAAGAAAGGAAACTGGTGGTGATTGGGTCTTGCAAACAGTAGGAGTTGGAGACCAATTAATGTCTTGCTGTCATTTCTGTTTCAACTTAGACTTAGCTAGGCATTGAAAGAGTTTGGATTTAGCTCCAGGTTTTCCTCTTTTCAAATACTGTTACTGTTTTAGAAGTCCAGTAATGAAAATATGGTGTTCAAAACTCCTCAGAACACTCTGCTCTTTCCCAGCTAAGTTTTTAGACCATTTCTGCTGGTGAATAGTTTTGGTTTATAGAATCTTCTCTCAAATGGTGGGACTGGGGAAAAAAATCAACCGGTTCCCAGGCACCTAAAATAGATTACTGTGGCATTTGTTTGTCTAAATCTAGATGGAACCCTCAGCAAAGGCTGAAGCCCTGAGCTCTGGCAGCTCAGAAGGGCCTGAGTTCGCAATGCAGCAGTTCTCCAGGACCTGGTTCTGTTTCTGCACATGCCATGGGTGGTACAAGAACACAGCAGGCAGTCCAGATGTGGTTATCACATCTTGCCTCTTCTGTAGACTTGGTATTCTTCTGTCACTTGTTTGAGAGCATATCCAAGAGTGCAGCTGAACCAGGCTCTGAAGACTTGTGACTGCAATATTTGTTTATAAAGCAATAGACAGGGAAGAACTGGTGCTAGAACATAGTGTGTTAAAAGAAATGAACAGGTTTTCCTCAATTTTCTAATTGGAAGTGCTTTGAAAGGCTGAAGAGAAGTGGTTACCAGAAGAAGGAATCTTCTTATGTGGAGGATGGTGCACAGTTTCCAAGAATGGTGAGACATAACATCCCCTCAATTCTCAGTAAGATGTGTCCTTGCATAGCGTGTGAATTTAGCCACCTTTCTGTGCAGTGTGACAGCTGTGCCTGATGCTGATCTGAGGCACCCATGTTTCACTGCCTGCCAGGACTGCACCAGGTCCCAGAAGTTGTTTGCAAGTGTGGGTCTTACTCCCTGAACTTACTAGCCATGCCTTGGTGGTTCACAAAGACAATGTTGTTCTAAGTTATTGATGTAAATCAAGGATAATCTTCCTGGAGTCCTTCCAGGATTTAACTGTTTCAGAGATAATTAACTTTTCCTTCTATGCGTACAGATGATCCATGCGGGCTCTTGAGTTTGAGTGAGAATTGAACAACATTGATTTGAAAATAAATAGGGAATTACAAAATTTAAAACATCTTCACTAACCTGCAGCTAGACAAATAAGGCAGTATTTAAAGATTTAAGTTTGCACAGATGTGAAGTAACAGTTCTTAATGGGTATCTTAGAAACTATGAAACAAAACCACAACTACCATGAAGAACAACAAAAGTAAAGGAAACCTGTAGAGATTAAAGATTCCACTAATGTAAAACATAGTTATTTTATTTTTTTATTTTCTGAGAAACAAAAACAACAAACAAACAAAACAACAACAGATAATAATGGATGCAGAGCTAGCTTGTGATCAGGCTCATTACTACCTTGTTATCAAAGCAAGAACCAGATAGCATGACCTAGCAAGGGTAAGAAGAATGTTTTCTTTAAATAAATAAGAAGCATTAATAGATTTCAGAACATTATGCAATGTTGATCTTCAGAGTCTATAAATATGCAAAAAGACCCATGCAAAACAGTTCATAACAGCTCATTAATGATAAAAACTTACTGTGTGAGTTAAGAAAAAAACAATTTGAATAATGCTCAATTTTTGTAATGCTAATTATATAGTAGATGTTATTACAGTTATTTCTGAAACTAACTTCATGTTTTACTATTGTTGGTTTTATTTAATGTTTCTGTTATAAGAGTAGTTATGGGATTCATCTGAGGCCCATTCGATTACGTGCTGTACACAAACACATACCTCTATTGCTTTGCTGACTCCCAGTGTTGCCCTGCACACAGGAGCATTGATTTGGGGCATTTACACCATCCAAAGAGACTCTCATAAAACTGTCCTATACTTTTTTTTCAGCATTTTAAAAGATTTGTTGGGTAGTTGCAATATTTGGACAATAGAATAGCACAAGGAAAAATATTTTTTTCATGAAATGTTTGCTTAAATTGGACAATAGTACTGGTAGTCTCAGATTGTAAAATGAATGATTAAATAAAAAGGCAAAATCTCATTCATATTAGGTATAGAAGAAGTTGACAAGAAAATCTGCATGTCTACCATTTTCCAGTGCCTTCATCTTCCACTGGCATACCTCAGCAATAGGTGTACCCACAGCTGCAAGCATAATTCTTATGCTCATATCCCTGTATCTGCCATCAGTAAGAAATTTACAGATTACATCACCTTGATTTAATCTGGTTGACCTATGATGTCAATCCTGATTCAAGCTTGTGAGAGTTGCACATCCATCTAGTAGGAAATAGTAAAAAAACAATTTGGTGGGGCAGACATTAAAAAAAAAAAAAGAAAGAAAGAAAATCGGACATGTTATTGCATTATTTTATATTTCTTTCTCAATTTCCATTATTTATTAAGCTTTATCAAACATATAGTCAAACTTGTTGGTTCTTGGTAGTGATGATTTCTTTTACATTCCAGAATTTTCAGGAATTTGACAGTGAGGGAAATGTCATTATACAGCCAGGGAACTTGAAAAAAAGTCTTGTTCAGATTTGGCATTCCGGTCACCCCAGAAGAATTTAAGAAGCTTTGGGAAAGGTATGACAACTCTAAATGATTAGCTCTTGCAATAGGATTTTATAGGATTAAAGAGCCTTTGGTAGTGCAGTGAATGACAATAGATTATGCTGCACTAGAAATCTTTTATTTTGTTATGATCATGACCTTAGATCATGACACCATGTTACAGGAGGCTACATCTTATAACACTGAGCTCAAGAATACAGTTAGGTACATTAGTTTCCCATGAGTACAAGGACAGGATTTTCTCTTGGTTTCAGTATTACTGATCCGTTTAACATACATTTGCTCTTTGAATGGCACTTTAGGTCACCAGCTAAATTAACTTCCTTTTCATCAATTTTGTTTTATACACACAAAATGCTTGCCTTAGTTTGTGATGCATGAAAGTCAGTTCCAAGTGTCTCGGGTCGACTTGGAAATACACAGAAAGTTTCCATCAAGGAGGTCTATACATTATGTATTATGTACCTGTCTGAAGTCAGTGCTACTAGCCTCTCATTTTCAGAGCACTAAATTTGCTTACAATATTTTCTACCCAAATAAGAGTGATTCTGTCAGAAGAAAAATGCCACATAACACATACATAACAAAAGAGAGTAAGGTAATTTCATGATGTGAAAAGATGGCAAATAATATCATGAAATGTTTTTATAGACAACTAATTTGTTGTGAAGTGGATAAAAATACTTGTCTGCCTTCAACAAAGAGGAGCTGTGCTACAGACTGTGTTTGAAATGGCATAGATATCAACTGTATGTGACATTATATAAAAACCTGCCTTTGTTACAGATCTATTTAAAAAAAAAAAAAATCATCACTCTCTCTTAATGTATAGAACCTGAGTGTATTGCTTCTTGGTTTCAAACTTCATTAAATATATGTTTTTTTCTAAGTACTGATTCATCTCTGAATTATTTTCTACTCCATTAGATTTTACTTTCCATTCTTATTCCTTATGGATGCCGTGGCACATTGAAGAGTATCCTTTTCATGTAGTTATCTGCTGCATAACTTCACTCCCATCAGCCACTCCTTTTATAGAACAGCTAAAATCTCTTACATGCCTGATATGTCAGTAACTTGAATAGAGGAATTAGAGTGAAGCTGAGGCTAAATTAAGCATTACCATGCATTGGAGCACTAGAAGCGGGAGAAACTGCAGGGGAAAAAGCTATGGAAAGGTTTATACCTAAGACAATATGAAGAGTGTTTATGAGGCTAAATCCATATTTCTGAAGGATGATTACAGTTCTGAACATCTCAGATATGCATGACCTGTTTGAGATATTTGATGATGAATTTTTTGGAGCCCAGTTCTCCATGTCTCAAGTCAGACACTGAAATGCAGCAGTTCTGAGAGCTGGAAAATACTCCTAACATTTTGGTGCTCAGTGTAGTGTTTTCTGTGATTACAAAGCAAAGTCCTATCTTTTGAATCTCATATAAAGTCACTTGCTCTCAGTGTGGTATGGCACCTCTGCAAGGAAGGGAAGTCTGAGATTTTAGCTACTAAGTCACTTAAGATATAATGTCTTTTTATGAGGAGGAACACATGATTATTTAAAAAGAGCATTTCTTTTTCTAGGTATGATACAGATGCAAAAGGATATCTTACTCATATTTTTTTTTTACAGAAACTGGGGATAGAGTTTGCACCTGCTGACACAGGGCTCAGCAGACACAGCACAGAGGACATCTATACATGTTTTAAAGCAAACTATAATTATCAACAAAAGAAGCATTCAAAGCTGGAAGAGCAGCAGCAACAACACACTAAAGGTCTGCATGTAAGAAAAATTTAAACACAGATCAAGTAAATTGATCTTAGGAGCTTAGCATATAACTTCCTATGTTTGTGTTTAGTTTGTTAAGATGATACTGATACTGTGTGTAATACAAATGTAATTTTCCAAACAGTCTCTGAAAAGGAGTTTCTGAAGGTGCTGGACCAGGCTTATACATAGTGCTGTTCCCTGGATTTGCTAGAGATAAGCCTACCCCAGTGTGCATCATGAGACTTTTTTTTTAACATATTCTCCATGGATGTATATTACTTATTTTACAGACTTCATGGCAGGAGCAATACTGACAAATCAGAGTGTCCATGAACATACTCAGACACAATCATCTTTGCTGATAACCTGCCAAAACAATCCTTGTTGTGCTTTGGCCTATGTCAACTACGATTCTCCCCGATCTCTCCCAGCACAGTCTGGGAGCAAGAATGCCCCAAGGACTATTTCTAATAGCCAGTTTGCAGGCAACTGGTCTCTTTTCGTGTCTGAGAAGGTTCACTAAGCAGAGACGTGCCAGCTGGCCTGTGTCCAGAGAAGTCCCTGGCCTGTTTATTGGTATAGTTTCAGCTTGTAGTTACAGTCTGAACACTGCTGTTAGATCAGGCTGAAGGGAAAGAGCAAGTGCAGATTTGTCACCCTACAGGTCACTTCTTCTCAGACTACTCCAGGCAACACGGACTTAGACCTACTGGATCACCATCAACAGGTGCTTTTCTTTTAGCTGGAATGATTGTGTGTGCAGGACACTCTAGTCCCTTAACTACCCTGTGCCTTCGATGAGAGCCAAGTAGCAAGCACAGTTGGTTTCACAGCCCTCTAGCAGCTAGTTAAATTGTCAGTAAATGGCTGCAAAGAAGTAACAAAAGAGAACCATGAGAAGGATAGACCCTGGCTCCATACAAGAGAAATAAACATCTTATCTCTAAGCAAGAAGAGTCTCTGCCTCACACAAAATCAACACTCAGAGTTAATAGGTCATTGCTCCTGAGAAGAGTATTTGACAAACAAATGACAAAATGATATCCTACTTACAGTGGAGTCTAATGATCCACACTTGCCCTAGTGAGTCAGCAGTGATTAGCGTGCTCCTGCTATAGGTTTCCCACACCTGCCAGCAAAATGAGGCAACAGGATAATCCTCTGTCCCACTACAATGATGTTAAAACTTTATATTTCCAGGTTGTAGACAGACACCATCTGGATGCTTATCGTGTTTTCTGCTCATGCTTTTACTCTTCTCCTGAACAATTTTTTATTTAGGACTATAAACCCTCAGGAGCAAAACACATGTAAAAACATACCTCCATACCTCGGATTTGGTTTGTGCTTGGAAAGGGTCTACATGTTGTGGGAGCTAATAAATTATTGTTGATAATAATGATAATTCTCCATGACATTTTTGGTAAAGGTGATACACTCATAAAGAGTGTACAAAGAAGAGCAGTCTTGCAGATAAAGAGGCAGCTTGGGAAATCATTAAAAACCAAACAAACAAACAAACAAAAGACACCACAGAGATGCCTGTAAGCTAAATCTTTTCACTTTTTACCCTGCTTTTTTAATACTGTTTTTTCAGTGTCCCAGATAGGCTGAAGGAATCAAGGACAAAGCTCTCCTTTCTTTTCAGCATCACAGCTCTCCTACCTGCATTGCAGTTCCCAGCATTATAAACTGTATTCATGACACCCACAGGTATCAATGAGCATTCCACCTGTAAAATATTCACATAATATACAGCAGAGATGGTTAGGCAGGTGCTGTTATAGGCATTGCTTATTATTGTATTTGTAACTGTCTGTTGTAAAACTTAGGCCCAAACTGTCTCATATTGGGCTCTTCTGCTCCATTTGTTGTACCAGCTGGTTGTCTGTAGTCTTAAAGAGCTCTTTTGTTCAACAACTTTCAACTTCTAACCTGTTAAGTGCAATGCCATGTGCAAGGCCTCCCTACCTGTAGAGCTATAAATAAAGAGCAATTCTGCAAGTAGAGAAGATGCTGTAATACAAGCATAAAATGTGCAGTGAGGTTCCAAGATGCACATCCTCACCCTGAAGCAGCTGGAGAGTAATTAATTCAACTGGGAAGACATGCAGGGTAAAAATAAAATAGTGATGTGAAATTGTGGCAGGTTCACATCTTTTACAATTGTTTAGTTTTGAGAACCTAAGGTAAAATAACTATGTATATACCTATGTATATGGCAACTATACACACAAATGCATACATAAAAGTGCATAGTGACTTTATTATAATTTCGAAGATAATAGAAATTGTCAGACTGGCCAAGGATAACTGGAATCAGTTTCCTGGTAGTAACCAGAGCCAGATGTTTCTAGTTGAGATGGAACAACCTACTAGTCAATGGATGTGGAATATTCTGCCCCTGCACTAGGGCTGTCTAATCGTGGGTTATGATAGAATTTGGGTTAAGCCTGCAGGCAGGACTTCCATATCCCCTTCAAAAATTGCATTATAATTATTCATTAGATTCTGGCTTTTCTTGATTCAGATACATCCAGTTCTGTTCCTAATCTTTTCAAATTTCTGGCACCTGTGGCTTCCTCTGGGAATGGTTTCACATCTTAACCACTTGTGGTCTGCAAAACTAAGTCTTGTTACCTATTCTTGTCACCTTTTGGTTCTGCTGAATGTTCTCTTCTTGTCTGCCATACTTTCCCACCCACTTCCTGGCCAGAGGGAGCAGTCCTGTCATAGTAGTTCCCGTCTGATTTTTCCTCTTGGAAAACTGGAAGAGCAAGAGAAGTCGAATCCAGGCCTTTAAACTCCTCAGATTTTACATGAGGCCTCAGAAAGCCATAAATTACTCTTACACCTGAGCTATTGTCTGACAAATGAAATGCAACCATGTAGTGGCTTTGAAACCACTGTGAAGCAATCCAGCCAAGGGTCAGCCTTCCAGTCCAGGACCAAATAGAGCAGCTGAGATATGGCAAGTGGAAGTGGGCACTGTGCCCACCTACTATAAAAGTTGGTGTAAGATTTTTCTTGGTCAGAAAAAATGAATGCAGTGGTTGCAAAATCTAAACCTGGTGATCCATGTGGTCTTCAGCCTCCATTTTATTCTGAAAGAATTAGAAAAATGATTCATTTCACTGATTACTGTCAAATTTTGATTGGAAGGAGGCAGTTGCATGTGGTGTGAAGTTGCTGTGAAAGAACCCACTTTAGTACCACTGGGAACAGCACCCACTGTTCTTTCTGTGATCTTGCTTAAGCTCTCTCAGTACTATTTGCACAGTGGCTGCATCCAGCCCATGTCCTTTCTTCAGGCTCTCTGCAAGAGTTGTGAACCTCACCCTAACAGCTTTGGAGCAGTTTCAGTGCCCTGTGAGTACGCACTGTGAGGCAGACAAAAGCTCTGGACATCTTACAATTCAAAACATATTGCTGTGCACTTTTTTTCCTTTTTCTTTTGTTGTAACTCACAGGAAAAAATTGCCCAAATTAGAAACAGACATTGAACAGTGGCTCTCCAGCTTTTCAAGAAAAATGCAAAACATTTGCAAGATTTTTTATTTTATTTTATTTTATTTTATTTTATTTTATTTTTTGGCAATTTGTTTTAATCTCATTTTCTCCATGCACATATTTACTGCTGTGAGTGGAATAATTACTGCTTAGAAATCTTTAATGAGTGCAAAAATGTTGAATTCCTCTATTTTCCAAAAATATGAATTTCAAAAACTGTTTTGACTTTTACCTCAGCCTTTACTTTCATTGGGAATATTTAAGTGGGAGATAATAGTGGTGACAAAGAGCTATCATTTAACAGCATGACACTGAAAATAACATACAATTGTAAAGGAGTCCAGAATCTTTTTTGCAATGAGGGTACAATGTGGACCATATCACATACTAAAAGCACACCCTTGCAAGATGGGGGTGCAGCGCTAAACAATCTTCCAGGGGAGGAGGAGATAGATATCTCAGTGAAATCACAAAGTGCCCATATGGTTGTCAGGTTGTTTTTTTTTGTTTTCACATTTCTGTATGCTGCTTCCTAGGTATGACTGTCTTGGTCTCTTGGGGTGCTGAGGCACAGCACCCATCCCCTCCACTGTTCTCCCTTTCCCATCTCTGTAAAGCCATAGTTCTTAAGCTGAGGCACATTACAGTTACTCAAATAAAATAAAAAAAAATAAATAAAAATAATAAAAAAAGAACCACCCTGTCAGCAGATCTTAGATTTTCTATTTGAGTCTCTGTTGGAAAATCTGTAGGCTTCTGAACATAATAAGTTAAAACCCATAGATCCAAGTAGCAGATACTGGATCTTTAGGGTCTCATATCTAAGAGTAGGTTGAAGGAGTTTAAACTAGTTAGTTAGTAATTAGATACACAGAGATTCAAGACAGTAAAGCTATCTTGAGTGCAATGGCACTACTCTGATGTTTATCTTTTATAGCATCCTTCTACGTTCTTTCCAATAAAAGTTTTGCCTTGAATCTTGTATGGTAACAGGAGCAGAATGTGAAATAGAGGAGGGTATTAACTAGAAAAAAGAGATTTGAAAGTGAGAGAAAAGCTCTTTAGGGGCTTGTAGAGACTCTAAAACATACTGGCAATATTGCAGTTTCCTTGAAAAGATTCACATCATGCTTTGAAACCTATATACAATGGCTAAATTCATCATAAGGAAGCTCACTACTATTTTCTGGAATATTACAGAAGTAGAAGCCATCAGTGTTTTTAATGGCAAGGTGAGAGGGTAATCCATGCAGCTACTGAAAGTAAGTTCAATATTGCATTCCCAAGGAAACATGAACTTTTGAAAGACACGGGTTCCATATGAGAATGCAGAGGGAAGAATCCTTTGAAGAATTTTTGTCTGATTTTAAAATAATGAATCACTCAAGTAGGTATGACATTTTGAGAGATTCCATTTTAAGGGATAAGATGCTGATTGGAATCCAAGATCCAAAGCTACTGAAAAGATGTCAGGAAGGTAGGGTGGTTTTTTTTTCTTTTCTTTTCTTTTTTTCATTTTTTTTCTTTTTCTTTTTTTTTTTTTTTAAAAAAAGGGGAAATCTGTTTAGTCAAGCTAGGACAGTTGTAAGGGATAGTAGAAAACACATCAGAAAGGAGAGAGGACATGCCACATGTCATGAAACGAAATAACACAGTTTTGAAGAGACTCTTCAGAGCTATCAGTAAGAAGTAACAAAAGTGAAAAATATGAAAATTCACAGGTTCAAATTATGTCCAGGAATTTGGAAATACTGCAGCAGCTATAAGAAATAACTTTGTAATACGTTGCAACTGGGTAAGCAAAAACAAAAGAGTATCCCACACACTCCCAGATCTATATGATGGTGCACAAACCAACCAAGTAGTTTAAGTTTATGCTCAGAAAGAGATAATATTAGGTCTAAAATATGTCTTGTTCTGGGCTTGATTAAAGAAGTGAATCTGATGAAGGAACTGTAAGAGATCGTGCCCAGAAATCTTTAATGTCTGAAATAGACACAAAATATAAAACTGTATTTTCACAACAATTTGTGCATTTAGGAACATTCCTCTGTTTATGAGAGAGAAGCTCATAAAGCAGCTGGATCACATAGGAATAATGTTGTGAAGTTTAGAAATGGAAGAGTCAATTAACAACAGGAACATCAAAAGGCAGGCTGCTGATATTGTCCTTATATAAATGGGGCTAAGCATATCTTTCAGGACAGATACTGTCCTATATTTACTGTCCTATAAAAGATATTTTCAGGAAAATGACTGCACAATTTTTTTACAAATATAAATAAACATTTTAGGTAAATTCAGATTCTTCGGCTAGATGCAAGTAAATTTCCTTGGATGACAAGGATTCAACACTATGCATCTTTAAATCACTGTACAGGAGATTCTGCTTGTGAAGTCTTCCTTCAGGCTTAAATCCTTTTCTTGTCTTCAAAGGAAAGTGTTAGAAAAGCTATTACTTGAAGCAGCTATGGATGCTTAAATAGGTACTGAAGATGTTGAGTAGGGAGAAAAACTGTGGGGAATCTGAAAAAGTAGGATTACACAAATACAAATGTATGGACAGTGAGATAGCAAAAAAGATTAACTGGAAATATGATAGAAGAGATTTGTTACAAATACGCCTTCCACAAAGATAATGAGGGTGTCCAGAAGCCTCTTAGCACAGTGAATGTTACACGAAAGTTCATATCACACTGACAACCTGTGCAAGTAGCTTTTGAGTTACCACACAAAATACTAGGCTGTAAATTTGGGAAAAGTATTCCTGAGTCATAGAATGACTTGGGTTGGAAGGGACCTTAAAGATCTAGTTGCAACCCTCCAAATGTATGGCATTTATAAAGACAACTACTTGCCTTACATGTAATGACACTAAAAAATATACAAAATCTTCAAAAAATGGCTTATGGACAGTATTATTCAAAAAATAATTAGTGGAAATGCATGTCATATGCTTCTAGGGCACTTGTGAACACCATAATTCTAGATAGAGACTCAGAGACCAGAGCTCTGGCTCTGCTATATGGTTGTAAGAAATGTCACATATTTGTTTATTAGTCTGTTAAAAAAACAAGGACCAACTTGTGGAACATAAAATTTGTGTGACTTTTTACATTCTACTTTAACCAAAACCATTCAATTGTACAATAAAGTTTAAGTTGGAGAAATAATTACTGACCAAAACCATACTTTCTAGAGCATTCAATGAGCCTACTCTTGACAACAACACAGAGAATGACATAACACCTGGAAATATGACTGGGAAAAGAAAAGAAGAAAAAAAAAAAAAAAAAAAAGAGGAATAGCCCCACTTCAGAAGAAGGTAGAAGTTGGGCTGGGTTTGGAGAAGCTATACAGAAGATGACAGTGCGGAAAGTCGTGAAGGTTACAACCTGATGGGTAGCAAGGGCATTGCAAACCAAACCTATATGACAAGCTCAGATCAAAATTTTCTGTATTCAGTGGCATGCCGCATAGAGTACAGGAGGCTCACGAGACCTTTGAAAAATGTGAAAGAAAACACCATATGTCAGTACATCTGAACCTGTTGTAAATAATTGACTTGGGCATTAACCTGAATCTGCATTTGGATTGAATTTAACATCTGAACATGTTATGGCATACACTAATGCTGAATTTGTTTGCATATGAAGTCCCAGAAATTCTGTCTAACAGTGATGCACTGTTCAGCATCTTGGACCTGGAAAGATTTGTAGGGAATGAAGGATTTTAACATGCTACTTCCAATTCAAGTATCCTAAATTCAATGGTGAGCTGAGTTCAGACTTTTAAAAGACATTTAAAGGAAGCTGTGAAATTGAGAAGTGATCCATACTTTCACCAAACTTGAGAGGAATGTTTTTCAAAAATGGTTTATTCCCGTTGAAACTTTGTTAGGCAGAGAGTCCCAGTGCTCCTAATTTAGTCCATATAATATTGGAAGGTACAATGGGTCTGAAGCATATAATAAATTAGTAACAACCCACAAAAGTCATACTATAATTCAGATTTTTTAAGGTAGGTGATGCTGTTTGCATACACAGCGGTGTTTCCTGTACCCTGAGGGCTGTGGGAAAATTATTCTTTGTTCATAAGAAGTGCAAACTCCGAAAGGATGGATTCTTAGGAAAAACAATTGGCAAGGAAAATGTTCTTGTAAAGGCTGTACTGAACTTACAGCTTCTTGAAAACAAATGGAAATTCAAGGATTCTGCAATGCTGTGAGAGGAAAGGCAGCACCAGCAACTGGAGCTGAGATCAGATGCTGCTGAGCAGATCCATGAGAGCACTGAAAAGACTTACTGAGTGCTGCTAAAAAGCATATGATATTTAGTATGCTCCCTGTTAGCCTTATTCATACAAAGGAGAAGATGTAAGGATCGGGTGCTGCTTGATTGGTGGTGGCTTAACAAGAAGCAGAGTGAACTGGTCTGAGTTGTTAGATCCACAGCCCAGCTTGTTGAGGGGCCTAGGCAATCATGCTTGATCATGTGGGTTACACGGCTGAACAGTGTTATCGCTGTAATAAGCCTTTTATACTACAAATCCTGATTCTCTGAAGAACCCTGACACTGTGCTCTGTACCCTAGGGCTTTCAGAAAGAGCAATCCCAATGCAAATGGAGCACAGCTGTAGTTATTAACCCAGATTAAAACCTGTTGTTTTTGCCATAAGTGTATCCTCTTCTAAGTGCGGAATATATTCAGCTAATTTATGTATACTTGGTAATTCACATCAAGGCACAGTTCACAACTAGTTTGACCTTTCATTCATCTTAAGCGTTTTTGCTGGTTGAAAACATGCAGAGAGGAAAGATATTTGTACCTGCCTTATCCTCCTGAGCCCAAACGTGGAGAGGTTTTTGTTGAATCAGGAGAGGGATATTGCTGGGGTTTCCAAACTTTGATTAAAAGGTCCCCGATGTCAGTGAAATATGAGAGACAAAATAAAGTGGAAAGCATAATCAGGATTTTGAGGCCTGAATTTGATCATGTGTCAATAGCCAATCGATAGTCAATATCTCAGAAAAAAAAATAAATTCTGATCCAAAGTCCACATGAGTCAGCAGAAGCTCTGCATTTCTTCCTTTGGGCATGGGTCAGGCCCTGTGCTATTCCCAGTTTTGCTCAGGTTTAACTTTTTGTAAAACAGTTCTTCTGACTATATCAAAGTTCCAGGAGCTTCAAACTGCAGGAAGTATGCTGCCAAACCCTCATCATTTTAACAGCTGGCACCAAACGTTTCATAACTCTGATCAAACAGGCTTTAAAAGAGAGGACTGTATTTTCTATCTGCAGTTCTGAATGGGGAGATTAATCACTTAATCACCCAAGTAACATTTGTTTACAGTGGGAGGTTTTGGTTATGCACTTCCACATGCAAATAAAAAGGGGGGAGGGGGAAATGAGGTTTATTTGTGAACAGTTTGGCAATCTTTGAATAAATCATATGAATTTACCACACACAAATAAGCTCAAAATCTTTCTCTGCCCTTCCACCCCTATTTTGTGTATTTGTAAATGAGCTAAAATAAACATCTGTTCTCTTTCTGGGATAAATTTAGGGATTACTTCCAAGATTTCAAAAAGGCCTTTCATAAAATGGATAAAAATAGAGATGGCTGTGTAACAGTATTTGACCTGCACAGAATACTACAAGAATTCAACTGTTACCTTGATCACAATCAGTTAAGCAGTCTTCTAAACAGGTTTGTATGATTATTTTCTAGTCTTCTCTTTGGTCACACCCAGCAAATTCTATAATCTTGTATTTAGTGTTAAGCATATCAAAAGCCTTGTTAAAACTAACAGAGATAGCCACATGCTTAAAACTGCATATGAGAGAGAAATCTTTTTAGGCCAGGTGTTGGTTCTGCAGGTAATAAGAGTGAAAAGTCTGCTTACATAATGATGGTTTGCTTTGAATCTGTGTATTTGTTTGCTAATTTTATTTATTTATTTAAGTGTAATACAACAAAGGGGTGAAAGAGACCCAGTTCCAAACAAAAGCAGAATTAAATCAGGTTATAAAATAGCAATAGCTTTCAAGTCATCCAATGCTGCTGCTATGCAAAACTAGGCTTTTAATTCAGTGTGTTAGTATGAGCAAGAGGAAAATTCTCTTTGTAGAGGCTGAGGAACACAAAGGACCTGCTCCAACTTCAGGTAGTTGGGGTTCTCTGCCCTAAGCAGCCTCTCAGAGGTCATATGCCTGGCAGCACTGGGTTTTATTCTCCAGAGCTTGCCAGATCAGGCTCATTTTGAAATAAAATTAACAAAGACTTTTCACAGTTCACCTTTAATTGGGTGATAAACTTTTTATGAATTGAAACCTTAATAGGAATCTGATGCTTGTTTCTTTCTCAAAGACCTCTTGATGATAAGCACCTCCATTCATTGTAATTTTTTTGCAGATTATTCATTTCTTGATCCAAAGTAGTCTTTTCTAAATAATACTGAGTAGATTAGCATATGCAGTTAGTTTTATTACTAAAATTTTAATGCCCACTTGGCAATTTATTTATCCGCTGAAATGGTGTTGATTATTTCCTTTTCCACACACTGTTTCCAATATTGGTGCCAGCTTGACATGGGTAGTATGTGGGAGTGCTGTGCAGCTGCAAGATGCAAAATCAGGGCTCTTGAATTTTTATTTTTTTTCTTAGTAGCAAATATAGGGTATATAGTTAATTTCTTTTCCAGCCTGTTTTATAAAGCTTCCTCTTTGTTTTACTAGCTCTCCCCATTAATTAGACATTCTTGTAACTGGATATTCTGGTGATTGGTAGCTGAGGCAGTGGTCTCCAATGATTTACTGTGGAAACAGATGATGAAAGTACATTACAGTAATTCATTTTTACACAGGAAAATCAGGTTGCATGGTGAGGCCATCTTCTATGTGAAGGCTTGGCTCTCTAGGTGTTGCCTTGACCATAATTCTGACCAAAAAAAAAAAAAAAAAGATTAATTCAAGACTAAAAAGTCCCAGCCTTTCCCCTGCAGCTTAGTAGCTGCTTGCATATTACATGTGTGCAAATTATCTACAGTTCTGATGATTGGCTATAAAATTATTAAAGTTTATTAAAATCCTCTCCATGGCTGGTAACTCTAAAGGTCAACCTGGAGCAATTACATGGGAGCCAGGTTTACAGGTTTATACCTGTATCAAAAATCCCTAAAGCATACTGTACTCTGGAGATTCTGTTTGTCTTTGCATGGTAGGAAATTCCATTAACTGACTACACTGGATTTACACTGGGTAAGAGTAGAGCAAGCCGATGCTATTGCACTCCCTTGTGGTAAAGAATTCTACAGGTTCATTAGGCAGGTTTGAAGTACTTGCTTAAAATACACTGTGTCTTTTCGTTAAGAAGCCATCAGTCATATGACAGTGGAGGAAAGTAGCTTTAATGTTATGGTTAATGCTATTCATTTCATCTTTCATGCTAAATAACCCTTATTCTCACATATTTTCTGCATATGAGAAACTTGCCTTAATTCCAGTCTTTTTATGGTAAACTATCCATCTTTGAAAAGAAGTTAATTTAGTTTGGCAATTCAAGTTCTCTGGAAAAATAAATAAATAAATAATATGCGAGAGCTCATCTTTCCCCATGCTGATGTTTGATGCAAAAATATATTCAGTGTTGTTACCCAGAGCCATCTGTAGTCAGCTATGTAACCCACTGAGTTTCCAATGTGACAGAACATGAAAATACCCAGTGTCCACTATCCAGCAGATGTTTTAGCAGACATAAATCCAGCAAGTTGTGCGTGCAGCCTGCAGAGCCCTTGGGCAGGCCTCTCAGGTACAGCCTGACCACGAGTGATCTGATCAGGATCCCTTACTGGCCATGGGGCTTTGCAAGTCAGCAGCAGCAGCTGTTTGGCCACATGTACCAGGCCTCTGTGCAGCTCAGGGGATGTACTGAAGGAAGGGAGGGCCAGTGCCTGAAATGCAGTGGGGCTGTGTCCCGCCCTCAGTTAGGCATTTCATTGCCCACACTTCATGTTAAAACCTTTGTGCTGAGGACACTGATACCAAGACCAAGAAGCTGTAGAAAAGTTCTCTAGTGGCCTGCCAAACCACGAAAAGTGAAGCATAGGTTAAGACTGAAGTTAAGCCTTTCCATCTCAAACATTAGGAGAAGTTTTTTGTGGAAACAGATTTTGTTTCCTACTATGCAGCAGACAAATCCTGAGCATGTATTCAGCTGTGCTGGTACACCCATGTAGTGTGTCATAGAGCTGTACTGGATATGTGAGCTTGTGTTTGGTACCAGTGTACCAGACTGTGTGTGGTACTGCTTCTTTCTTTAGGAGTAGTGATAACCATGACATACTGAGAAGCTTAAGCATCACATCAGAATCTGTGGGTCAAAGGTATTTTTGTAAAGGGAAAGTAACAACACTTAGCACAAGGAACATGAGCTCCTCAATAGAGTCTGTTAGATTGTGACGTGAAAAGGAGATTAAAGGACAAGGCTGAGAGACTATGTGTCCTCTGGACACATTGGTGTTGATAAGCTCAGCAGCAGGTTGTGATCAAAATACTCTGCTCTGCTTAAAAAGCACAACATTAATGCTGATGGACTGGAAGGTTGTACACTTGAGCCCAGGCTAAAGCAGTTTTCTGTTGAGCGTCTAGAGACTGGTCTGAATCTACATCTGAGAGTGTGGTTGCATTTAATTGATGGGATTGGTGGCTTAGACCTGAGAAAGAGCTTGGGCTGGTGTTAACAGGATTTGTACACTGACAGCACAAACTTATATTGAAGTGCTGCTGCTGTACAAATAATAAGTCATAATAATTAATCGCTGCAGACAACAGTAAGATAAATATTTAAAATCATTGATATCTCATTCTGTGGTTGTTTTTTGTTTGTTTGTTTGTTTTGTTTTGTTTTGTTTTCTCTTAGCTTAAGAATCAGCATTCATGACAGCAAGCTCTTTTATTTTTGATTTCCTGAGAACAATTGATGATGGCAGAGCATCTAAATACTAACAGAGACAAAAGCAGGCTGCACCACCTGCTAGCTTTGCAGCGCTTAGCTTAGAACAGACCTTAACTAAGATAAAAGAAATAGTTGCAACATCTTATGATTTGTTGTATAAGGTAAGTTTCACGTGGTTATGGAATATTTTTTTATTCTCTTCTTTTCTGCCTGGCTGGAGACTAGCCCAAAGACTTCAAAACTTTTCTATTATTAATTGAGTGTTACCAAAAACCTTGGCCTATGTATGAATAGTATGTTCTGACAACTGCAGAGTTTTTAATTGATTGTATTCTGGTAACTTCACAGAACAAGCATATCAAATCAAGCCTAGAGGTTCAGTGAAGATAAGGATTGGAAAAGAAAAATAAAATAGCAAGTTACCTGAACTCTCCTCTCTTCCCCAAAGCCCTTTTCCTTCTCCAGTTGTCTGCAAACTGCATGGCACGCATGTAAATAATCACATCTTTTGAATATCTCTGTTGAGTTTCCTAAACTGAGACTTCCTATAGGTAGACATAACATGCTATTGCAGACAGGCATTATGGTTTTATCAGTGTGAGATGAAAATAACATGTAGCAACTGAAGATACAGACATATGATCAGATGTGAACACATTTTAGTGGCTGCGGAAGCTAGTACCTGTCAGCTGGGCTTCTGCAACTATCTGCAGTTATGCTCTTGGCCATTCCTGACTCTGACACAGACAGATAAGGCACATTAGCTGACAAGCAGCAAGTTTCCTGGTTTTCCCATCTGTAAAATGAGGATGACAAAAATAACCCCTTTTCTGTAGAATTTTGAAAGCCCTGAATGAAAGAAATGCCGTGTATTAAGTAGTCTTATACTGTTGTGTCAGAGCATACTGAAATGCAGCAGCCTCTAGAGTAAATAATTTTTGATGCCACAGTAAGATTGTTTTCAAGCATGGGAAAGAATAAACAAAAAGACATTGAAGGAAACACTCCTATCACAAAGGAGTGTAGAGCCAAGTCATCTGCACCTGTAGTTCCAGGTCCAGTGTAAGCTCATGGCCTTAGAGGCAGGCTTCTGCCTGCAAAGATGGAGAGTTGCTGCCAGCGCAAGGGAAGGAAAGGGAACAGTGGCTGGAAACATGATGGGGGTAGAAACTCCCTTTTATCATTGGCTGCATTTCTCAATTCTCAGTCAGGGCTTTGTCCTCCAGTTAAAAATAACACAGACTTGCAACAAAGACATCGCTGATGATGTCAATGGTATAACTGGAAGAGAACAAAATACTGTGGGAGATGCCGTTTCTTTACAGAAATCTCTTTCCATGCTGTTTGGAGACTCTAGTGATGTTTGTAAATTTACTGAGGCCATCATGACATTTTTGGCCAGATAGACTATTAGACAGCATTCTGAACTATTCATGTAATCACTTCGCATTTTTCATAGTAAGGGAAAAACCCCTTACTGTGCTTTACATCATTAAAAATGGATGTAGATAAATACAATAGTCCAGCTTAGTGTCTGGTAAATTTTAATGGGGCACTCCTGGCATCCTAAAAGATTGTCCTCTCATTCCTAGGTGCCTTGGAAATGGGGAAGGTCGCAGTTCTGTCTACTTGAAAATGACTTCTGGCATTATCCAGTTGATCTTTTAGGATACCATTTGGTGGTTAATATAACTTCAGACATTTTCTCCATGGACAGCCAGACTTTTTTTTTTTTTTTGGTGGAAAAGCAGAACTTTTTCTCATTTCCTTTATATGAGAAAATAAGAAAGTGATCCCCTTGTTTCTGACTTATTTTTTGTGTAATAGTTGTTTAATAGTTGCTGCCTCCCCTGTGACTGGGGAGTCTAACAACATGAGTTTATAACAAAATGTTTGTTTTGTTAGAGGCAGATCTGAAAGCACAATTCTTAAAGTCTAGCTAGTTGGAAAAAATAACATCCCATCCACGACACTTCTACAAATGAATACAAAGCTTTGAAGTTTTTTAACAAAGAGTTTAAGATTTGTTAGTGTTCAAAGGATTCCTTTCCAATGTCCTTTGCATATGGTAGTGTTTATTTTACTGCTAGACAAGGTTTGTGTACATTAAAATATACATTTTAAACCTGTTATTTAGAACAGTTCTAAAGCTAAAACAAAAACCGCTGTATTACACCAATATAACACAGTTAGCAGACTAGTATGACCTTAATTTGAAGTTTTGAAAGCTGAAATATTCATTTACAGTTTCTTGAATGAATGATATATATATGTAGTATCATAAATGAAGGGCATAAAAAAAGAAAGGCACATGGTAAGTTGGTAGCAGCCAGGCAGAATAGGAGTGGTATGATCCACAACTTTTCCAGACCACTTTAATTCTGCCACTAATCTGTTTTACTCTCTTGCATGTGTCCTGCTGCAGCTGTGCTAAACCTAGTATGCTTGCTCTGGGAAGCCTTGGGAAATCTTCCACAAATAATAGGCAGGGCACTTTGTATACGGGAGAATGAGAACAGAGTAAGCAAGCCTTCAGAATGAGGTGAAGCTAATGAGAAGGAAGGACTGTTGGAAGGACTATCTTTATGGACTAGGCAGAAGAAAATAAACTTGACTTGCTAGGGACAATTATTCTCTTTTGAGGAACAAAAGGCAAATTAAATATATTCAGGTGGGTTTAATTAATGGTATTTTTAATTCAAAATATTTAAGGCAGACCTCGTGTTTTTGTTTGTTTCCCCTCTCATCTTCAGCCCTGCCTGTTCAGGAATGCTTGAATGCTTGATATGTTTCCTTATTGCTTTTACTGCAGGTTGTTTTCTATGTGCATATTTATATGTAGCACAGAAATACAGGCTGTTTTTGGTTTATTTCAACAATTGCCTTTCATTTTTGAAAGAACAGAAAATTTCAAACTAAGAAAGGTTCTGGAAAATGTTTTTTGTTTCTCTATGTATAAACAAAAAAAAAATCTGTAAGTAAAAAGCATGCAGGACTCATTTCCATAGGAACTGCTAAATGGCTGCTAAAGAAGATTTCTCTTTTGTGGACTGTCTAGGTTTGCTTAAGTAATTTGAAATCTTGCTTCTCAGGCATTTTCTCTATCTGATAAAGAAGGCACTGGAGTAATTAAAGCATTAGAACTTCGGCAAGTACTTCACCACTTCTGCTTTAAATTATCAGACAAGCAGTTCAGGCACCTTCACCAGAACCTTAAACTTTGCAAGGAGTTGACAGTATACTGGAAAGCTTTCCTGAAAAACATAAACCTCCTCTCAGAGGTAAGAATAGTTACTGAGCTGTATTTTTCTTTAGTTGTTAAAACCTAATGTGCTAGAAGCATCTAAATTTCACATATTTTTCTTTTGATCTCTGTCAAGCTCCACAAAGCCCTTATTGTCTTATAAACTGCTCTCAGAAGTTAAGTCTGGAACTCATGCAGATGTAAGTCCCTACATGTGGCAAGCTGAAATCATGACCATGGATGCTACCCAACTGGATGACATAAGATGTGGGATAACCAAATATGCCTGATGAATTCTGACCTGTCTAGATGGACTGACAGGAGGTGGGCAGAAAAGTGAGTGGAGTGTGGAGCTCACCACATTCTTAGCACCAAACAATAGCAGGAGTGTAGATGTAGTAGGAAGGTCAAACATGGAGGTTAGTCAAATACAGAGAAAATCTTGACTGTGTCCATAGACAGTCTTCTGATGCTCTGAACATATTTGTTGCAACAACTCAAATTAGAGTTGCTGTTTCTCTGTGGCAGATATTTTTGTGTTCAGTGTCTCACCCAGATTAGTTCACTTGAAGCAGGCTTCAGGAACAGAACCCACAGCTAATACAGCATCCTTTTGTCAGGCAGAAGTTCTTACTGTGCTTGAAAACAACAAGAGCATATCAAAAGGTGTAAGTAAAAGAAGTCTTTGTCCTATTTCAATTTCACAGTCTTTCCCTTTTCTCTAGTTTCTCCCACCTTAGTCTGTCTTGACCAGTGGGATTAGGGTGTAAGTGGACATGAGCCTATAGGAGTCCAAATGATGTTACCTTACCATTCATTTCTGCATTTGTCTAAGGATATGAAAGCCTGTTACTAATTAGATACATAGCAGTTCTAAAAAAAAATAAAAAATAAAAAATATTAACTTGCATCTTATGTTCTAAAAAGTAACTATGTTTCATTTTCAAAAATATGTGCTTGAAGCACCAATAAAATGAGAAGAATAATGATCATCACCCAGTGGAAAAACATATAAAAAGCCTACCACTTTATTGCCATGGTGATAATAGTATGTTGTGCTAAACAAATCCGTATAGAGCTATATGGTGATTAAATTCTGTGTCATAATGCAGAAGCTGGAAAACCAGTAAGATCTTTGTTTCAGCCTCTTCATGTCCCGAGTCAGAAGGTCTGTCAGGGCTTGAGTGACTGACGAGCAGAAGGAGGGACTACACTTTTTGGATGAAGGAGGACCCAAAAAAATCTCCAAAAGTTTGTAACATGTTATAGGGTTTTTTAGCGTGTTAGTGACTTTACCAATGAGTGTCAGTTACCAATAGGCATAGATTTACCACAGTACTTATTATAAGTGTAGCTTTATTCAAAATTTTATACTGTTGCTTAAGTGCTTCTATTCTCTGTAAATTTAGCATTAATATTTATGGTAGTGTAGCTGTTACTTTGTCTTTAGTGGCAGTATTATGTTTAGTTATAGTTATTTTAAAATAGTTGGGGGTTTTAAAATATTTATATTTTCAGCTTATTAAAATTAAAATGCAGTCTTAATAGATATAATAGATTACATGGTTCTCAGGTGTAAAACATTGGAATACTTTTTATAGGTCAGAAAATGCTGCATTTCCCCTTTATTATGCTGATAAAATTTCAGTAAGTTTCAAGTGAGTCATACCAGCCCAAAGATGAATAGTGTGAAATACACCTGTATAATTATTTTAAGAAAGTTTTTGATTGCTGTAATATTGACCTACCAGCAAGCTTTCATAATGACTTTAGAACAGGTGTCTACTTTTGCTAGGGAAGGTTTAGCTGTGATGTCTTCTCATCCTCCAAGGAGGTGCTAAGCTTCCATAACAACTTGACAAGCTGCACACTCCTGGGTTCAAGCTCTGCAAGTGTACATTTAACATGAAATATCTTAAGCAGTACTCCACGATCCTGAGTACTTTCCACCTCAACTTAACAAAAAATAAGCTACCTCCCCGTCTTTCAGGAGGTAGTCGGTCCATGACAGGGTTGGAGCCTGTACTACTTTTTTATATGTTGAACATTAATCCACAAGGGGACATTTTTGAAAAGACAAAACAAATATGAACCAGGTTCACAGTACTGGTTCAGCTTCCAGATGCTCTCAAATGTCATGTTTTCTATTTGGGTTCAACCCAAAATCTCCCATGCCTTTGCAATTTCATCCCACCCTGGGTTCACACATATTCCTGGGGTTCTGTGCAGGTTCTGGGAGAAGGCTGGTAGTTAAATTATTCACTTCATCCAAACATGCTACAGTTTTGGCCTGTAAAGTATGTATGTAAATTATTGAGGTATGCAACTCAGTCAGGCACATTAGGAAAACTGATTATTACGCTATACAATTTGATCACTGAAGTATATTAAAAAGTAATGAGTAAAGTATGCAGCTTGATCATTAAAGTATGGAAAATTTACTGAACTAGTAAATTACGAGCCTGGGATGATTTTTGTCTCACATGGCACCTCATAAATATAACCCACAACCACAAAAGCAAATATTCACAAACCCGAAAGCCATACAGGTTTAGATTTTTATTTATTTATTTATTTATTTATTTAGGCTTAGAGAATAGCTGAATAAGGGAAGTTGAAAAAATCTTGCGGAAATGATTCCTGAAAGTTTTATTCATCACATGGATCTTTTGATGGCTTTGACATATGCTAATGAGATTTAAATTCTGATTAACCCTTTAGAATACACCCTATGGCATCTGTACATCTGATCTGATTTATATGAGCAGGATTCTCACTGAATTACAACTCTGTAGAGGTGTAGGGATATGCTATATGAAAATAGAACTAAAGAAACATAAAATACTTTAAGCAATGTGATTGAGGCTTAATATTCAGGTAAAGAAGAACTGTGGTTATGTCACTTAGCTCTGATGTTGCTAACTAACTGCAGAAGAGATGAGAAAGGAGGAAGAAGACAGAGGAGACATTGTCTTGGGGATGCTGTTAAGCACCGGTGGACTCTCTGAGGACATCTGTAAAAATCCAGATTCTGGAGCTGCAATAAGCGTCATAAACTTTTCTTGGCTGACCTTCCAGACTTATTATTAATAAGGTCTGAATGGAGCTCTTCTGCATTAAAATAAGTGGCTAATGCAGTCTGGCCTAATGAAAGCTACACAGGGGAATCAGACACCTCCCACCCCAGAAGAAAGTGTACTCACACATCCTTCTCAACTGTGAGCAGTTTCAGTAGTGGAAGGGGAAAAAAGTAAAGAATGTGTCAAAAGCAATAGTAGAGGGAGTGCTGGTCAGATCTAAGACAATAAGGTTTTACACAGAATCAGCACACCTACACTGTAGTGGGTAACACAAGAGGAAAGGAGGGATTGCGACCAATTGTTTTGTGTTGTTTGGCCTTCCTGCTGCTGAGGCTGCTGAGTGATTTGTGGCGAGCTTAATAAACCTTTAGCTGTTGAGACCAGCACAGGTCAGGTTGAGGAGATGACAGAGATAGGGATAGATTTTTGCCTGTGCCCATTCAAGGGCAGGAATTGAGCTAGTGAGGGATTTGATTTGCTGGCATGTGTGTCTTTCAGCTGACAAAGGGAGTAAGTAGAAACATATTCGGCAAAACTGCCTTTTTTTTTTTTTTTAAAGGTGATTTAATGCAAAATCATGAAATTTGGAAATTGGGCTGATTTCCAGAACTTCTGTGCAGGAAAAATCATGAAACATTTCAAAATCAAAGTAGGCATTTGATTTAGCTTTGCCCTGAACTTTCTGTTTGTACACCAAGTTGTCTATTTCTGTTTGTGTTTAGCTTTCTGTTGAGTTTTTCTGCAGTCGGTCTCACGCTGCAGAGTGCTTTCTAGCTGAGTACATTTTGTTTCCAGCTAGTTACATCACATCTACTTGCCTGCAAAACTGCAGGCTCACTTATTCATGCTTGTTGCTCTTCCTGCCACAGAGGATCCTGTTTCTCTTTGGACCAGTACCCATGAGAGGATTATACCCAGGAGAGTATAGCAAATGCTCATCTCTTCTTGAAGCCTGGCACTGTGATAAGAGCACCTCTAGGTCCCAGGACTAGTATCCACTATTTACTAATGAAAAGCATTGAGTCTGTTGTTGCTGTCTCCATCTGTGTTGGGCATGTTGCTGCTGGAGAGTCTACAGAGCTAAACAGTAGCAATGCTGCAAACCCTACCTGGAAAATGCAAATGAAGCAGCTTCCTCATGCTTTTGGAAACTATTCCTAAACCAACAGAGGGGACAGTATTGATGCAGCTTACCAGCTCCACAAACAGTGTGACTGTGCTGTGACTCTCCAAAACTCTGATTTGCAGAGTGCAACTCTACAGTGTATCTGTTGTAACTATATAATTCTGGAGCTCAAAAACAAACAAACAAACAAAAGACCAAGCAACAGAGGAGTGGCATCCTCTCCTTAGTCTTTCCATAAACCGTGCTTCCTAAATTCATCAGTGTTATTAAGCCAACCCTTGTGCACTGTGTTCAGGCATGGGAAGATGAACTTCAATTGCAGCTATGATCTTCCTGTGCAATTGCACCAGGAATATATGCAGACCTGCTGTACAGGTGTGGTGCTTTTCCCTGTTTTGGGGTGGGAGTTTTACAGGTATGTTCATTAGTCTTCACCTACTGAACCGCTGGTCCTCATGCTCTGGGCCAGTTACTTGGGCAGACAGTTGACTCAGCAGTTGTGCCCTGCTGCACCAGAGATGACCAGACCTGATGATCACATGCCTACCCTTAGTCATCAGCTCCACAAACTTTGTCTTCACGTAGAACAGCCATGCTCCAGGGAAACACCCCTTCTAGGATATGTGCATATTAGTATCTTTTCTGGTATTACATCTGTTTCAGGCTGACAAATATCAAATCTTTCCTTGTGACATGATACAACCCCAAGTTACTCATAATACATAGTGAAACTGGATCAGAAATTTCCCTTTGTTGCTTCTGCTCTTCTTTGCACTGCCCTCCCCATGACTACGATGTGCCATCCCTCATTGTGCTGAGTTTACGTGTTTGAGATCTCTTCCTATTGACAATGCTTACCAACGCTATACCTCCCTTTCCTTCTCTGTTTGGAGTAATGAACAAAAAGGTCTAACAAAAATACCTACAGGATACCACAACCAAAACTGCTCAGAAAGTTTATTTCTTGAAATAAAATCCCAGATAATCTACTCTGCGCCTCTCAAAACAGCATCTTTTGGAATTTAAATTCCGTCCCTGCTACCCAGCTTGCCCCCAGTTGTGCTTCTGCACCTATTTATGGCTAGAAAGCAAAATTTTTAAATGGCAATTTTTTTCTTGGGATGAAAGCCTCTCCTTCACTTTATATTTACTTGAAGAGGAGGAAAAAGAGAAATGAGTGATAAGGGTTTTGAGAACATAGTATTAGACCATCAGATGTAGTATTGATGGGCTAGACACTGTTGGGGAGACAGAAGAGCAGGGAGTCCTCCCTATGGCTCTTGCTTCTCTATCCAGTTCTACCTAGGCTTAATGTTTCATATTTATTTAATACAGCTGTAATTTTAATTACTTGTAGACGGCTGTGGCATTTTTGTAGACAAGACAAAGTTTGACAAAAGAGTAGTCTTTGACTCATTGTGTTAAATCATTTTGTCAAATCGTCATATGCCATTACAAATGCTAAACACTACAGAGTGTTTTATCCTGCAAATGTGACCTCAAAACTTCAATATGTCAGTTGCAAACAGTTGGTCAAAAAGAAAATTCTACCTTAAAAAATGACCCTTACTGGAGTATTCATCTTTTATTTGTAATTACATTTATTATTGCAAGTTCTTGTTGCCCACCAGCTTTGAAATCCTCAGCAAGTGTAAATCAGCACTTAGGTTAATGGAACTAAACTGATCCTTGCCACATGAGGATATAGCTCCACTTACAAACCAGTGGTAAAACACAGGCCTCTCTGTAATACTGGAACTTTAAAATCAGAATCTAAGAGCTAGAACTGGCTGGCTGGTGGCAATAAATTACTGGTTGTTTGAACACAAGAACAAAATGCATTTCCACCCCAAACCACACTCAGGCAACTAACTGCTGCTTCCACACATCTTTAGGGAAGAGCAATTTATGGAAAACAACCTGAAGATGCTTGTTGTTAGGGTAAAGGATGGTCCCATGGGTAAGCACAGAAACCTCTACAACTATGTAGACTGTCAAAAGGATGATTACTCCTGGCAAAGGTCATTCTCACATATAAAGAGGAAAATGCATCATTTTTCAGGGAAAGATACAAGAGGCTTCTTGTGCAAGCAGTTTCCCAAGACCTTTGCTGCCTGAACCTCCCCAGAAAGGGAGAGAGGTCAGACTTGTGACAAGGCCAGAGAAACTGTAATTTATCTGGATGTTCTGATTTACTTTATAATAAATAAATAAATAAATAAATAAATAAATAAACAAACCTTAATAGAAAATTCTTCCAGAAACAGGAAGGAGCTGCAGGAATGGAGCTTTGCTGAGCAGGTGTGGGTGGTGGAGCCTTATTTTATTACTAATCAGCATAGTTGTGCCATTTATAGAAAAGGACAAGAGACTGTGCAGAAAACTTTCTAAAGAAGAAAAATGCAGCCCTACTTTGAACAGCAAGTGATCTACATAGAGCAGCCCATGAGAAAAGCCTTGCAATAATGCCTCATCTCTCTTGGCAAAAGCAGGAGGTGAAAGTGGATTTACATGATCCTTTGAAGGCTCTTACAAGTAGTATTAGGAGAGACAGGAATGTCTGTGAAGAGCTGAGAGATGCTAGAGAGGTTTCATGCCTGCTCAGAGCCTTCCTGGTACGCAGGTGCTGACCAGGATGGTCAGGTAGTCTGGAGATCACAGCCTACAGCAGCAGCTGGCATGGTGTGGGGCATGTAATTCTCCAAGACCTACAGCAATTTGAGAAGCTACAGAGCAGGAGCAGGGTACAGAGCCCTGTCCTCTGAATTCTGAAATGAGATAAATAAAGAGCTTGATGGGATGAGTGGAGTACATTGCAGTGAATAGCAGAAAATCAGCTGAAAGAGAACTATCCCTTTTTCTAGCCCCCAAAAAATCTACTATAAATTGTCTATAAGCACCACTAGGACATAAACTGCACAGCTCTGAATCAGATTCATTCTGTTACTTCCTTTCAGTCATGAGATTAAATTGAGAATGAGCAAAGCTAAGAAACCTACCCACACTGTGTACACTTAAAAATCCAGATGCCCAGACCAGACTCTGAAATTTTAGGCCCGAGCTCAACTACTTCAGCTGAAGGTGATAATTTTAGCTGCAGATGATACAGTCACAGGTATACAATGAATGTACTAACTGAAGGTAGTAGATGAATGAAAGGCAATAACTGGATATAAATGGTTTTCTAGTTTTCAATCTGTGCTTTACAAGAAGAAGTTATTTTTTTTATTAGTTTTCTAACCATTTTAAGATCAAAGAGTGTTAGGTCTTATGAAATAAATAAAAAGCTCTTGAAATTAAATAAATTAGGAAAGCTTGAACTTTCCAGCTATGTTTCTTTAAAAGGTTGCAGGGCAGTGATGCTTTCCCTAAGTCTTTGGCTTCATAAGAATAATTAAAAGCAGAGGTGACATGGTTTCTAGTCTTAGACCAGCCAGCAAGCAGAAGGTATGCCTGGTACTGAACCATGCCTGGCAATCTTCATTTCCTGACAACAGTAAGGACCTGGCTCCATGTCTGCATGAATAATTCCACTTCTTGTGTTTCTCCTCTTGGTAATGCAGCTGTAATACCTATCCTGCAGAAATGTTTTATGTAAAGCATGGTTAATAATGAAAAGTGTTATTTGCATCTGAAAATAGGGGAGTCTTCTGATCAGAGGCAGGCTTCTTGCAGTTCTGTAAGAAACATATTTTCTTTTCCATTCAGTTATAATGATCATGTGAGACGTGACAAGGAAACAGGAGCTCACGACAAAATGCCGTCTGTTTCTTTTTTGATATTGCATGGAGCAGAAAGGTGGCAAAGCTTATACGCTTAAACATGGAGGTATAAAATATAGTAGTAACATTTAACATGCTGTAAAGAAACATCTTTGAACCAAAACCAGTTTTTTGTTGTTGTTGTTGTTTTGTTTGTTTGTTTTGTTGTTTTTTTTTGTTTGTTTGTTTTTTTGTTTGTTTTTTTTGTTTGTTTGTTTTACCTCTTACCATAGCTACAGTAAAGATGGCTACTACTTCTGTTTGTGAAAGCTTTACTTTCAAGATATTTTACATATTTAGTTTAGACAGTGCCAGTGGTTGGAAAGTTGGCTTCCATTCCTGAAAATAAGTAGTTGCTTTTTCAAAATTCTGGTATTGCTTTTTAATTACTATTATTGTGCCATTCCTGGGACTAATTTTATAAGTAAAGCTTGATTTCATTTTAAAAACTGAGCTTGCTGGAGATAGAATGCAAATGCTATATAGGCTTCGCTGATATTTAATTTTATGAAATGCATCCTTTTGCATGCACAGTGAATCTTTTGGTATTCTCAGGTATGACTGTACCAAAGCACAGCAGTTCTTTACTCTGCAGTTTATTCCAACCAACTGTATTTTATAGCTTTTATCTCTGCTTGCCATATGAGCTCCTACTGCATTTACTCAAAGTGTGGATTTTCACCCTTCAGAATGCATAATGGGAGTTTAGTTAGGAGGAAGCTTTGGTGGTAGATTTTAACAGCAACAGACTGGTGTTAAACTGAAATCAATATACAGAAAAAAGGACTGGTGCATACCTCGTGCAAGCATGAACACACATGTTCCCAACCCCTTCTCTGCTCTATCTTTACACATTCTCTACCTTTGCAATATTGAACTGCAATATTTAGCTGCTGTATTCCTACTGTGGATGACCAGATTTGAAAGTGCAGTGAATATACCTGGGACTTAAAAATGGAAGGGAAATAATTGTCACTGTTTGCTAAAGACTATTCAGAAGAGAAGACGGTATTTGGAATATTTGGACTAGTTAGCATTTAATTCCCTTTTTCTGCATTAACAGAATAACCCTCTTTGTAGGATCACCCAATTTTTTAGACCTTTGTAAATATGTAGGTCAGTCTTGGAATTCTGTGCTTTTGTTGGCCTGTCACCAGTTGGATCATGTTTATAGAGAGTCTATTTTTCACCTTAACTATGTACGTAGCCTCTTTTCTCTTGTGTGGTATAAGCCAGAATTCCTGGAAGCAGGTTTTACTGCCTGCAGGATCTCCAAGGCCACCTTCTCCATGGACTTTTCCCTCTTCGGCTGGCTGAATGCCACACCATGATTTATAATTTATTCAGTGGATCCATTACTGATTCTGTGTGTATGTTTTGTCTAGACTGAGGAAGGGCAAAAAGTCATTCTGCCTAAATCTTCTTGGGAGCTGTCAAAGAGAGGCAAACTCTCACAGATACCAGAAGTAGCAACTGCTTGCTTAAACATGATTGCACAAGAGTTTAAAGATATTGACTCTTCAAAAGATAACACGATATCAAAAGAGGAGTTCTGGGATATTTGTAAACATTTTCAGCAGCTGACTGAAGAACAAGTAAGAAAACTCTTATTTTTTATTGTTAGTTTAAGTGTACAACAGGTAAATTGACTATGGCTACAGACGTGTTTGCATATTGTTCTGAATAGGCAAGAACTTGTTTAACAAGTTGGAAGAAATGAAAATGTTTTAAGACTCTCACTCCATGAACATTTGTTGCTACATCTGCGGGATATCATTTTTTTCCTTATCTCTGAGTATAGTTGTGAACTATAATAACCACAGGCTTTCAAAAGCAAAAGTCACAGAGATGCTATTGCTAATAACGTTGTGAATTTATTGCTAATAACATTGTGAATTTAAACTGCAGTAGCTCTCTTTCCTTAGCTCTTCATCTGTGTATTCACTATTTTAAAAGTTTCTTTTTTCAATTTTGAGTTTATTCACTCCTAATGTTGATGGGGGTGAGGGGCAGGGAGGCACATTGTCAACATGGAATAGAAAGTACTTTCATGGGGATCTAATGCAAATTCCTTTTTCTCAGTAGCTATTTTGTCCTGTCTTCATTGGACGAAGAAAAGGGCAAGCATTTGATGCTTCCTGGCCACCTCTCAGCTACTTTTCTGGATTAAAGATTCCCCCCAGATTAGCTCTAGCAGAGTTTATGTAACCTTGAATTTAGCTTGAGTGATGAAAATCATGACATGAATCTGTCTCTACAAATCACCTGGTTAGACCCGTGTAAATCTCAGTTGAATCTGAGGTTCCCATCTTTCCTAAGATTATGTTTCTGCTGAATTTAAAGTAAAAAGAGACACTTTTTTTATCTTTGCTAATGATGTTTCACTGTGATTTTTCCTAGTCCAAAACTAGGTGAATAATCAAACCAGAGGTAACCTTGATTACAAAGATTCAGATTTTACTTAAGAGCACTCCAACCTTCATGTCTGTGGCTGCATCAATATTATTTTGCAAGCTGAAAGACAAGACACAGAACTCTTATGCTTGTCTAGATGATAGAAAATTATTTTGGTACTTTGCTCATTGCACCTATATATACTCTGATTTTTTTGGCCCAGTATTTCCCATCAGTACTTTCGACTACAAATTGCAGACAGGAGTGCTTGTAATTACAGTAGAGTCTGCCATATTATTGGACACTGCTGTGCATATGAATAGTAGCAAATGAAAGTACTGGAAAAAATCAAAGTATTTTCTGCTTCCCCCTTGAAAATTATAGAATAAATGGCCTGTGTGCTCTATTCCTGGTCATCATATTGCTGGTGAAGTACCAAGAGCAACTGCCAGGTCTTCTTAAACCTGGAGCCTCCACACCAGATGAAAGCAGAAGTGAAAATTTGGTGATGCTGTTTCCTTATCCCTGTGAACCACTGAGTGGAAGATCCAGGGTTTTTTCATAGCTAATATTTGGATTTGGACTAGAAGGTGTTTTGAGCGAATTTGCTGGCAACACTAAACTTGGAGGAGTTATTGACTCTGTTGAGGGTGGAAAGGCCTTGCAGAGAGATCTGGACCAATTGGAGAGATGGGCGATCACCAACCACATGAAGTTTAACAAGAGCAATTGCCAGGTCCTGCACGTAGGACTGGGGAAGCCTCACTGTACGTACAGACTGGGTGACGAGACGCTGGAGAACATCCCCTCAGAGAGGGACCTGGGAGTTGTGTTTTATAGCAAGCTGAATATGAGGCAGCAGTGTGCCCTGGCATCCAGCAGGGCCAACCGTATCCTGGGGTGCATCAAGCACAGCATTGCTAGTCAGTTGAGGGAAGTTATTGTCCTGCTCTACTGTGCACTGGTGTGGCCTCACGTTGAGTATGGTGTGCAGTTCTGGGCACCACAGTACAAAAAGGACATGAAACTGTTGGGGATTGTCCAGAGGAGGACTACAAAGGTGGTGAAGGGCCTAGAGGGGAGGATATATGAGGAGCAACTGGGGTCAATTTACCTGTACAGCCTGGAAAACAGGAGGCTGAGGGGAGACCTCATCATGGTCTACAGCTTCCTCACAAGGGGGAGTAGAGGGGCAGGCACTGATCTATTTTCTTTAGTGACCAGCAATAGCACCCATGGGAATGGCGTCAAGCTGTGACAGGGGAAGTTCAGGCTGGACATCAGGAAGAGGTTCTTCACTGAGAGGGTTGTCGTGCACTGGAACAGGCTCCCCAGGGAAGCGGTCACTGCACCAAGCCTGTTGGAGTTTAAGAAGCATTCGGATTGTGCACTTAGTCACATGGTCTGAATTTTTGGGTAGACCTGTGTGGTGTCAGGAGTTGGACTCGATGATCCTTGTGGGTCCCTTCCACCTCAGGATGTTCTGTGATTCTATGATTCTAACGCAGGAGGGCATACATACTCCTAAATGAGTTGTGAAAAATCTCTTGTTTTTTCCATTTTAGATGCAGGAAGGCAGATATCTCCAGCTGAAAAGTTGTCCAGACTAGATTCTGTCTACTTTACGCTCAAGAAGAACCAAAAGGACACAGGAGTTATTTTGTACTTAAAAGAACCTCAGAGAAGTAAAGAAAAAAAAATCCTGATAGAAACTGTCATCCATAATAGCAACAAGAAGTAGGCCTGAGGAGCCTCTTTTATGTAGGCAGCAGCCTCTGTGCGACTGAGACTCAAGCCCTGTATCTCTGGATATTTTGCTTTTGACAGGTCTCTCAAAGATATGCCTACGTGTATCTATATGAAGATGCTCCAGGAGAGCCTTCCAATCTGGGTAAAGGATTTGCCACTGCTAAACCAAACCCCTGCTGTTCAAGCTGTTGTCGCTGCTCAGAGTTGTTACAAAAGTGTTTCTAATAATCATAGTCTGGATGACTTCACAAAAAATGTCGTCTTTTATCCTTTTCTGAATGATGGCCACTTACTGTTTGCTATTAGCAAGACTTGGTTGGAATCCATATCAAGTAATGGATGAAGACTTTCTTCCTGAAATTTGGCTTCTTGGTCTTCCGAATTTCTGATAGTGTGGCCTTTTTCATAAAAGCTGTAAACAAATGGCAAATAAGGTGTTGATTAGTATCTTCCTGAGTGACACCCCCCTTTTTATTACAGGCACTTTCCTCCTCTGCTTGAACTACCTTGACTTGCTTGAACTATTTGAAGTCCACAAAATTGCTACATTTTGTTGTCTGTTAAAAGTTTCTAACTATAGCTAACCCAACTTATTGGGGTATTGTTCTATTTAACTGAAGTTTATAACACACTTTGAGATCCTCACATGAAGTGTGAAGTGTAATCACAAATGCAAAATAGAATTGTTTATAATTCATAATGTGGTAGCAGCCAGGCCAGTGGGGGAAAGTTGAAAGGAAATTCAAAATGTATCCTTTGCCCTTTGAAGTTTGACTGTGACTTGGCACATGCATCAAAGAGGTGACTAGTTTCCTTTAGGGTTTAAGTCTCTGCTGAAAAAGATCAAATCAAAAGCAATCTGAGGTTCCCAAATAGATTTATTTTAAAAATCAATAATGAAGGTCCTAAAAAAGCATACTGATGACTCTTGACACACTTGCAAAATGAGTGCAGCTCATTTAAGGTCAGACTATGATAATCCCTGCTTTAATTAGTATCATAAGTAGTCCCATTAAATTCAGTACAGCTACTTATGGAATAAAGAGCTGTTCAGTGGAAAACAGCCCAACGTCATCTTTACAGTGCCATACATCATGCAGAGAGCGGGATACCTGCCCTGCCTTGTGCCAAGCAGCCATCAGACCTCCATGGATCCTTTCAAGCAGCAGAAACAAGGGCATCAGCAGCTGCCCCCAGGACTTTCACAGGCTGTCAGTATTGTTCAGGTATGGTTCCTGGCAGAATCTCATAACTTTATGTGATTTGAAAGTCTGTAATGGTTTTCTGCTCTATTCTTTCATGCTGATTCACTTTTTACCCTTGGGGTGAAATAATTTGGTAATGTAAGTACAATAACCGAGGAACCTTAATGGCTTACTGAGGTGGCTGTAGAACTTAGGTGTAACCAATAGTGTGAGAAATTCTCCTTAATGGTACTTAGCCAGGATACAAGTGCACTGTGGATTTGATTTACATCTCATGATAAAATGTTATTCTTCTATACAGCACCTTAATCACTGTGTCTAATCACAGGGTTTAGTAGCATAATCAGCACACTAAGGGCTCAATTCAATTAAAAAATGTCCTGCACAAGTCCCTTTTTCATTGTTTTCCCAGCCTTGTGCAGGCTTCTGCAGAGAAGCTATGATTATTATTTATTTATTTTAAAATAAGATGAACCCTAGGATTCCTTCTATTCTAAGACATCTTTTTTTTTTTTTTTTTTTTTTTTTCCCAATACATTTTGTGACATTGTTAGTACCTTAGGGGATGCTGTTGTAAAACTAGCATTTGCAAAAGTCATCTTTTACTTCTTCATTAGTTTGAAAATCTTTGGAACACAGTGGATGTTGATGCTGGTGGATGGCTGAAATATCAGGACTTTTTGAGAAAGTTCAGCTCAGAACTCGTAACAATGCCATCAAGCACTCCCAGCATTACTAATACTTCAACTTCTACCAAGCCAGCTACCCATGCCGTGCAGGAACCACAAGTGTCTTCTCAGCCTGAGTGTCCCAATACATTATCTTCCCGAGTAGGGCAAAAGAGTGTAAGTGTGGTTATTTTATGAATTTTATGAATTTATTTTATGAATTTATTTTATGAATTTTCTCTCTCTCTCTCTTTTTTTTTTTTTTTTTTCCTCTCTGCATAGGCTGAAAACAATACCTGTGGGACTCAGTGAAGGCATTTCTTTTGATAGCCCATGAAGTCAGGCACGAAAATCTGTTAATAAGCAAATGAAGTTATTTGTAAAATATTTGCTTTACAATGACAAAAATTGGGCTAAATTGTAACTCCACTGAAGTCAACTCATATATATCTATTTATATCGGTAATATTCCCTGCTGTTACCTTAGGACATCCATCAGAACTGTATGGCAAATAACATTTCTATTCTTAAACACAATCACATTTCTGAGAACAAAGTAAACTAAGGCTCAGTAGCTGAAAAAGTAACATAAAAAATGTAGATGATCATATGAGAAGGCTAGGCAGGACTGGAAGTTACAGTTTTCTACTTGGTGTTTACATTCTATGGGTCTTGTTCTGCTTTTTGGTGGATGCCAAATTACAGCTGTTACAGCTGTTAATGGTTGCTAGTCTTACTGGCAGACTTATCATAAGACCAGCAACTTATCATAAGACCAGCAACAATACAATTAAGACTTCAAAGAGAGATAAGAGAAGTGGATTAGGAAGGCAGTAGTTTTTCTTTGGCATTCCTATCTATGCTTAATGTCAATAATTAACTTTGGTCCCTCCCCCCCAGCTGCCATTCCGGCTTCTTATGCTAGTGACAGGACTGACAGAAAGGTTGGAAATAAATACCGGTAGAAATATTCAATAACCCCCTTTGTGGATCTACACGCACCTATTCCATGTTTTTTGTTTATAATCAAGCCTACAGAAGAAAAATAAAATATTTAGAATTATTCAGTGCCTGGAACACGCTTGGATTTTCTAACTAGTTCTATATGGAGATGTTTAGCTACTGAAAAAGAAATAACAGATTGGGTAAATTAAAGATGCAAACAACTTGTCACGGCTGGTAAATCTAAATACTGGCCCATTTCTAGCTCAATTATTGCAATACTGTAGGTTCTTTCTTGAAAACCCCAGACAATTAGTTGCGTGTGTCCTTCATGCTTTGATCCAGTTCTCAGAGAAAGCACTGGAAAATTTCTCCTTGCTGTCTGTGAATGCTAGATCAGATGGTATAAGACAATAGGAAGGGAATGTAAGACTCCCATATCTCATGGTGGTTGGAAAGATCCCAGCCAGCCTGATGTTCATCCATCAACATTCCCATGCATTTGTTGCATGGGAATGTGCTTGAGTGCTCAGCAAGTCTGCACCAGTGAGACCCCTGAAGGAGCACTGGGAAATCTCACTAAATATGAGATTATTTGTTGGATCTAGAAGCATAACTACAGCTTGTGCAACCATAATAGAGAGGTAGGCTGGGGCTTTACTTATAGCTCACCCAGAGTACTCCTGAGGCAGCAGTCAAAAAGACAGCAAGCACTTCAGTCCTCTCACATTATTCTTTCTGTGGCTCTTCACATGAGCACTGCAGAACTGACTCTTCTAGTAGCAAATCAAAGCACTGTTACTGCATTATTCAGTGACTTTGCACTGATTTGTTTATTCTAAGGTGGTATTACATGTCTTTTTTAAAAACAGGACCCATTCTTTAATAAGAAACAATTTGGAGAAACTATTAAAAATTTACAAGTAAAGTAAATAATAATAATGACTAAAAAAAAAAAAAAAAAAAAAGTGCTCAAGGCCCATTAAATGAACAGTGTCATTCTGACACTAAGAATTTTCTAACATGCTGACACAATTCAAATCAGACTTAAAAATGGTTTGGGTGATACATTAGTTTCAAGTCTGGAAAGCCAGAAACTAGATTTGTCATCTGGTGTTTTGTCTACACAACCAAAACTTGGAAGAAAATATTACCATTATCTCTTGCTTTTAGACACCAGCATCCAGCCATCCTCAGAAAGCAATGGCATGTTCTACACCTGTCCTTAATTGCGAAACCATAAAAAATAAGATAAGAAAGGATATCCAAAGTTCCTGGAGAAGCATAATGAAACTGTGCAAAGAGAAGGGTGTCGGCAAGCTAGGAGAAATCCCAGGGTCAGACTTCCTAGGTTTGTTACCATCTGAAAAGTGCTCTATTCATTCTCAGATGTGTTCTGTTTTCCTTCTGATGTCCTGGCCATCAGAACATTTAGTCTTTAGTCAGATGACATCCACTGCGTGATTGCTTCAGGTACCACCCTGCTACTGCAGAGCAGAACAGTTTAGTGTACACTTGGGTGCAATAAGTTCTTGTTCCTCTTCAGAATTAGCTACTGTTTAGAAAAAGAGAACGTGGCTATGCTTGTTGATACTTTTGGTTTGTATACAAGCTATATCATCACCTTCCCAATACACTACCCTTAGCATGCCTGGTGATAACTGAACAGCTTCACCAATCTTTTACTTGTGATCTTGTATGTGATTCTGGCTGCTCTGGTCTGGATGGAGGAATGCCTGCTGATTTCAAAGGACCTTGGATTTTACTCTTAGACAAGATGAGCTATGCTGCTCTTCTGTCATGTTCTCTTCTACACAGAATTCTCAGTGCAATTCTTAGGACATTTGCATGTGTGATAAGACAATGTGCACCTGTGTAATTAGATATAAAATCCTCAGTATAAGAACATATTAGCTTATCAGAACATTTATTACAGTTAGCACCAAGGCATACTTCTTGTGCATTTAAAATCTAAGTACCATGCTATCAGTCCCCTGAGGCCCTGTTAAATGTGAACTGCCACACCTATAAGTTTAGGCATATATATATACCTGAATCTAGCAATAGCTGCATAATACATTTATGCAGCAGTCACTGAAACTGAGCTTGTCAACATTATTCCAGCTAAAGCTGATGTATAGTACAATGATTGTCTATATTTATAAATGACAAAATGAATATTATTTCTGCATTTCTGTACTATTTCAGATATAGCAGAGAAATTCCACTGGGGTTTAAGTGGAAAGAGGAAATTAACGAAATAACAACAAAATATGATTTCAAGAAAAATGGACTTCCTTCAGAGTTGTATCTTGTTAAAACCACAGAAAAGCTCACTGCTGCAAAGGGTGATTATACAGAAGCCACAAAAAACGGTACAAACAAAGCATATAAAAATCAACGTTACATATTTTTTTAAATTTCTTCTGTAGTGGCATAGTATTCTAGCATTCTCTTATTTAACCTTCTTATATTAATTGTTAGTATTCATTTGGTATCTCCTTCAGCTGGAAGATTTAACTTCTTGTGATCATGCTCCTTTGTACCCAAGTTGTATGGTAAATTGGTTAAATTTGCTAAAATCTGGATAATAATTAGTAGTGGAAAACATTTAAGAGCTTTTGCTGAACTAAATAAAAAATCAAGCTAGAAATAAAAAATGCAGTGAATGTGTCTCAGGAGGGCCCAGTCTGGAGCTACTGAAAGCAGGCTGTGCCCCTGCCCCATGCCCAGCACTGTAAGACAAGTCCAGAGGAAGCTCCCACTTGCACTGATGTTAATGGTCACTAAGAACATCTTGTAGCCAGGGCTGATCAGCCACTTCGTGCCCTTGCAGCTTTCCCTGTCACACATAGCTATTCCCCAAGCTGCAATGAAAGACACCCACAGGCTGTTCCCCTCTGCCCATAGTACTGCTCTAAGGCAGAAAAGATTGGAATAGATGTAGAATACTGGCTGTAGTGGCCCAGAAAGGAAGTCATCAGTAATAGAACTGCAATCAAGTTATGTAGTAGGAACAGTGCCAAATTCCAAATCTGCTCATTCAGCGAGCCTGTTACATTTTTAGGCTGTTTCTTACTGTGCCTAATTAATTTAGATATGGGTAGTAGCAGCATTTTATAGAGAAATTACATTACTGAATAGTTTTCAGATGTGGAACAAACAGATTGCTACCAAGGTATGCTACCAAAGTATCATTAGGAATTATCAAGAATTCACTACCAGTAGGGAGAGTAAGGTAAAACTAGTAAGTTTTGCATCAAAGAACCTCATTATCTTACATAATGTTTCCTTTATATACAAATCTGATGCAGTAAAATTCCATCCCAGTATTCTGGAGTGGATAAAGCAGTCATTTTTATTTCTGTATGTAATTGTCTTGAATCATTTTGTTTTATTTATTCTGTTCAGAAAACATAATGAAGGTCTCAGTCCATGTTGTGAGAATCATTATATAATGTAATATTTAAAATGAAATTTCCTAGATTTTTCACCCCATTCCACCTAATAGCTATACAGATAAATATCAAAGGGAATAATAATAATAAAACAAATAAAACCTTTTTTGTTTTATTTTTGTTGCAGGCAAAATTATTTCTCAAAAACCTGAGAGAATCAATGACCTAGGGCTTCATGGAATCATCCAGGCTCTGAGCTATGAAAATAACCCAAGCTGTATTCACTGTAAAGAGTTCTTTCCCTCCCTTCAACCCATAAGGGTGCGCAGTATTTTGGGTTGGAAATTGTATTATTCATGTATCCACACATTCTTCAGCTACATATTCTGAAGGAAGAATACACCAAGAGCACAGAACAATGGTGCATCTGACCACGAGGCCTCTTACAACACATATAGGTGCAGCATGGTGCCCGTGTCCACAAAGCAGTTGTATAAAGTCCACTGTACATTTCCTTCACAATGAGACATTTGTCACAAGACTAGCTCATGCAACTGGCACAAACGTGCCATGATTGTCTTACCCAATTAAAATAATACTATCAGCAGACCGTTGGGGAGAAGTTGAGCAGGACCTGTAGGAAAATAAAAGGGTAATAGAGCACATCCAGATCCTGAAGGTGGCTTGAGGCTTGCTGACTTTTCTCCAAGTCCCTTACTCATGGTAATACTGGAGTATTAATGCTTTGTACAAATGGAATGAATTTCACCATAAGGAGTAATTCGGCAGTTCACATGTGTTCAGGGTACAATGACATAAGGAGCTTAGCCAGGCTAAAACAACAAAAGACACCATTTCCCAAGTAAAATTAACACTATCTTCCAGCTGTTGAGCTACAGAGGTGTTAAAAAAATTGATTACAAGGTATTTTAGGTACTGAGGAAAATGTACATGGGGGTTTGTTTTTCTTAAATACCATACTGCTCCCATAGTTGGATTATGAATTCAGTCATTCTAAAGGAACACTGAAAAATGAACACAGCAGACAATTAAAAATTACTGAAAAAGGGATTTGAAACAAGGACAAGCACAATACATGTAAAAACACTGAGATCTGAGAAGTAACACTGACTTCAGAATCAGTTTCAAAAAATAAAAATTAAGGGCATTGACAGTGATTAAGTAAATATACCATCTGCACTTTCCAAGAATATTAAAATGCTATAGGTTAAAATTATCTTGTGTAAACAGTATCTTGCAATAATATGTAAACAACTACTTGACAACCAGTTGCCGATTAAGTCAGTATTACTTTCCAGTACCTTTTCATTCTGCATTATAGTTGTGCCCAGTTGTGTCCATGATGTTAGTAAATGATGATATTTCTCATCCAACTTTTTTAGATGAGTCCTGGACCACAAACCATGTCGTTTCGCAGTGCAATGATGAGAATTCAGCCCAAGATCTTGCACTGCTGGAGACCAATGAAGCAAACTTTTAAATCCTATGATGAAAGTCGTCCTGGACTGTTAAATATTGCAGATTTCAGACAAGTAAGTTGCATTTAGCAGGTAATAGTCAAAAAAATACAGTAGTTTAATCTGAGCTTCCTGACTGAATTTTTTCTGAAGAACGGTCCTGAACTAGGATATATAAACTCATCCTAGCTTCTCTGTAACCTTAGCTCTGACCTTTGCTCATGGTAATCATTCTCCAAATGATTATACTTTCTGGAGGTCTGGGATCTTGTTGGGATCCTGCTATAACAACATGGATAAAACAGAGAAAATCTTAGTCCCTATACAACCTTTAAATACATAGTTTTCACAAATGCACAGGAAGGGAATTGAAGTGTTGGCTGCAATGAATGAGTTCCTTATGGTAGGTCCCCTTTTGTCACTGCTACAGCTGCAGGATCCTGTTGCCCTTCAACTGGTGTGTTCCCTTCTGAATGTGGAATGGGCCCAAGTACTCCCCATCTGAGAGTCCCTTGTACTGGTTTCTCTCTTTGCTTTTCTGTGTGCAGCATAATTTTGTACCAGGTGAGGGATCCATATCCTCTACAAATATTTTGGTACCTTGTATCCCCTCAAACAGCAAATACACACCTGTGTATTCTAGATATATTGAGTCTGGAATCAGGAGTTGCTTCTTCATTTTTGCTTAGCTTAATCTTTAAGCTTAATATTCAATTAATTTAAAAATATTTGACATTGTTTTTACTAGGAATAATAATCACAATCTGTTCTAGAGACATTCTGAATATTTGCTACTCAATTGCAAGAAAATAATACAGTGGGTCTCTAAACCCATTTAATGCTGCATGCATTAGGATAGCCCTTGCTATCACTACTGCTTTAAAAAACTGATAAACTGGTGGATGGGATGCTCAATCACAGTAAGCAAATGCCTAAACGCAAAAAGGAGTCATGGGGTGTGCTTCTGAAGTTCCCTTTTCCCTGGAGCTGCAGGAAGCCAGCTTGCTGCCTAGCATTGCTAAGAACCAGTCTAAAACCCATTAGATCGTACCAGTCACAGAATGGCTCTTTTTAACCTTTACTTATTTAGTATTGTTGGGAACATGGTATCTTCTGACACTGCCACATAGCTGAAACCTAATCCCTGCTGCCCCTGCATGAAGGCTGGTGGACAAGAAGTATCAGTGTGGCTGTATCATCTTTGTGCCTGAGGCTCCCTGGCTTTCATTGCAGCTTTCTGCCTGCCTGGGTACTGCCTCAGCAGACAAAACTTAGGGGAGAAGGAGTGAAGATCAGGCCCGTTACATTTGATTTCAGTTTGTCATACTGCTCTAGGACACGTGATGATTATCTTTCCAACTTAAAGCTATGTCCACAGCTTTCATATCAAGCTTCCCTAACATGACCTAAGCTAAGCAAAAATAAATAAGAAATCGAATAAAATTGAACACCACATGGATTTAGATCAAGAAGCTATCCCCAATTCCAGAATACTTCTGCAAAGGTGTTAATCAGCCATTTGACAAGATAGAAAGTGATCTGTGGAGGTATGGATCCCTTCATCTCCTAGGTAACAATTTACTGAAACGGGGAAATTAGCTTTCTACTAACTTCAGTAATGTTGCTGTTTATGGCTGTATTATTTGCACAGGGCCATTAGTGATTTCAGATGCTGTGTTGTTAGGGGGGAAAGACGTAGAATAATCTGAGTTTTCCAGAAAACTAATCATAACTGGCATGGCCCACAAAGATTAATGATGTTACTGGTGTAGTGGGTTTATGTGGCAAGGTTTTGGTAGCAGGGGGCCGTAGGGGTGGCTTCTGTGAGAAGGATCTAGAAGCTGCCCCATGTTTGTTAAGGGCCCCACAGAGCTGAGCCAATAAGTGATGTTGTTTTGCACCTCTGTGAGAGCATATTTAAGACAGGGAAAAAAACACTGCACCACGCAGCAGCTGGGAGAGTGAGAGGAGTGAGGAACAGCCTTGCAGGCACCAAGGTCAGTGAAGAAGGAGGGGGAGAGGTGCTCCAGGCACCAGAGCAGAAGTCCCCTGCGGCCTGTGGTGAGGCCCATGGTGAAGCAGGATGTCCCCCTGCCGCTCATGGAGTACCACGATGGAGCAGGGTTCCACGCTGCAAGCTCATGGAGGAGACCACGGTGGAGCAGGTGGACCTGCACCGACAGAGACTGCAGCCTGTGGAAGACCCCTGCCAGAGCAGATTCTGGGCCAGACCTGTAGGTCGTGGAGAGGAGACTACGCAGGAGCAGCTGACTTGGCAGGAGCTGCTGCCCATGGGAGACCCAGGTTGGAGCAGTTTGCTCCTGAGGGATGGACCCCATGGTACGGACCCATATCTGGAGCAGTTCTTGAAGAGCTGCTGCCTGTGGGCAGCCCATGCCGGATCATTTCAGCAAGGACTGCATCCCATGGAAGGGACCCCACAGCACAGAGGATGAGAGTGACTGAGAAGGAGTGGCAGAGAAGAAGCACTATGGACTGACCATAACCCTATTTCCCCGTTCCCCTGCGCTGCTCAGGGGGAGGAGGTAGAAGAGGGTGGATGGAGGGGGGAAGGTGCTTTTAGTTTCTTTCCTTTGTTTCTCACTTCTCTAGCTTCTTAGTAATAGGCAATAAATCTTAATGTCTCCCTATGCTGAGTCTGTTTGCCTGTCATGATAATAACTGCGCGGTGTCCTTGTCCTTATCTCAACTCTTGAGCCCCTTTCATTGTATTTTCTCCCTGTTCCTCTTTGACGAGGAAGAGTGAGAGAGCAGTTGTGGTGCAGCTCGGCCGCCCACCCGAGTAAAACCACCAAAGTCCTTTTTGGCGAGGAATTTGAGATAAGGATGATAGTTGAGAGAGGTTACGGGCAAAACATGGACTGGATGATTGTTACAAATGTAATAATTGTGAAGAATCTAAGAAAGCAGTAATTGTGAAGCAATATATTTCATGTTAGTGTGGTGAAATTGGGTTCTCACTGAAGTGTTCAGAAGGTATGCCTATAGGCCAAGCATTTGTCCTGTGAAAATTAAAAGCACTGAGTACAGCATGAGCATTATTACATACTTCGGGATTTGCACAGTTGGAGTGACTGCATTAGTCCTTCTGTTTGTCTGCATGTAAAGACTACAGATCATCCAAAGAGGATAGAAAAGAAGATATTCCACCTCTTCATCCCATCTCCTGAAAGTACTAAAAGTCTTCTAAACATGCACTTCTTGTAAATCAGCTTCTACACACATTGGTGCTACCTATTTCCCAACTCTCCCCCTAAGGCAAGTGCTATTTGGGACAGTAGACCAAACTCCATGTGTATGCAGTTTTTCAGAAATGCATTCTAGGGAGTCATTACTGACATGGGAAGAACAGGAGATAATAAGGAGGATTTGATTTTCTAATATTCTCAGAAACCCAAGATAAAGTGAATCTGAATCACAAAGTTATTTTGTAAAGAAATTTTAACAAGATAAACTAATGTTTTTACTTCATCATCATCCAAAGTGCTGGAATTGAAGTTGTTTCTGTCTTTTGTAGGTTCTTCATGAGTACAAAATCAACCTAAGTGGAATTATTTAATATTTTGGAATATTATGATAAAGCCCTCTCTTCAAAAATAGAAAGATTTTCTCCGGGCATTCATTCTTACAGTAGGATTTGGTCAAGCACAAGAAACTGTAGGTACAGATAGTGATGGATTTATAATTTCAAATATCAAACTAATAAATTGAGTATAGCTTTTTTTTTTTTTTTTTGTACCTATTCATTAGAAAGCTCAAAATACTTTGAAATTCTGACAGAGTGGTCCTGTGCTGTGGATTAAATCTACAAAGTGAGGGAATTAATTTTTCATAATCCTTTTTCCAAAAACAAAGAGGCAACTATTAACACTGTCAAAATAACCACTTCCTAAAGGCATCTCCAAAAGCGATTCACTTAAGAAAATTCTTTATTTTTAATTTTACACATTTAATTAATGACTTACTCTAATTTCAGTAAAAAGGTTTACAAGGCATCCTATTCAATTTCCTCAATTGTAATTTCCCAAACATATTACTTTTAATACATTAGCCTTCATTATTAGGAAAGTCATCCCATTTCTCAGTGCATATCTTCCCTTTACTTACAGTGATGTATTTGTATTGTCAATATGGAATGGCTATGAAATCTGAGATGATGCCAGCAGTGTGGCAACACCACACCTTTCAGTTTAAAAAACTGTTCTTCTACATCCTTCAGCAGTTTAGGAAGGAAGCTACTTTACCAATGAGCATTGGCTTCTTAACAGCAGATAGATTCCCAGTGTTAGCCATGAGGTTAATTTTTTTAAGGCTTATATATATATATAAATTATATAGTAAACTGCAAGTAAGCCCTCTGGTTAGATTTCCCAGTTCTAGAAAGTTCTGTTTGTATATGTTGTCAGATACTTAGATCTTGGGGAGGAAATTAAAAGATAATTGTTTTGTCTGTGGAACTTCTGTGATAATTAAAGTATGTATGATCATCTGAGCTTGCTTACTGGGATTATATCAAGAACTAAATGCTTACCTGCTCTGAAGAATTGTTAGACAAATATGTCACTGTGGGGTTCCTGCATTAGTTTTCACTGGTACACTGAATAGCTCTGTCCTCATCACCTGTACATATTTTGTATCTTTCTTTCTCCTAAGTAACATGTAAAAATAAGTTTAAAAAAATAATAATAAAAGAGAGAGCAAGTCGTGTGTGTGATACACACATGAATATGTAGAAGGAAGTCTTTGGAATGAGAGTGGAGAGAGGAACATAATCCTGATTTTCTTACTATTGTTTCTAGTGAATATGTGAACCATTGCCAGGAATCTGAAAGATTCTCAGTGTAGACCAATTTAATGCCTCTTTTTCTGGGGAAATGTTTCATCATATTTGGAGCTTTTCAGGAGATTTACAGAAATTTTTGTTTAAAAAGCACTTGGGGATGTTTCAAATTGGACCTGGAGATGTGGAGTGTAGATGTTCTATGTAGTTTCTCATATAGATTCTAGGATTTCTGTAATTTCTACTTTACTATAAAATAAATATATTTGGAATTTGATGTATTTGAAATAGAAAAAAAAAAAAAAAAAAAAAAACAGAACATTTGCTTTTAATTTTTTTTTTTTCCGTCAATTTTTCCAAAATTGATGGCTATCTGTAAATCTCTGAAATTGATGCTTAGATACTGGGTTAACATAGGGGACTGTGACTAGAGTTATTTAAGGATGTCCTCCCAATACAAAAATTCCTAGTTCCATTACTAGAAAGCAGTGCATTTTAAGAATACAAACACCTACGTCAGCAAGTGACTGAAAGGGGCTGGTCTCGGTGCAGTTGCAGTAAACCAGTAGGCACCTGTGGCATGAGTTAGGTATTCACACTGGGCATCTCTGGGAGGTCCTGTGTTGGCATCAGCCAGCCATATAGGGAAGTCCCCAGTGCCCAAGGGCATCTCAGGCTGCAGCAGGTAATTGTGTTTAAGCAACTGTGCTGAACCCAAAAGGGTTCAGCTTAGCCCCACTGAAGAACCAGTTAGTTGCTTTTGCTTTTTTGTTTGTTTGTTTTTTAATTTTATTCTTGTACCTTCTGAGAATTTGCAAACTGCTCTCTTCCTTAATGGCAACTTCTTCCCCTGACCCTAATCAGGTGCAACATACTTGATTTAATTTCTGTTATTATTTCATACAGTTTATGCACAGACTTAATTATTCATACTCATTAAAGAATTAATTGCTACTTGGAACACCTAAAATTGTAACACAAATACTACAATAATTATTTTTAAATAGTGGATTTCACTGAACAGATCTAACCACTGTGAAAAAAAAAATAAATAAATGATTATTGGGTGGTTGTGTTTGTGTGTGTATGTGGTTTTGGTGTTTTGTGTTTTGTTTTTTCCAAAATACTCCCATAAAACCAGGGACAGAAGAATGGGGGCTTCCTTAATCACATTAATGATTTCTAAATAAAACAATCATAATTATTAAAGCCAGGAATGGAAGAATGGGGTCTTACTTAATCACATGAAAATAGATATTGCTGAGTGTCTTTGCTTACTACTGTGCAAATTAACCGAAACAAGGAGTCTCGGGGCCCCTCACAGAGGATGTTTCCTGACAAAATGGGGAAACTGTCTCACAAACCAGCTGAGACCGACCTTGTGGTTTGGCCAAGAGCCAAGGAGCAGCTGAGTCTGTACAAAGGCAGGGGGTCAACAAGTGGTGATGAAGAAGAGTTATCAACCTTCATCCCCACGACCCCTCCCCCCCCAACGACCACCACCAGTAGGTACTGTGCAAGGGCAGACAGAAGGAGTTTATGGAAGTGACTTATTGGAGCTAATTTTAATACAAAGCGGGGATATGTATAGGCATACTGGGAAACTTCATGCATATGTAACTCTTTACTGCATATAACTAAAGCAAGTTGACACGTTAGGGTGGACATGCATTTGGGAGCTATCCTGCATGCGCCCAAAGCTGAAATAAACCACATACCTACTTTATAACTCATTTGCTTTGAGTTGTAGAGTTCTTCCACGAATCACCCACACCTCCTGTTTGATAATTGGGTCCAATTTTATACCAAATATAATAAGGCATCCATCCCCACACTGCTTTCTGGCATGGAGTGGCATTGCAAAAGGGTGCAGGCGCCGTGTCCCTTGCTCCACCATCTTCAAGATACCTGCCATTTTCAGGAGACATGCAGTGGCAAGGGGCATCCCTGGGTTTCTTGACACATCGTGCCAGAGGATTTTTCATTAGTTCCACTGGCAGGAGTATTTGAGAACAATCTTTTCTCTGTACAAACAAATCAAATCATGCTGGTTTTTTTAGTGAGTTCCTAAAGGCAGGGATGGCACTTGCCAACTGTTTATCCAGCCTCAAAAAAGAAAAAGAAAAAAGAAATCAATTGCCAGTGTTTTGAAATAACCAAGGTATTTTTTCATATTAAAATCACAAACTGCTGGCTGGATCAACTTTGTAATGGAAGAGAGCTTTTTTTGCAGCCATTCCTCACAAACAGTAGTCAGCCATCCAGCAGCAGCAGGCTGGCAGGCATCCCATTTTTTTCCACTAAGAGGCAGATAATGTCAGTGGAATTGAGCATAATTCTTCAATAACGGTCTCCTGCTGCTACACATAATCACCAAGGTGGTTATGAAAATAAAAACATCAATGCAAAGAGAGGAAATGTCATTGCTGAGCAGAGGACACCGATCCCTGCTTTCTGCCACCCTGGGAGCAGTCACGTGGGGTAAGGGACAGCAGGCAAGGGGACAGCGGCCCAACTGCCTTTCTCTCGCAGGGTGTGGAACAGCATCTGATCCTTGGGAAGGGCTGAAGCACAGAAGATGAGGGTCCCTGGGGGTAGTTCAGCTGATCACCATAACCTGCTCGCCCCTACCAGCCTCTCTGCTCCACCTCAGCATTGCTTGCTGCTCTGTCCCCAAAATGGCACTGTGACTGCCTGGTTGTCTCCTCAGCACTGGAGGCAAGGAGTTTGCTGAGAGAGTAGGTTAAAACATTTTGGCAGTGTTTTAACAGCACTTCAAGTTTCATTTTCTTCACTCCAGCACAAAAGGAACAAAGCAAGGAAGGCTCAAGTCACTGCTGCATCTGCACCACCGAGGAGCCTTGTGTATCTGCCAGAGCTCCCATGACTGCTCAGAAAACCCACTCATGGGCACTAAACCGCCACGGAGAGAGGTGCAGTGGTGGAGGACTCCCATCACCCTCATGGCGGGTACCACCCTGCCTGAGCCCATACAACCAGAGACCTCACACCAGCCAAACAACCTGGCATTTCCAGACAATTAAAATGCAAACAAAAAGTGAATTTTGTGTCTCATTAGACTATGAAAGGGGAGGCAGGTAGTATTGTTCACTGCATTTTTTTCCGCCCCCATCTTTCCTCTTGTATTTTTCTTGTTCCAAAGCGCTTGCAAACACAGCTGCTCAGCAGCAACACATGCTGCTCATTAACACGTTCCCAAGCCCCCCTGAGCTCAGTAGCCCCCTCAACCCCCTGCCCCAAAGCCCACTGGCTGCCCCTGCCAAGCAGCCAGCCCTGCCTGCAGGCAGCAGCTGCTCAGGAGAGCACTTCCTGAGCAGGGCAGAGCTGTGAGGCACAAGAGATGTCTGCTAGAAGCACAAGCAAGTAGGAAAAGGGAACTGAGAGACGGAAAGCAGTTAGAGGAGGGAAGGAAGAAAAGGTTCATAGGCTCTATAGCAGCTATTTCTATGCTAGGGCTTGGCATGGAGCCTGCAAGACTGGAAATACAGCCTGTCCCTTCTCTACATAGGGAAGGGGAAAGGGAAGGCTGAGGCTAGTCAAAGGGACAGAAGAAGAGAAAGGGAAGAATACGTGGCCCCTCTTCTACATCAGCAACTGGCATACAGCCTGCAAGGCTAGAAATAGAACATGCTTTAGGAAAAACAAACAAACAAAAAAACACACACAACGCCTTCTTCAGAACGCAATCATTTCATTTTTTTCATTTGTTTGATTAAGGCATTACTGTGTGAAGTGCCTATAGCTCTGTGCAATTACCGTTTTTATCTGGATGATATACAGTAGGTCATGAGCAGTAAGGGATGCTCCAAACATGGCAAAATGAAAAACAGATAAAATATCCATTTTCCAAAAAAATAATTTTCTTCTGTTTTCGAGTTTTTCTATACCAAAAGCTGTCATGCAATGGAAAGAGTATTATTACACTGTGAAAAGAGACATAAAAATAATTTTGTATTATATCACTCCTTAAAATATGCAAATATGATATCTTCACAACACCCCAGAATTATGTTTGGCATGAATTCTTAGCAACAATACAAATATCATCATCTTCAAATAAGCAGGTATAACATGCTGCTCAAATAACTGTAAAAACAACCCCATCACAGCTCTGGGAGCATCCAGATTTCATCGTTGATGTAGGTAGGTTTTAAGTAGGAAAGGGAAGAATATCATATGAACCATCAGATTGTACTGGGATGAGCCTTAGTGGAGGAACATGGAGGAATATTTAAATGGACAGCAGACCTACCAGGATGCATAAGTCAGAGTCATTATAAAAACACATTTCTGAGCCTGCCCATTAAGGGCTGATGGCTCATCTTGGGGGAGGTGATATCTAAGTGCAAAGAGGTGCTCCTGGGCTGCTTGTTTTGGAGGGTTCAGGTGCAGCTCAGCCAAAGCAGAGTGGGCTCTGCAAGGCTCTGTGTGTTCCCCATGTGTACAGGCACTGTGTGGGGCTGCAGGGACTCAGCACTGCACCGCAGCCACCTCTTTCCTCCTGACCTGCTGAGATGCGGAAGTTGAAAGTCGCAAAAGAGCTTAAACTGTATTTGTTATGTCATGCTCCAGATTTGTTTTTTTTAACAAAGCATCTATAGTACTTGGTGCTGCACAACCCTCCTGCATCACAGGGTAAATACGGTCTCCCTATAGTCTCCCACTGGTGTAGACACTGAGACATCACAGCAGTGTAGGGAAAACCCGTTTCTCATTGGAAACTGTTTGCCGTATTCATCTGGGCTTTGGTTTTGCAGCTGCTGTGCTCAAGCAGGACATCCGTGAGTCCAGGCTCAGATCTGCGTGTAAAGGTAATGGGGATCTTCTTGGGTGGTGGGAAAAAGTAATTGCCTTCTTAGAAACACCTTCTGTGAGAAGTTTTAAAAGCAAGAAACCAGCCTTTCCATTTCTTTTCACCACTAGTGCAGTGAATATTAACAGGACTTCCAAAAATAAATGGCAGCAATGCTCCTTCTGACATACAGCAAAACCCCGAGTCATTTCTTGCCACTGCACTTGCCAACCTCTGTCTTCAAATGACTCCTCCTGGTTAATGTTACACGTCAGTAATTTGAGTTAATATTTTAAAATTCTGTAATATGTGCCATCAGCTTTTTGCTAGCCCATAATTTTTGTTCTGCTTTGAACTAGTATTCCCAGTGTTGTCCCTCATGAGCCCCACAGCTGCTGGTGGCTCCTCCAGTCTTGTGTAGATGTTGCCCCATCGGCTCTGAGGTGACGTTCAGGCAGAAACTTCACAACCAGCCCCATGGCCACAGGATTATACTCAGGCTGCAGTCCAGTGTGCTTGAGCCTTACTTGAGCTACTGTCTGTCCTTATCCCTGAATACAGATTTGCTGTGATTAAAAATAAAGGGGGGATGAAAAATAGTGTGATACAAAAGTTTCATTTTGTGCTGCAGACACCCTTTTGGACCTGCTTTCAATGTAAGTACATTTATGGGGCTTAATTCTCATCTCATTAAATCAACAAAGCACTGTGACTACCCTGATTTTAGTGGATTTATTCCAGCATACTAGATCAGCATCAGACCTAGGTGTCTTCTTTTCTTGCTGCAATCAGTTTTCACAAAAAGTAGCAGCTATTTCTGCTCACTCCAGAGCAAGACTGGAAGTCTGGTTTCGCCTGAGGAAGAATGCATCCTTCTCCGCACACTATGCAGAATTCCCATCTCGTGCATTAGAATAGATGTTGAAACAGTTCTAATTAACATTTTTAATTTGCATTTTAATTGCCTGCCAGAGTGTGAAATGATATGTTTGGGTAAAGGAGTGTTTTTCTTAGTGCCACTGGTTCACAGAGCTCCAGCAAGGCAGCAGGAGTGGAAGCACCCTGGCCAGTGGTCATTTTGCAGATTTCTCCATAATTAATCCAGGGCCTGATCCAAAGCCCAATAAATTAAACCAAAAGGGTCCAAATGGATGTTTGTTTGTTTGTTTGTTTTTAATGAATGGGACTTCCATAATTAATTATTGTTTGAAGATATACATCATATCTTGATTTTAAAATTGCCAGTTGCAAAGAATTAGTGCAATCATTTGAAGGTTGTTTTGGTGAATAATTACAATCTTCATAAAGGAAGCACTACATGCATATATATGAATATACACATATATATATATTAAAAATGAAGCAGTCGCTGGGATGCTCAGGCCACACCTAAGTCCTTTTTGAGAGCTCTTCTCCCCACAGAAAGGCCAGTATCACCCATATTCCTGTGTTTAGGGACACAGCTTCCTATGTGGCCACAATGAAAGGTAGACTTCTTAGACACCTTACTTTCTAACAAAAAATCTAGATTGCAGTGTACCTGTGACCCATTCTGTTCAGTATTTCTTGTGGTCCAACACAGGGTTCATCTGTAAACCATTTCAGTAGCACCTTTGCTTTTGGGGGGGACAAAGATTTCTCAGTCAAGATCTGGCAGTCAAATCATGTCACCTGGTGGACCCTATGAAGCAGATAGCCCTTTTAAAGATGATTCCTTATTTAATTACATTGGCTAGATGGTTTTTAATTCATTTTACATGTGCCATGTCAAAATTATATTGTACCAGTTTCCTACACAAAATGCTAGGCAGTGGTGCCAAGTCATGTGCCTTACAGAAGTCTATTACCTTAATACTACTTCCTTTATTATCCAAAGTTGTAATCTCATAAAAAGATATCAAATTAGTTTGAGAAGATCCATCCTACTTAAACCCACCTTGATTAGCATTTAATTTTATTATCCATTTTTAATACTTTATTACTCAAGCCTTTGCAATCAATCCCATCACTGCTTCTTTCTGGTGATCAAAGTCAGGCTACTGGTGTCTCACTTTGGCCTTCCTCTTTCCCTTTTTAAAATATTGGCACAATTTCAGCTTTCCCCAGGTTGCTGAGACTTCTCTCATGTCCCAACTTGTCTGAAAATTCGTTATTAACAGTTTAAAAATATCCTCAGACAGCTTCTCAGATAATCTCAGATACAGTGTTCCTGATTGAAAAAACTTGGTAACTGCTGCTTAACACATCGTTTAAGGACTTCTGGGCTGAAAAGTACTTGATCACCAGCACTGTGTAATGTCCCAGTACCACCCAGCTATTTTGTCTGTACACAACAAAAATATTCATCTAAAAATCCCACCTTTTTAATACAGCTGTCAGTGACTCTCCCACTGCCATTAGCTTTTGTATATTTGAGTCATTACCATCGCAAGCCATTGATACTTTCTGTGTACTTTTGCTTTTCTCACTGCTTTTTAACACACATTTCTCCCTTCATCAGTTTATTATATTTTTTCCCAGTCTATTTTTATTTACCTTCAAAACCAGGGTGTTTTTCTGGTTGGTTGATTGGTTTTGAAACCAGTTTGTCTCTTTCTGGATTTCGGGGCTTCTCTTTGGCAAACTTTCTTAAACAGTTCACAAATACCAGCTTTATTCCTGTCTTACAGAGCTGATCTTTTCTGAGGAGTTTACAAACAACTTAATAACATTCCTGTCATGTGTCATCCTATTAGACTTCATTAATATAAACTAGTTCAAATGCATGTTTCTAAACAAGTGATTTCTATTCCTTGCATTTATTACCTGGGTTTCTAATCTTGATGTATAATCAATTTATGAATTTCTGCACTGTATAGTCTTTGTATCTGTTATGTGTTGACATCACAAAGATGTCGCATGGGCTGAGGATTTGGTGGTGACTTCACACATTTCTGTTCATTGAAATATCTCCTTACAGCTCCAGACAGCCTGGTCTTCCACAGAAGAAGCAGCTGGAATTTTAGATCAACACTGCACAATTATCGAACACAACCACTGCTAATAACACAAGTGTGGGGACAACCAGACAACAATGTTCTTTACAGGACGCTATCCATTGTAGCTCAGAAATAGAAATGAAGCCTATAAGGAACACAATGCATCACAGTGGCTTCTGAGAGCCCCATTCAAGTCATTTGCTTTTGTACTTTTTGTTGTTTACCATCTCTGGGTTTTGATCTCTTTTTATTGTTTCTATAAATAATACCAGCTTCAAGGTTTGGAGGAACTGTTCTCCATGTGCTGCTGTTGTCCTTTATTCTTTTGTTCCTTTAGCAAGTGTTTATTTCTTGCAAGTTGAAAGGCCCTGCTTTAACAAATCAGGCAGAGGATGCAGGATCACAGGGTGCTTCATGCTTGGTTCTGGCAGGACCCTTCCGGTCCAGTGAGGCCAGCTGCACCCTTTGCCCCACTGGTCTACTTGGCCTGGGGGGTTTGGCTGAGATGCTATGCTTTAGATTAAAATCTGTACCCTAAAAATTATGATGTCTTTATTCTAAGCGACAGCAAGTACTCACTAGCAGATGAATTGTAAGTAATTAACAAACCCTCAATTTCTAGCTCAGAAGAGAGCACAGTATTTTCAAGTTAAGGGCAGTGTTAGTGAGCCCTTCCTCATTATAGCTGTAATGCAACAAGTTCAAAGAGTGTTGTCTCATGCAACACACTGATGCATCTCTAAAGGCAGTTGATGAAGCATCTTCATCATAGTTTGTTGAGTGTGTTGTCTGTATTTTCATGATTTATTGCTTCCTTGACTTTCTTAGGTGTTGGGAGAAATATTTAATCAATTCAAGCATTCTCAGAGCAGGGACTGCTAATTGTGTGAGCTCTGTTTACTGCTCAAGAGCTCCAGCTTTGACAAGTCTCTTGATTGTATGTTAATACATATGATTAATTATTGTTATGGGCATCCTTAGAAACACACGGGATAGGTAACACTTAGGAGCTATTGTTTATTTCGGAACAAGCAATAAACATAATTATGTACCCACTGCTTTACAAGGATAACAGGTGGGGAAAAAATGTGCTATTGGAGGTGCATGGGGAAAAAAGTGCTCCCCAGCACAAAATTCCAAGGGCATAGATAGGAAGGAGGGGGCAGCAGGCTGGAGGCAGTCTGCAGAGATGCTGCTCCTCCTGGCATCTGGATGAGCATGGACATCATGGTTGGAGCACCTTGGGCAAGCTGCAAGATCGTCCCAGTGCTAGACATTTGCTCCATTTCACAAACAGACAGGACACATGAGATATCCATGTCCTTCATCTTGGGCCAAGCTTGGGGAGACCTCCTGGTGTCATCCCCAGCAGAAGGACCTGTATCCCTTGGCCTATGCTGCTCTGGGCTTGTTGCAGGTCCTGCCTCAAGCTGGAGCAGATGACAAGGGTGGTGGAGTTTGCTGTGGGATTAAAGGCAAGACCAGATGTCCATGTGATAAGACCAACACATGCTGGTCCTCACAGGCTTTACCACGCATGCCATAACCCTGTTAGATAGTTGCTAACTTTGAGAGTGAGCCCATGGCATAAAAGTTGGTGATTTGGCCACTGTCACAACACATCGCAGGGGGTCCCTGCCCTGTCCCTCCATGAGCTGCTACCTCTCAGGGCAATGAGATCAGCCTGCCCATTTCACAGAGGAGTTGCCTGCAGCAATGCAGCACAAAGCCATCCCATTCTTTGCATAAATGAAGCCTGATGTAAATCCTGACATTTCAAATGCACAAAATGAAGAAATACATAGTATTTAAAAATTGTGCTCAATGCCTCTGCTGTCATTAAAATAAATATCTATTCCTTCAACAAATCCAAACATGCACGGCCCTCGGCATACGGCCTACAGGATCATGCAGGACCCTCTTCTTCCAGGCCACACCCCTGGGGTAAATCAGCTGATTTCTGCTTCTTTGCATGTACAGATGCACACCAGCCCCTGGGGAAACCAAAAATGTATCTGAGGTGGGGGCACCCGAGTCAGGGGGCTGTTCAGGAAGCCCCGCTGTGAGTGGGGCACTGCAGTGGGGACAGACAGAGTGGCTGTGGGAAGCAGAAGAGTCAGTGACAAAAGGAAGGTGATCGGCAGCCACAGAAGGGGCATGGGTGAGAGACCAGCCACAAAACAGCACAAAGCAGGATGAGACATGGTCAGATGTTGCACAGCTGTCAGTGCCAGGGTTAGGTGTCCCCTCCAGCACAGCCTGAGGAGATGAGGACTACAGAGGGCACCGCCAAAGCCAGGGCAAGCAGGGGAAAGGCCACAAAGAGATTCCTACATAGACACCAAGGAATGGATTCCCTTGGGTACATGATTGGCTGGGCACCCTGGGAAGAAGGGCTGATGCTTGTAGAAACCAGGGAAGCCTGGATCAGTAGTCACCTCTTGAAGGAAAACCCCAGCTGAAGCCACAGGCAGCTCATCACAGTCCTCCAGTGGGGTTGCAAATATCTATTATTAACAAGAAACCCCAAACAAATGAAGAACAGGATTGGATCAGGAGAGAACGTAGCTAGAACTGTATCCCAAAGCTCTGGTACGCAGGGACAAGTCCTCTGGAGTAACTGGCTCTCCCTAACTCTCCAAGAACACATCAGCAAGAGGGGAGGAGCCTTTCTGGTATGGGAAAGTGAGAGGCTTAGCAATGGAGTCCAGCTAGAATTTAAATTATTCTAATTTTTAGATGAAGTGAGTAAAAAGCATCATAATGGCAGTACACAGAATAACAAATGGCACAAAGAAGGCACATATAAGCACTCCTATTTACACTTTTCACATAAAAAGAGAAAAAAGGGATAGTCAATAAAGCTGAATGGCAGAACTCTTACAGGGATAAGAGAAATGCTGTTGTTCTACTGCATTGTGTATAATCACCTGGGGAACTCACTGTTCCAAAATATCTCTAAAATCTCAGATATAGAGAGAGAGTTTCTAGAAGGGGGTGGGGATGTACCTGAAAGAACATTTGCAGTTATGTTTGCTATATGTGAGTTACATTAGCAGTGAGCAGTAATACAGGTTTTTAAGAGAGAAATTCTCATACAAACAAGAATAAATGGAGGTGGGCAGATATCCCCATGGGTAGATTATTCCAAAAATTGCCTTCTAAGGAATGGCTTGTTCCTCTTTCTTCTGAAGCACTTAAGAGATTGGAGAAGACAAACTACCTCTCCCCATCCTCTCTAGCTCCCTGCTGCAGCAGTGCCAGAGACCCAGCAATGCCTCCTGCCCAGTTTGTGCCCATGCATTACCCAGCTGAGCCAGGTGGGGATTTTCACCTTCCCTCCTCACAGCTCCCTTGCTGGCTCCCTGCAGCAACCTCCTTGAAGGCTGGAGTAGTTTTCAGGGTCTCTGGCTTCAGGTGCAACTGAACAGCTTCATTTGACACCCTAAATACATCTTCCTAGGCTGGGGTGCATCTGCATTGGGGGGGGGCTGCACGGGGAAAGGGAGTTGCTTGATGGGTGCTCAGTCCCAGCTTGCTCATTCCTTGTAGCCAAGGAATGTTTCACATCCTCAGCCTGAGAGAGGTAAAAATAATCTTTTTTTTTTTTTTTTTTTTTTTTTTCATTGGCATGCAGTGATAGCTCTCCTAGTCCATTCATCAGAATGAACTGAAATTAATCTTGGTAACAATTCTGCCTAGTAATGGGAAAGCACATATTACTGATACACATCAGCACACCTTCGGGAGTGATGCTACCTTGTTAAATATCAGTGAAGGTCAAACATGGGGAGGTGGGGTGAGAAATGACTTTGAAAGATCGTCCCTGAATTTAAATAGAGTTGACAACTGCAAAACTGCACCTGTGGAAACCTTCCATTTCATGGTCTCACTCACCTGAGTTACATCAGAGGCAAAAATTGGAGGCAAAAAGATCAGGCCCTTGACAGTGCCCACAAAGCTAAAATTAAAATGTCACCTCATTTAAGGTGACATTTTTAAACCCTGTGAGGTTTGTGCTTGTACAGGCTCAACCCTGTGCACAAACTGTCTATCCCCCAGACAGAATCCTAGAATCATTAAGGTTGGAAAAGACCTCCAAGATCATCTGATCTAACCATCCCCCTACCACCAATGTCACCCACTAAACCTTGTCCCTAAGCACCACATCCAACCTTTCCTTGAACACCCCCAGGGACAGTGACTCCACCACTTCCCTAGGCAACCCATTCCAGTGCCTTATTACTCTTTCTGAGAAGGAATGTCTCCTCATTTCTAACCTAAACCTCCCCTGGCGTAACTTGAAGCCATTCCCTCTAGTCCTATCACTAGTTACCTGTGAGAAGAGGCTGACCCCCAGCACCTTCCTTTCAGGCAGCTGTAGAACGCAATAAGGTCTCCCCTGAGCCTCCTCTTCTCCAAACTAAACAACCCCAGTTCCCTCATCTGCTTCTCACAGGATTTGTGTTCCAGGCCCTTCACCAGCTTCATAGACCTTCTCTGGATAAGGACAGCATCCCAGCTCTCAACTGTTTCATGCAGCTTTTCACTGCATCACAAAAACATCTGGCATATCCCCTCCGCCAAACTTCTGTAGTTACAGGAAACAGCTGCTGGTTCCCCCCCTCAGCAATCCCCTCCATCCAGTTTGCTCTACAGCTTTTGAGGGAGATGAGGAAGCCCCAGGATGGTGGATGGTGCAGGACAAGGACCCATCACTTGTCAGTCACTTCCGCAGTAAGTGTTGCTGTGCCACCTGTGGGACACCCTATCCCCTGTGCCAGCTGCCCGCCACTAAACCACAGCCCTTGGTGATGACAGCTTCAATACCCCCACCTCAATACCCCAACTTTAATACCCCCAGGCTGACTCCCACACCTGGAGAAGAGATTCTCCATTACTGGGGCTGAATGTACGAAATGGATATAAAGAAGCCTTAGGTTGTTTCTTTCAAGACTTTATTTGTCTAACATGCTTGACCAAAAATTACAACAACAATCAACTTATGCCAAAATGATTAAATAACCTTTAAGCTTTCATACCTCGAGTACTTTAAATGATATTTTGAAGTAACAGATGCTTTCATATCTTTTTCACATAAAAATACACAGTATTTCCAAGATACCTTAGGCAAAATTATTTTTAAGAGAATAGTTTATAGTCAACATAGAAATTTTGTAGAGGCTAATAAAAGGACCTCTTTCCTCCATTTCTAACATTTTAGTGTAAGTGCCATGAGTGAATGTAAACATTTCAGACTTCTTTAACATACAGCCAATTTCCTGCCACATATGTTTCAAAATGCTTGAGTTGTGACTAGCTAAGACACTTTTATTCTAAATGCATGCTATTCTTCATCTTCCCAATAATGCTGGGAGTTCACATTAAACTAAAAATTTCAGTCCTTGCTGATTTAGGAGCTGATCTTGCAATTTCTACACCAATGGATTATACAAAAAGTAGACCCAGCTGAATTCATGGTAGACTGTTCTTGTGCTGCAAACTATGCACATCCAAAACAGTTGCAGGACACTGCTGGTTGTTTTTCTGTTTGCTTTTGTTTCAGGAAAAAGCAGCAAATTAGTCAAGAAGAAAATCCAAGTCACTCAACAGCTCCAAGAAGTGACAAGCTTGCCATGTTTTCTGTTGTCAGTGGGTCAGTACTTGGGTTCAAATTTCACAGCTTCCATCATCAGTCAGAAGAGCACGTGGTAAGCCAGCAAAATGTGGTGTTTCTGCCTACTTTGCTTAGAGTTGAGGCTGCAAGCTTGGGGTTGTAGAACAGGTATTTAAGATTGTGTATGTATATAATGTACATGCAGCTGCTACACAAAGGTCACATTTATAACCATACATCAGGCAAAAAGCAACCCACACATCTAACCACTGTGTGTGCAGGTATGGGCTATCCACAGACCTGCAAACAACCCTGTATTGATAGTGTGATGATTTGCCTCATGTGTGGAAACAAAATTAATATATAGATGCAGTAGCCCCAAATTCAGAATGTCCACGTTCAGTTTACACCAGTTACATTATCTCCATCAAGGCAAAAAGTTTCCTCTTTGAGCATGGAGATGTTTGTTAGTTAAAGGCAGAAATGTGTTGCGGCATGCATTTGAAGCACAGATTTTTGTGGGTTTTAGTCAATTCTTGAGCTTCTGCCTAGGACTGAAATCCCAGCAGATTCAGCACCTCTGTTAACCTGCAGGAAATCTGCAGGGGCAGGACTAGTTTCAGCCATCCCCAGCAATTCCCACATCTCCTGCTTTGCCTGGGTATGCCAACACCCAACACACTAGATGGATTTCAACTGGGTTAATGGTTTTGTCTTGGGCCTCTCTCAGCAGTGTCTCTGAGTAGGCACATGGGAATGATAGGTTTTGTGAGGTGACTTTTGCTCTGTACCCATTGGCAAGTACTCATCACTCATTGCACTTATGCTGTCCAAAAATGAATGCCCAAACTCCACTTTGGGATGACATCCCCCTCTAAGTCCATACAGTTTCCCAAAGGACAAACTAATCACAATGACATTTAATCACAGCTGACATGGGCCAAATTCAAACCAGCAATCTCATCATTGGCTGCATGTCCCAGTAACAGGTTTTAAACAGTCCCAGTGGGTTTTATTTAGAATATCACTACTGAACATCAGTTTTTTGTTTTTGTTTTGTTTTGTTTGCTTTTGCTTTTTACATACAATTACATATTGTCTTATCATATGAAAAAGCAGTTACACTATTTTTTTTTTTCTTTCCACAGGCAAGGCCAGGTTACAAATTCCTGAGTTTATACTGCACTTAACACAGTCTCTTCTTCAATTTTGAGCTGTTTACAGCATGCCAACAATATGCACCATTTCCCTTACCATCTGTAATGCCAGATGTAGTAAAACTTCATTTCAGTATAGTGAATTAGGGCCTCTGCTGCATTGGTTTTGAATAGATGCAAAGAATCAAGACCTGGAGGACTTGAAATAATAGCTTTTCTCCTGTGACTGGTCATTCATGTACTATCTTTTGTACTTGCCATGTTAACTAAGGGAAAGTATCTTTACACATTCCAGTTATCAAGAGCTCATGGGGAAACATCTGAAATGAGGAAATCCTAGTCTAAACACTTATGTTTAAACTTCAAACTTTCTTGAGGAAACACTCCCTTGAAAGACACTGTTCTTTTAGTAAGTCCAATATAATGTATGGTATATACAAAAGTCCCTACTTGAGATATGTATATATATATGCGTATGTATATATATGTGGAATGCATTCACTTTGCTGTGTTCACAAATATTTTAATGGCGATATGTCTTTAATCTGTTTCTGGCACCAAAATGCCTGTGTTCATCTTCCATTTCTGTCACTTGAATTTATATGTGAAGAGATAGCAGGAAAAAAAGAAGAAGGTTTTTGCTTTGTTGAATAGTTCCTTATTGGGATTCTCAGCCAGCAATATAAAGTTGCTAATGTGTTGGGCACAACATTAAATCCTTTATTATAATCATGTGTTCCTTGGAGTAGGTAAGTCAATAACTATAGGTGGATTTAGTGGCTGGTAATTCACAGTGCACACAGATGCATTCACATAGGTAGTAGTTCCATCAGCCATGACACCATAACCTATGAAGAAAGAAAAGCTCTGGTTACTATTATTATTCACTCTTTATTAATTGTTTTTTATTATTTACCTTTATCATTACCTTTATCATACAACAACGAGTGCCACATATATTACTTGGAATGAATTTAAAATTCTTCTTAATGCAAAATGTGAAGGTGTCCAGGATGAATACCATCTTTTTCCCACAGTAAAATATTCTGCCATCTTTTAAATCACATAAAACTGAAACTGACCCTCGCTGGCTAGTGGCTACAACCTCCAGCAGCCTGCTCCCCAAACCTCCTTAGAAACACTAATATTCTCTTTTGCAAAACTTTTTTCTTAAAACCTTCTCAGTTTTCGAAGAGATGGGAAGAGAGAGCTTAGAAAATTTCAACACTAAAAAAATGTCTGTACATAATTTAGATTTGTGGTCATCAATGCACCAGCATTTGAGCTATTTTCCTTTTTCCACCTTTTTTTCTCTGTGCTATGTTGTACATCTTTTAAGAAACCAATGAAGAAAAAAGATGACACGACTAAGAGGAGGGTGTGTGCATGTGCACCAGCTTGGGATTTGAAGGAACCACTTCCCATGTGTTTGAACTTGATGACCAATTTCAACCATACTTGACAGAAAGACTAAAATGCCTGCCTAGGCAGAGAAAAAAGACTTTATTCATGCATTCTCTGACAGACAAGGTGAATTCACATCCTAAGATACTGTAACATTTCCATGGGAGAAAACACCTCCTGAATGTCTCAGCAGTGGGGCAAGTCATTAACTACATCTCATATGCAGCTAGGCACCCAAGCCAAACAATTCCAGAGCTAAATCTCAGGAAATCAAACTTCCAGCTCTAATGTTTGTAGAAATACAGTGAAATTATGTTTGAAAAAGTGAAGAAAAAGCCCTTTAACTGCCATGGTGTTATGAAAAATTAGACACACTCTCCACTGGTAAAATCTTTTCATGAAAAGGAAAAAAAGATGAGCTTGATTACACTAAAACTAAAAGCTTAATGTTGGACACTCGAATTGGAAAAAATGCAAGTATTATGCTCAATATGAAGAAATGAATTCACAATCTGAAATACATACATGATTTTGGAGAAATCACCTGGTAGAAAGCTTTTATACTACAATTCAATCTTACCATTGATGTAGTTAACAGAGAAACATATTCATTGCTACACTGAGTTAAAGCTATTCATATCCTAGGTACCTAGGATCCCAAGTTTTCCAAGTGTAATTTCATGTCTTACAGAAGCATTGTTACTTGCAGAATTTACAAACAAGAAGCCAGTAGCCAAACAGCTTCATTTTTCATTCCTTAAAATACCCTGAATAACGCAGGGCCTCTTGGACTCCCCATGGAAACACCACACTAGGGTAAGGAAGTAGGGAGGGAAGAGAACTCTGTCAGGTTCCTGTCACGTACATTTCTTTAAAACATGTGCTGTTTGCCACAGAACAATTATTCTGTGTAAAACACAAACTGCACCGAGGACAGCCTGCTTTGCTGTTGGGACTCTCTGTCTTCCCAGCTACATGTTTGCAGAAAACAAAATCAGCTTGCTAATGCATTCTTTTTGCTGAAAGATTCATCATGCTACAGTTTTCACTCTTCCCCTACTGCCAAGCACTGGCTGAAATTGGTAGAGCAGTATTTTAGCTGGAATCCCTGCCATGCTGCTCATCACCACCAAGGTTGATCAGCAGAAAGGCCATGTGTAGAGGTATTTTTTGGCAGATACAGAAATGCAGAGGAAGAATAGGGAAGAAACATCTCTTCTAAGCATCTCATCCTCACGGATGTTCAGTAAATGACTGCTGCAGATGTAGCTATGCTCAGTCAGGGGAGGAACTCATCTGTTCAAATCATGCATTCTCTCTACAAAGAGCAGCTTCGTTTGCACAGCCTGTCTGCAATGGGAATCCTCCTCTGCAGAGATTTTGCATCCCACCGCAAAGTAGGCTATGCAGCTCCCCATTTGTTTTCTCTAAATTATGATAGTTTACAAGAAAAGTACCTTGCTTCTGTGTTCTGATACCTTTGGTGCCGACTGTATTAATTCACATGATTTACTATTCTGTGGAGGTGCCATTCTTTACCCTTGGGAGCCAAAGCTGGGTTTGGTCTTAGCGGATGTGATTTTGTTTACCTGCCTGAAGCTTCATGGCTCACTAACTGTTTGCTTACATCCCGAGCAACTCACTTGGCCTACGATTTCTGAAAAGACAATGAGTTTGAACTGTATTCACCAGCTCTCTTGTACAAATTCTCAAAGCCTGTTGTAACATGAAAATGTTAGGAAAAAGTACTGCCTGTGCACTGTTTGTTTACTCTGTGCTTTTAACAGCACTTTGGACATTACCTACACACTAATAAGTCACCACAGATGAGACACACAATGAGAATGGACTTCATCCCTACCTTCTAAAATAAAGATAGGAATGTCTTCTCCACTGATTTTATAGCAGCACACCTCTGACCAATGTCACCCTTAACTTAGCAGTGTGAAAACACCAAGCAGCAAGTCAGAGTGGGATTTTTTAGGAAGGGTAATGGTTCTTCATAGAAACATGAATTATCTGAGTGCCAGCTACTGCATTTTTTCCATTTGTTCATTTCTACACTGCTGAGAACCCACAGATATCCTACATCAAAGTCTGGAGCAGTCCCAGAAGCAGAAAGCTGCCAGTTGTGGAGCACCTCTTCCTGCCAATAAGATAACATTGCCAAGAACTAAGCAGCTGATAATACATGCTTACATGCTGATGGGTACATTTCTGCAGAGCCCAGTGTTTTGGTGGGGGCGTGCTTGAAGTCTTGCTGCCATGGAATGCGTACAGGAGAGAGTTTTCTGTAGCTGACAGCATCTACCTTTCCCTTCGCCTGGAGATGAACTCCTACAGTCCCTGACTTCAGTGGATCACATTTGTCACCATTTACTGAATTATGTGAAGGGGACTCATTTTTTCCAGTTAAAACTCAAATAGTCAAGAGAACCACCTTGTTTTGTCTGGCTACATAATGTTTCCCCTGCCAAAACAAATAAATACATGGATAAGCATCTTGCACTTCTATGCATGTCAGAAGTGACATCCCTTTTGATTTTAAATAGGCACTGACAAGGAGAGACAACCTTTATTGTCCAATCTTAAAGATTAAGTCCCAAAAGCACCTCCCAAATCACTCTAACCCATTAAACACACACACACAAAACAAACAAACAAACAAACAAACAAAAGAAACTCAGACACAAAGAGCTTACAAGAATTATCCTAAGTCACAGAGATACAGCAGAGGAAAATTCAATCCATCAATCCTAATATTTAGTCCCTTTCTGCAACTACTGGACTTGTGTTATTTTAAAATTCAGTTATCCTCACTGTGAAGGAAGCACCACCCTACTTTATAGATGTTAGAGAAGCTGAAATACAAATATTGAAAGGCAAGTATCAGCCAATTTCATCTGTATATATGCACCTAAATAAGTATCTGAATTCCAGAAGTGCTTCAGTTCAAACATTCAATTTTGAAAATACTGGTTAAAGCGGACAGCTTCTGTGGTTGTGGTTTTTAAGTACATATACAGAAAGAAATGTTTTCTAACCTTCATGGATGTGTCCAAAAACATGCAGCCTTGGCTGTATTCGTCTCTGGACTGTGTTCAGCAGCTCAACACATCCTACCCGTTGCATTTTCTTAGGTACCCAGTCTAGAAAACCTTTGGAAAAGAAAGGAAAGCTTTAAAAGAAGACATGTTATCTGCTGTAATATTCAAAAATATTTCTGAGATTTAATGTTGCATAACTTCTCATAAGCAGTCATAGAAGAACAGGCATGGAAAAAGTGGAGTTTGCCTTTGTAAATAGAAGAGGAAACAAGGAAAAATAATTGAAGAAAAACTTAAAAGCTCATCTGAAGAAACAGAACTATGGCAACTTGCCAATAATTTTTCAAGTGAAAAATCACTGCATTTTAAGCATTTTTGCACTACTGTTAGCAGGAAAACTCAATGCTTTATTCATTCTTCTTCCTTTAAGAGACAGAGGATTAAAGAGCGGTATGTCCAAAGCAAGTCTCTGAAGTTAAGCATCCAATTCAACACTTAGCTGTTTAAATCTAGCCCTGGGATGTAGTTATTAAAACCTAACACTTTAACTGATGTAATGGAATTTGTGTGGCTAATGACAAAACTATATTTTTATCACATTGAATCTTATATTAGTGGAACTGAGGTGAGGAACCCAGAGTGTATCTAAAAACTGTATCCTCAAGTAGAACTGGCTTAAGGGCTTCAAACAGCCAGAGAAACTCAGCCCTTCTGCAGTAGATACGTTTTAAGTGCTATATTTACTCACATACGTCCCTACAAAAATGCATTTTTTATGAACACAGACAGAAATGCACACCAACCTCCTTCTGAGTCCAAAAACATGCAGCAGGGGGATGCTTACTGCCAAGTGAAGTGTGGTGTTTTCTTCACAGTAGTATAAGAAGGCTGTTGTTGTATTAAATGCTTTGGACTAACCAATCTTGTTTCCTTTCTATTGTTCTGCCATTTTCATCAGGCTCAAATTTGGAAACATAAAAGATACAATTATTCTGTTTTTAAACTAGCTAGACCACTTATCCTCGGGGGGGTACGCAGCCTCCTGATCTGGAAGTCTGGGATAAGGAGCAGAAGAAACCCCCTTGTCTGGGGGTGTCTCCCTAAACTTGTTTCCAGTTCATGTGTAAACAGTTAAGAGACCTGCTGCTCCACCTGGACTGTCACAAGTCCATGGGGCCAGATGGGAGCTGGTGGATGTGATTGCTGGGCTGCTTTCCATCATCTATCAGCGCTCTTGGTCATCTGGAGAGGTCCTGGATGACTGGAGACTTGCTAATGTGATGCCCATCTATAAGAAGGGTTTTAAGGAGGAACCAGGGAACTATAGGCCTGTCAGCCTGAACACGGTGATGGAACAGGTCATCTTAAATGCAATCACACAATGTATGTGGGACTACTGGGGGATCAGACCCAGCCAGAATGGGTTCTTGAAAGGCAAGTCCTGCCTGACCAACCTCATCTCCTTCTATGACTGGGTGACCCACCTGGTAGATGAGGTAAAGGCTGTTCATGTAGTCTACCTAGACTTCAGCAAGACCTTTGACACAGTCTCCCATAGTATTCTCCTGGAAAATCTGGCAGCCCACGGCTTAGACAGGTACACTCTTTGCTGGGTTAAAAACTGGCTGGGCCCAGAGGGTGGTGGCGAACAGAGTGAAATCTAGCTGGTGACAGGCCACCAGTGCTGTTCCCCAGGGGTCAGTGTTGGGGCCCATCCTCTTTAATATCTTTACTGATGATTTGGATGAGGGAATTGAGTGCACCTGCAGTAAGTTTGAAGACAACGCCAAGTTGGGGGAAAGTGTCGATCTGCCGGAGGGTAGGAAGACACCTTCAGAAAGACCTGGACAGGTTGGATTGATGGGCAGAGGCAGATGGTATGAGGTTCAACATGGCTAAGTGCCGTGTCCTGCACTTTGGCCACAACAACCCCATGCAGCGCTACAAGCTTGGGACAGAGTGGATCGAAAGCTGTGCAGAGGAAAAGGATCTGGGGGTGCTGGTCAACGCTCACCTGAACATGAGCCGGCAGTGTTCCCAGGTGGCCAAGAAGGCCAATGGCATCCTGGCTTTTATCAGTAGTGTAGCCAGCAGGACCAGAGAGGTGATCGTCCCACTGTACTCTGCTCTGGTGAGGTCACACCTCAAGTACTGTGTTCAGTTTGGGATCCCTCAGTACAAGAAGGACATCAAGGTCCTGGGGCGTGTCCAGAGAAAGGCTATGAAGCTGGTGAAGGGCCTGGAACACAAGTCCTGTGAGAAGCAGATGAGGGAACTGGGGTTGTTTAGTTTGGAGAAGAGGAGGCTCAGGGGAGACCTTATTGCGTTCTACAGCTGCCTGAAAGGAAGGTGCTGGGGGTCAGCCTCTTCTCACAGGTAACTAGTGATAGGACTAGAGGGAATGGCTTCAAGTTACGCCAGGGGAGGTTTAGGTTAGAAATGAGGAGACATTCCTTCTCAGAAAGAGTAATAAGGCACTGGAATGGGTTGCCTAGGGAAGTGGTGGAGTCACTGTCCCTGGGGGTGTTCAAGGAAAGGTTGGATGTGGTGCTTAGGGACAAGGTTTAGTGGGTGACATTGGTGGTAGGGGGATGGTTGGATCAGATGATCTTGGAGGTCTTTTCCAACCTTAATGATTCTAGGATTCTATGTGTTCTGGTACTCTCACTGTGCCTGTCATAGCTCTGTATCCCTGACTTAGATTGTTGCAATGATTGCTGTGTGAATATATTGTGCATTTGAAAAAACTGTAGTCAGCCAGAGAGGTACAGTCTGGACCTAGTTTTCATGTGTTTATTTTTCAGATTCACTCAAGCATGGCTAAGTAGCAGCTAACCAACTGGCTTAAAAGACCAAAAGAGTGGTATTCAAGCTCTTGGAAAAGCTCTCAGGTTTACTAGAGTTTCAAAGTAGGTTCATACATTGACAAATAACTCTTTAGATGCCAGTGCCTGAAAACTGGGCTCATTATACTATGGGTTTTTATGAAAATGGTAGAAGCTTGCCCTACTATTATAGTTGTATCCTAGGTGTCAAAAAGAGGAAGTTCTGGTAATGGATGTAGACTCCTAATTCATTCAGATGCTTCAGAAGACACTGTTGGCTCCTGATGGGGTGATGCACAAAGAGAAAGCCAGAGTTACAGACAGTGCAGGTCTATGCTGAGTTCTGTTAATCAGTTCTACCTATCATTCCTGGTATCCAATGCGCTTCAAAATTCAGTGTAGGAAATAACTATTTAAGATGTCACAGTGAAGCCAACATTTCCTCTGGAATCCAGTTCATGATTTTTTTCAGAGCTAACTCATTATAACTTTAGGTTTTGTTACATTAACGATTTGAAACAGTTAATTGTCAAAATGTCTGTGGTGAACATAAAGGCAAAAGTATTTCCACTTCAAAAACTTCACAAACAAAAATCCATAAAATTAACTTCTCCATTAAATTAAACATTATTTATGTTGAACATGTTTTTGTTTACATGCATTATCACCCTTCTGAAGCTTTCCCATATGTTAGCAGCTTATTATGTACACCTGACTACACAAACTAAGAATAATTGATTACACCTAGCTAACAATTAGAGTTCTTCTTAGGGTTTTTTTAATGTTTGGTTACTTGAAACAGGTTTATGCAGCTGTCAGTAAAGTATAAATCTTTGTCACAGACAATCAAACAGGCAGCTAGAAATTAAGACTTAAGGGTGAAAATAAATTAAAAACAAACAAAGAAAAGTGAACTTTTTGAAGAGAAGTAAAAGAATCATAAATGCAGATCTTTAGGAGTCAAGGAAAGGACTTCAAAAGTTACACTATACATAAAATTAACAAAAATATACTGATTTAGAAATGAGCATTAGCACTGATCATGGGATCATGAATATTGTATTTTATAAGCTACAAAAATATGCTATGTATTTATTAATAACAAACAGGTTAAAATAAAATGGTCAGTAACAGCTGTTCAGTCTTTGTTTCCTTATCCTGTGTGAACCTCTGTTTCCTTGCCACAGTTTCATCCCAAAGCACTCCTCTAAAACAGAAAAAAAATTACTTATGGGTCAGATTTTCATTACACATTTAAGGGACTAAGAAGCACAAAGTCCATTAACTCTTAATGGTGCTTTTGCATCTCACAGAATCACAGAATCACAGAATGGCCAAGGTTGGAAGTGACCTCTGAAGATCATCTATTCCAACCCCCCTGCCAAGAAGGATCAATCATGCGGGCAATTTTAAAACTATCTAATGATGTAGTATTAATCAGTTTAGGGGGATGCATGCAGTCTGGAAGTGAGTGAATAAGAAAGGAGCAGAGAAAATGGATGGACAGAATTTATGCACCCATTCTGGAATATAAGAGGAATTTGTAACAACACTGATTGCTTTTTATGATCATTAGGAACAGCTCTAGTGATGCTGTCCAAGATCAGAACAAAAAGAATCAGCTTTCTGGTGAAAATAATTGGCTCCCAGGGTCAAGGAGGATTCTGTCTCTCAAAATGTCTGTGGACAGAGATACACAATAAAGAGGTTCTGTAAGCTAGGCAGAGTGCTAATTTCTTTTGAAGTGTCATGTATTTGTTGCCATGGGTGTAAGGGATGCCAACAGCTTAATGGGCGTCAGGGATGCCCTCAGGCAAAGTGTTCTGTGCTGAAGCCATCTATTAATGAATCAGTAAGACAAAGAAATGAGATCTTCAAAAAAACAAAATCCTTGGAGGATGGCTCAAACTGAATAAATAATAATAATAAATAATAATAATAACAACAATACAGGTTTAACCAGGTGGCAAAATTAGTCCAGTGCCTGAAACTGGGTGCTGAGAAACTTGCTCTCTACCTTCAGTCCCTGGATTTTCAAGCCCTAGGTACAGGGCTATTCTTCAAAGGAGCTGAAGGTTGGATTTCTTTACAGTTCATATACTATTTTTAAAAATGGATTTTCAAGTACTGACATTCCTGACGGAGTTTTAAAAACATACAACTTATAAACAAAACTATATCAAAAATGCAGCATTACCACTCAGGCCTTGGATCCATATCAGGATTATCCACATCACTGATCATTTTGAGAAGATATTTCAAGGCCTAAACAATTCATTTCTGCCATCCACTTTTATGATACAGGTCCACATTACAAGCAGTCTGTGGCAGGGCATGAGACACCACTTTGGTGGAGTATCAACACACATCCACTCTGAGAAAAGCAGCCCTTTCCCTGGGATTAGTGAGCAGTGGAATGCAAACATGTCTTTTCAAAAGAATCAACAAAACACAAACCCTTTGGATACTTTCTCCTCCAAATTTTGAAAGAGGAGAAGAAAAGGTGCAAGACAAGAGGATTTTAGCTTCAGGAAACTGAGGACTGAAGGGAATCTACATGTTTAAAGAAACCACCTGCCTTCATCTTGCACAAAGCGCTCCTCAGCAGTAAGGGTCAGCAAAACACTTCAGTAAATACTTCACTTCCATGTCCAATTATTAAATTGGGAAGAGTTAAATATATATTTGCATTAAATACAGCTTGCTATCCTTGAAATATGTTGACTAATGTGCTAAAAGCCTTAAAACCTTTACTGAATCAAGACAAGTTTCTGTGATTATTTCATTTCCACAACACAGATCATTTCACTAATACCTGAGAATGTGTGAAATCTCTCCTGGCATGCTTTGCTTTTGTATTATTTTTTTTTTGCTATATTATTACTCCTTGTAAAATACAAATGGAAAACTGTTTCTTGCTGGTCTGTTGCTGGATTGTATTAAAAATAAGTAATTCACCCATGCTGTCCAAAGAGCATGCCAACTATTGCAGCATTTGGGTTTGTGAAGCAGGAGATTCATCAAGTCAGCATGAAAATACAACTTTGGGTTGGGGGGGACATTAGTGCAAGTGAAGGAGAAAGACTGTGCTACAAACTAGTCCTGCATTTTTCTCCAACCAGGCTCCCTGTTTCAAGTCTACTGATTTTACCACTGGCAGAGCGGGAGGATGCACAGGCAATCTGGACCTTGTTTATTTATACAACTCTTTAAGACTTTATTTATGAGGACTTCAGTTTTGTACCTGTTATTTAACTCCCTACCACTGATCATAGGTAATCATGAAACATAAACCCAAGCCAATGTCCTGGTGCTGCTGAAATCAGCAGGGTTGTTACTTTTGACTTTTACAACTCAGGTTTCCACTCTTTGTCTACGGACAGCCATCAGTTACTATATAATCATCTGAAATACACAGCTAACAGCACTAATATTTTCTTACCGAGAGGTGGTCCATGTGTTATAAGAATATCTATCCCATCTGGAATAAGGTTCCATTTCTCTAATAGTGCTTGGCCTCGTGGAAGATTAAAGCCCCAGCCATAAAACCAAGGTTGCCTGCCAAGAGAGGAGGAGAATGTCTTCAGTGCTACTTCCATGTATTGGTTATCTAATTAAAATATTGAGATTGACTTTCTAGTAGCATGGAATTTGAAGACACAAATAGCATTCATTTTCTTCTTTCTGTGCACAGTAAAACCCTCTTTCCATACAACCAGTGTTACTTAACTACTGTGGAAAATCAGTGCAGTCTCCTCATGAGTTTCAGTAAGCAGCACAGAACAAAATATTCATACAGTTCCTCTAACCAGGTGAATAGTAACTCTCACAAGACCTAGGTACCAAGACGTCCACGTGGATTAGCATGCTGGACTCCTGTGGTATCTGGAAGAACACCTTCCACAGATAGCCAGATGTGGATATGTGTTCCACATCGCTTCACATTGTGTTTGGCCCGTAGCCTACCATCACTGGGGCAAGGGCAGACCCGGGCAAGGGCAGACCCTGGCACAGCTAGAGAGCCCACTCAAAAGCTGGAGACATCACCTATGCTGGTTCGTTTCTCCAGTTGGAAGCATCCCATCAGAAAAAAAGAACACTGCTTCTTTTCTTACATATAATTTTCCTCTGTTCTCTGGTATGTTGAGTTGCTTTTAAATAAAACTTTACATATTGAGGATTTCTTATCAGATGGGCATTTACATTTTTAAAAACATATTTATAGACCTGCTCATTGTGGAGCAGTGGGACTGTAACACTGCCAATCAGAACACAATTTATCCGTACCTTGCTATCCCATTGATTAAAAAATATAATTCACAGCAATTATATCACAGTGGTAAATTATGTCTTGCTGACTATGCTCTAATTCTCAGCCATAAAACTGACAGGTTAGTTTTAGGTTGGAATTTTTTAATATTTTTTTGACTGATGTGTTCTGAGCATGTCCATATTTGAGGAACAACAAACAGGCTGCTGTGATTTAATAAGGTTTATGATAATTGCAGCCTTAGTGTTTATAAGTACATACACATCAACCAGACTTCCCTTTGAGATGTTACTTTGTTGAAGAAAGCTTTACACTCCCTCACTGCATCAAAAGACAGAAATAAATCTTTTAAACAAATTCTCTGAACTACACTTTACATCATGTATGGCAAAGACAAAAGAAAATGCCCATAAAGCTATTATTCATCCTGTTCCATTACTGATGCCTGACTATCATTTCAAAAATTAGCATGTCTGCAATCTTCATGATGATATATTTTCTACTTTTCCTTTTGGAATGCTGCAAAGCACATGTCTACTGAAAACAGCTTAAAATACAGAGCTTGCTAAAATATAAAGGGATGTGGCTTACCCAAGGGAAGAAAATTCTGGTAAAGGGAAAAACAGAAGGGGGCTTTCAAATGTTTCCTTTTTCTACAGATGACAAAAGCCTCAAGTTTTCTAGAGAGGTGTCTGAAGGCTTTCTGTGTTCACAGCTAGGAGACAGCTCATCTCCAAGCTTCTCATCACACAACGCCCTGCATAACCAGGTGGCCAGAAAAAAAAAAAAAAGAAAAAAAGTGAAGCTTTGCACATCTGCCACTGGGACCAGAAATATATCTCAGCCTCCAGAAGCTGTGATGAGTGAGGTGAAGATGAGATGCTAACAGCATGAAGCAGAAATGTTGTTTTTGAGTCAGGTGACTCAGACCAGGGCAGCTGGCTGAGAAAAAGATCTAGCCTTTCACCAGCTTCTGCCTTCATGTTTCACACCACACAGATCTGGTTAGCTGTTCGTCATCCAGCAGGCTTTCCTCCCAGGAGGAACAGCAGCAGGCTCGCAGGTACATGACTTCTCCCCTTCCTACTGCTGGGGCAATCACTCATGGTCTATTCACTGGCTTATTTTGCAGTCAGCCACTCACAACTTTGGTTTGTAACCCTGTCATACAGACCAAACCCCAGTTTGATCAGAGATCTTTATGTTCCGCTCACCACTGACAGGAGTATTTTTCTCTCACAGACATGCTGTGAAAATAAAGCAAACGAAGTCTGTGAGGTGCTCAGATGTCACTGAAGTGGCAGACTTTAGAAAAACATACAGAGGTTAGGCTTTTTCCAGATTCCCCACCTCTGCCTTGGGATCGCACTGCCTTGTGTGCCAACCAGCTTCCTTCACCAACATGAAAACACTCAACTACTTGGCAAACAGTATTTAGGCCCAGAGCAAGTTTTCCAGGAGCAAAATCTCACTGACAGAAAACATTTGCAAGGGCAAACAGGAGGCAAACAAAGCGTCAGTCAGCACGGTAAATCCTGCTTCTGCTGTTAAAAGCCGCTGAGAGATGCAGGGAATGCAGCCCAGTGCTCCCAACCGCTGCCCAGGACAGGATGGTCCCCAGGACCTCAGTGGGATGCAAGGTCAGGATCTGTCCCACCGCCTGCTGGCACGCCAGGCACAGCAGAACCGGCTGCAGCCAGGCTGCTCCCCTGGAAGAAGTCAAGGGGAAAGAACAATATTTGCCAAAGAATAAAAGGTCAAAAACCTACCGAGCCATTATTTTAAGCACACAATGAAGCATTTATAACGAGACATAATTGTGACCATCACAGGTCGCATCAGCAGTCAGTTTAATCCTGTTGAAACCCAAATGACCACAAATGGCACACGCAGACCTGAGAGCCTCTGCCTGCCTCTCCTAGGCCCAGCCTGTACGTTGCCGCTTGTTAAAAGCCTGTTTCCCCTTATGAATAGTCATGATCTGCTTATTAAGACCCGCAGCACTTTCCCCCATCCCTGCCTCCCTTTGTGCCTGCAGCTCGTGCCCACCCAAGCTGCGGGCTGTTAAGTTATGAACGCTGGAGCTGTTCTTTTGTGAAGGGGAAATGTTCGAACTCGCCTGATTTGCCATAATGCTGTCTTTTGTGACAATCCCAAAATCAAAAGAAATGGTTGGAGCATTTCTGACAAAAATATGAAGTCCCAGGAAGAATTCAGTGGGGGTTGGTAGTGTGCTTTACATTTAAGAGAGGGAAGAAAAAATCATACATTTCAGTGCCCTCAGCCCCAGAGCAAAATAATGTTCATACACATGCAGGGATTTTATAAAACCCCAAGTCCCTTCTTCAGAAAATTTATTGCAAAACAGCCATCAGAGTTTCTGGGTAGGAAAATAAAATAAAATAAAATAAAATAAAAAATAAAAAAAGCTCTAATACCCACTAACAAGTCTGTGATCTGGATGTCATGCATAGACAACTTGGTCTAAAATTTCCATTTATGATGAAACCTGAAAGCAAAGTTGAAGTCTTAAAATCAAGCACAGAATTTCTGTATCTCTTTATTAGTGCTTGCTCAGGAAATGTGAAATGTTTATATAGATATAGATGTTTCATTAATAGTTTGCATTTTATGGAGAAGATGCTATATAGTATGTTCTAAAAGAGAAAATCTGCTATTTTTTTAAAAAAAAAAAAGTATTTGGCAATTAGAGATGTACATCATGAATGTATTTCACCTCTGAAGTGAAGCACTCATGTAGAAATGTACTTTGATTTAGATCCTATATTCTTAAAGGGTAGAGTTTGGATCTCTCCATTTACTCTGAAATTCAATGGTATTATTATTGTAAGAAAAATGATTGTCTATACATAAGACTCTAGGGGGAAATATATTGGCAATGAATTTGTTTACAGCATAATTAACCTTATGTTAAAAACATATGAACAAGTTTTGCAGGTCAAATAATCTACCATACAAAAAGGGCTGAATTATCAGAATTTGTGCTAGCAATCGGATGTTGCTTTACGTACTGATTTTCTGTCTTTCTGTTCTAAAGTAACCATTGGAGTAATTTTCTTACAAAATGATAGTTGCTATGACAACCATAGCAAATTTTCCTTTTCTGAAACAGATGTCTCATTTAGTTGAAAATTAGAATGTGAAAAACCCATGGGAAAAATTAATTCAAACTTTAACAGAACACTGACTACAGTGTAATCTCTTATAGGTTAACCCCTTAACATCTTTCTGCACTCTTATAGTAACCTTCTCATAAATTCTAATTAAACCAGTTCAACCTCCTATGAATGACCTCAGCTATCATTAGTGCTTTGGTTGTCTTTGAAAGGAGCATTTCTGTTACAATAATAGCAGAAAAAAGTCATACAAAAAAAAAAAAAAGTGTTCAAACACATTACTGTCTTCATTATTTATTAGTTTTTCTTATTTTATTCAGCTACTCCTGGAAAGAGCAACTGTCTAGTCCAAGAATTCTTTTGTCATTTAAATAGGGCATAACTTAGTTTTACACATGATTTACTGTAAAGGGCCGTGATGCACTACACAGACTTAACCTGTAATTTATGTGAATATCAAGGTTTTCGATTTTCATACCACTGGTATACATCTCACTCTGCTCAGCAGACGTACAAGGGGACACAAAAAAGGATACTTGACTGGGGAAAACTATCAATGTGCATGTTTTTTTCTATTACACTCAATGAGAAGGTGAAGTCTAAATCATCACCTTGGCTTTATTTAAACGTTGTAACTTAAAGAATGGATTTCTTCCTCTCTGTATATTTATCTGATCGACAGGAACCTCCATGGTACTCCACCAGCAGCTACAAATGAACCCAACAGGCAGCCACTGGGCAGTTACAAAAACATTCCCACCACAGCACTGCCTTAGTGCTCACACGGTGCAAGCTACCCAAAGAACTTCAGGACTGCCAGATTTACAGCAGCAGCTTCATCTGGGTTGTCCGGTTGTTTTAGACAAATCCTGCCACCAGTAGGCATGCAATTACTCTTGTTGACTCCAAGGGATAACTCCCTTACAGAGTCCAATATCCACAGGGAGCTAAGGGTGATAACAGACTCAATAGTCATTAGCATATCAAAGGGATCAGTAGGTAATATCTTGTGTGCACCTGAAGAGCAAAAAATATACACCTAGAACACAATCATTATATCTCCTCATTTCTGTAAAGCCTCCTACATAGATCTTTTCTGCAGCTGAAAGGCAAATTCTCTCAATAGAATTCCTCTGCTTACAAAATAAATTTCAATGGTTCATGAACACATGCAACTTGTTCCCGTCTTTCCTCCACAACAATTGTCATTTTTCTCCTGTAGGAAAATAAGCAGAGTGGCCTATGACTGTAAAGAAGCTCAGTTGCAAAAGAATGGAACAAATCCTCTAATTTCCATTCCCCTTCCCTACAACTGTAGAGACACATATCAATCTAATTTTTCCTGCTCTTGATTTATTAGTTACAGTTCAATGAACAAGGGAATACAATAACGTATACCTTCCTTGTCTGCTTGGTGTTCACATCCTTCAGGTAGTCATCAACCAATCTCTTTATGTGCCTTTCTAGCCTATTTTAAGTAGCTATCTCCAGTTCACTGAGTATTTTTACAGCTTTTTACTCATTTTTCTCATTTTCTCTCCAAGTAAAGTATGCCTTTTTTTTTCCTTCTTTTTTTTTTTTTTTTGGTGTCATCAATTGTTTCTACATCTAAAGTAGGTGTGAAATAACAGTGTTCTGTCTTTTTTTCTTTGCTGCAAGAGGACAGCCCAAAACAGGCAGGGACCGAAGGAACAATTGGGCCATTAGTGCTAAAAAGGACTGGCAGGGCACTGTTTGTTTGTAGGCTCTGAACAAGTGTTCATCACCTTGGCATCAAAGCATATTAACAGCATAACTGAGATGTAAAGAAGAACATGTTTCAGAAGTTGTGAGGAGACATATTATGACCAGCTTCCATGTGAGAGATACAAGGGTGGTACATTATTTAGAGAAGTGGCGTACAGCAGTGTACAGAAAGGATTAAATTATGCAAAAAAAAGAAACTGAAGATTCACCTTTTCATAATATTGGAAACCAGGTGTTTTAATGAAAGCCAAGGCCTCATACTTAAATCAATTAAATGCACCTTATAGTTAATCTCATAGATGATTATCCTCTAGAACAGACAGCCACCAAGTACAGCTCAGCAGGTGAAAGTCGAAAGTGGTAGGGGGAGGAACTAAGCTAAGAACTTCAGCTAAGACAATAAAAGGCTTGCACAGAGTTACCTAGGCAGTCTGTAGGGAACAGCAAATCAAATTTGGATCCTCCATCAGTCTACTGGCCACAAGAAGTACATTTCTTCCATGGGAAAGTTTGCTGTGTTGTTGTTTTTTTGCCTTACTTGCTTTGCATCCAAGATTGTAATTCTCAAAACTCTGAATCAAATTAAGTTACTGTTTTCACGAAAGGAAAGGATTGTAAAAATCAGAATGTGGCCCTTTGTCAGTAATTATTTCTTTTGCAATTTGAGTTACACATGAAATCATCCACCTTTTTTTTTAGTAAAGGATTTCATACATCTCTGACTGGAAAGAAGAAAGAATGAGCTGTGACTAATAGGAATTGATCATTTCTAAACATTAGTTTGTTATAAACCAATGAAAAATAAAATGGAATCTACTTTATCTTCAAAACAAGAACACAGAAGATAAAAGGTAAGGAGAAAAAATAATGAAAGACTGAATTTAAAACATGCCAGCACCAAAGGCAAATAGTTTATTTCATTCTGCTGGAAACCAAATGATAACATCCTACCTGATATTTTTTAAATAATAAACTCCACAAACAACCTTTAAAGCTCATTTGGAATAATTAGATATGAGATTCAGTGCTGAGGGTACAGATGTAGAACTGTATGGACATTCAGTATTATGGATATAATACAGGGCTAACGTGTTTAGATCCTGGTATCTCAGAGTCTGTTCCCTCAGTTTTCCCAACATGAAAAATATGTGTACAGGTAAGTTATCCAGACTCTATTTCAAATACTGGTAACTGTTATGTCACAGTGAGAAGAAGGACTAAGAGGGAGTAAGGGAACAGCCTCTATCCACAGTACAGTCACCATCTCCTTTTAAATGCAAAACTTGCCAGGAATATAAAAATCAGTATGGAAAAATAATTCAAGTCTCATCTGTGCATGGCATCTCTAGTTTTTCACTATCAGATGACCAGACAGCTGAAGAAACATACTATTCTTCCACACATCTGGCTAGTTGGGGTTTACTGTAGTCCTTTAAGACTGTCCAGAATTCAGCTGAGGACATGGAATATCTCTCCAAAGGGAGATGCTATACTTGTGGTGTAGGGTTCTGTTTTGTTTTTTTTACAATGAAGCTCCTGGAGGGACTCTCTTAGATGAAACATGAATAAAATACATAGCATGCACAGGTGCACTGAGAATTGATAAAAAAGGCCCTCACAGCAGCCACTTCTCAGTTTAGTAATTCACCAGGTTTACATTCTTTCCTCAAAATACCAGGACTAATTAGGCCATATGGACTAACTGTCTGCCATTTCTTTCCTTGTTTTCCTTCTTTTTTTTTTTTTTTTTTTTAAAGAAAAATCAAAGCCATTTTGAGTTAAGCAAGCATGAAAATGCTTCCAAAACAATTAATACCCTTTATGTGTATATACACTTACAGTGTATTATTGTTAACATTTTCAATTTAGCAACAGATGAACCAGTTTCTTGTTTTAGACAGTACATACTGATACTTCATATGGCCTGTTTCTACCTGAAGTGAACAACATACAAGCAATCCTAAAATCCAAATCAATGTTTTCCTGCAGTCCTAAATTCACCCCACACTACAGTGGTGGAAAGCAACTGCTGCAATGTAACTTTCTATGCCTACAGCTTAAACACATGGATGTTCATTCAGCTAGCTAGGAATTCTGAGATAGCCTCACAAAAATAATATACTTACCTGATGTAAATTATACAATTAGAAATACGAGACACACACAGGTGTAGCCCTCCATTTAATATTGGTTCAAATTTGCTTTTTTACTGGGGATGAAAATCCTCATATTAATTCATATTAAATGATGTCAATTTATAAAATAAAATTATGAATGACAAATCCAAAGGAAGCCCCATAACAAGTGGCAGATTACTGCTTTTTTCTCCTTAAATTCTGGCCAGAAAAAAAAGAGAAAAAAATGAGATAACCATGTTACAATTAGACCCTGTGATAGTGGCTCAGTTTACAGTTCTGCACTTCCTTAGAGAAGGATGTGAAGTCACCATCAACTTCTTAATGTAGCAATGTATCTATTTTGTAAAAACCTATGGAAAACACATACATACAAGCCACTTTGAAGTAGAGAGGCTGATTCTCACCAGCGTAAATGGCTTGAAAGCTAGTGGAGCTCTGCCAGTTTACTCCAGCTGAAAATCAGCTCCATGCAGGATCCGCTCCAAACTAGATAGCTATTTGTGTTTCTTTTGGAACATCACCAAAGGGCTCATCACAGTACCCAACTGTGTTTACATCTTTGAAACATCCTGAAATTGCTGCTGTCTCAGACTATAGCCCAGCCTACAGATAGAGCTGGTAGTCCTTTTGTTCAAGTGGGAAAAAAAAGCACCAAAAAAAAAAAAAAGCACTTTAAACCTTAAAATCTGCTCTCTCTCATAAAATTAATTTTTTAAGCAAATGTGAAAAATAAACAGAAAACTGCTGTGGGGAATTGCTATTTCACTCTCGTGGTTTATGAACTGCAGGAAAGTGTAGCCAATTCCCTGTAGTGAGATTACAGGTCTCCTCTTCTATAGGTCTTAAATTAAAAACCAGCTGAATCCAAAGTGAGCTAGTTTACTGGATCAGAAAATTCAATTATTTCTGCTAAGTAACTGAATGTGAACTCCTTCATTCTAATAATATACAACTAATAATTATCACTCAAGAAAGAACTTTTTTTCTACCAAGCTAATTAAACTGAAGCAATATATTTTTTGACTGCTCTCAAATTTAACTAAAGCTAGAAACATTTGCAACAAAACAAGCAAATGCAAATCTCCAGTCATATGCAAGAAATAAAAAGCCACACCATTTATTCAGACATTACAAGAAAAAGCACTTACCCCAAAATGTGATGGGAAATAAACATAACTGCTGATCTATATTTAGCAGACATACACAGAAGTACGCATGCACACATAGCGTCATGTCCTCCTGCACTCCAGTACAGATGCAGGGGAGGAACACAACTGCAAAGTGGATGCAAAGGATCTTTGCATTCAGTAACTGAATAAGCTCACTCTGTGAGAGGTCACTGTGAAACGTCTCAGAGAATTGATCCATATCCAACATGTATGTGTAAGCAGTACACAATGGTGTTTGACTTACTGTTTTTTTCTCTCTTTGACTATTCAGAGATTGAATTGTTCCAAACTCCTCAGCCCTGAGCAATGTTTGGGAGAAATCTTTTTTGAGAGAAAACATTTTCTGGAACATTTGTTAACAGGAAAAAGAAATAAGGAATATTCTAAATTGCTGTGACTTAAAAAAAAAAAAAAAAAGAAAAAAAAAAAAACATGGGAAATGGAAAAGTAAAAGTTCTCAGGAGTACACAACAGCTAGAATTTATCACATTGGCCTGCCTTTGATTATATTTATGAGCTATGATAGATGTAGTTAGATTTACACTTTCATTCACTCACATAGCCTAGTGCAAAGTTTAATTAGTTAACAACCATGTTCCTTTAACATGCTACAGAAAATTCACTTGCAGTCTGAGAAATTTTGATTTTGCCTCATAAACATTTTTTCAGCAATTTTTTATAATTGTGACTAATTCTTTTCAGTCACTTAATCTGTACTGCAGTATTCATTAAAAAGACCTCTCCTGAATTCAGTACAATTGCTAATATGAGCAATGACAGCGGTATACCTAGCGTCTACTGAATGAGACTCAGATTTCCTGTGTTTCCAAGTCATGTAAGGAGAACGCTTGTCAGGACGTGTTTATCACATGAAATGCACCGATTTTAGCAAAATGCCATTAGTAAAAAACAAAACCAAAAAAAAAGGAGGGAGGGGAGAGAAAAATTATCCAGTGATCTGTTTCTGCTGTTAAATCAGCCAGAATGCACTCTTAAGTCTCACTTTCTGCCCCTGGAAAACCTTTTACTCTTCTAGAGTTCAAAACCTTACATTTCTCCCCACCACCTCCCCTGAACAGCTGAATTTAACAGATCAAAATCATTTTACAGGAAAAACCATTCTTACAATCTCCCATATGCTGCAAACTAAAGTACAGTGTATTGTGGTTTTAAGTGTTTTTAGAAGCAGCACTTTCCAAAATGGAAAACAGTTTCTGATAAGTACAGAAAAGGAAATAAAAATATCACTCAAGCATTCCATTAAAACACAACTAAACCTGCATCTACACAGTGCAGTCTGTAATTAATATATTTTAACAGGATGATCAGTTTTGCTTTCTCTCTTCTGAATACGTTGTTATTTCTTACACATCTGTCACATCTTACCTACCTTTTACTGAATGCCTGACATAAAAAGTCTTCAGCATTCTAACTAATAATACAGCCACATCAGGTAGGCTTAGAAGCCAACCTCTTCCCCAGAATTTCTGAAACTTGAGATGTCTCATGTCTAAATAATGAGTGGCACCTATTCCTCCCACTCATGATATTCATTTTCTTCAAGAACCATGCCTGTGTACCTAAATTACTAATTTGTATTGTCTAACTCAAATTCACTAATAAAGACAGAGCTCCAAACAGCTCCTGACTTGCAAAATCAGGGAACATCCACCATTATTAAAACATATTTCTGAGCAACCAAAACCCAGCACTCAGTAGTATTTCCACATCCAGCATTCTGTAAACTCCATCACTGACAGAGCTAGACATGAAAAGAAGCCACCTGCTCAAATATGTATTTAATCCGCAATATGCAATGAATGCAAGAATTTTAGAGTGGTATTTTACTGTTTCATGTAACAGTACAAAAGCAATTGCACTTCAGTTACTTTATTTTTATCTTTCGCTAAGTGAGGATGCAGAAAGGGAAGAACAAATGAGGGTCAGATATTTTACTTACATTTCTAGTTTGGTTTTGTCCAATAAAACACATATTTGAGTCTCTCTGTATGTTTTCTTCAGGTGCAAAGTATTGAATAGTTTTTTGCAGATTTGAAAGGGAACTTAAGAACTTAAGAATCAAAGCAGTCATTCTGATGCAGAAGAACAGTAATCATTGTCTGTAAATTTTACAGAGAATGAAATGTGCAACATAGTACTTTGCACTGCTGCTGCTTGCTCTAACATGGGTAAGCTATGCTCCCAATTTGGGAGGTACATTATGTTAAATGAAGTCAATATTTTATTTTAATACAGTTTCATTTTAATTGATGTTCACCTCAATGACTGTAAAGATTTGTACAAGGTCTGGCAAAGTAAACATGAGATGATTCATCAATGGCAAAATGTAAGCATGTCCCTATCATGAAATAAATGTATAAATCTTTGTTACATTATTCTACTGATGGAAACTGAGTTCAGTGAGGAATGAAAGAGTATTACAGCTGCTCTCAAAAAGATGGAAGGCACTGAAACGGAGACCTAAGGACTGGGTAGGCTAGACTCAGCGTGAAACAAAAATGAGTCTGCCTCAACTTGCCCTTTGCATGCTCTTTGAAAGAGCTGCAATTACACATGGAAGTCACCATTCAGCCTGTCCAAAGGACGCATGTTCACACATGCACACACACCAACAGAGTTTGAGAATAAGTATAACGAAGTCACCTACATAGTACATTGTGACTAAAAATAAACAAATCAGGCAAGGAGAAAAAAAATCAGATGAGAGTTACACACCTGTGGCACTGCTGATGACACTGGACTACACAGCTTGAGTAAAGACACTGGGCTGCATGTTGTGAACAGTACATATACCTGCACTGCGTCTACAGAAGGACCTAACACCGAAGTGGGATGATGACATGCAGAATAAGGCCCTTGCTGAGGTTGCTTTGGGCTGAATCTGGTGTCCAATACTCACTAACACGACCTGCAGATCAATGTGTCTTGCAGTGGGATGAAGCTCAGTCAGAACTCACTGAATGTCCCTGGTCCAGGTGGCTAAGCTAAGTACACTCCCCACACACACACCCCTAAGCTTCTTCATTTGATTCCCATTATCTGAACAAAAATGTTGTCTGAGAGATGTTGGTCTGTGTGAAAACAGACGATGGCTCTATCTAATCAACATCCCATTGGAGAAAAGCAACAACAACGACAGAAAACAATACAAAACAAAAAGGAGTCCAGCCTGAGCATCTGTCACTTCAGCAAAAATGGTCACAAATGACTTTCTAGGCTGATATTAATCTTTGCTCTCCCGTTCTCCCTGACTGAGAAATAAAAGTTTCTGAAGTTCCAGATGGGCTATAACAAAATAATGAAGGAGGAAATGTGAATGCATAGACACTAGAAAAAAATGTAATTCTGCAAAAAGAAAAATGAGGTTCTGTTCCAGAGGAACAGATCCCTCCAGATAATCAAAGCAAAACAAAAATCTACTCTCTGGATAATGAGTCTGGAAGTAATTTCATCCTAAAGGGCTTAAGTTACCCAGGACAATATGTCATTTAGAATAAGGAAATGGTCACGTTTGGCAAGAGGGGTTTGATTGTCCCTTCCTCTTTCACATTGCTGAAAATGAAAAAAAAAATCAGAAAGAAATAAAAGGTTCCCCTGCCAGCTTGTATGCCTGTTTCAGGACAGGATGACGTAAGTTTATCCTACAGCTCTGTACAGCTGCTTAGAAGCATTACAGAGATTCAGTGGGTAGGAAGAAGTTGCCTTCCTTTCTGTCACTTAATATTTCTCTTGCTATGTCATGTAAAAGGTGTACTTTTCCCTTACCATAATGCACAATATTTCCCCTTGCAATAGAAAATGCCACTGGAATTCCTGCCATTTTCTGCAAGGTCAGAGCATAAACACAAAATAACTGATCTTCTGCAGATGCATACCTTATCAGTAAATTTAAGGCAGACGTGTAATATTAGACATTAGAGGGGCAGCAGTTTAACCTTCGCCAGATACAAACAACTTCTGATTATTGATCTGTGGTCAATTCATTCATCTTAAAGTCTTCTCATTAGTTATTGCAAGCAAGAGGAGAAGAGCAGAGCTATGTTATTTACTCACTGAGTTGTATAAAATTTGATGCAAAAAACATGTAGTATGACAGAGTTTATTAAGCTCCAGCCATGTTTCAGCCTGTTATTGGAACCTTGTGCAGCAGAGCAGATGTAGCAACACTCAGGATCACACATACACGTATGAACCTCAGCAAGGTGCTCTCATGTTGATACAAAAGCACATGTGCACCTTCACATTTATTTTTACATGGTGTTTCTAAACAATGAGCATAAAAGGACTAATACATTGTTGCCTCATTCAGAAAGCACAGATCTTGTGCACTGAATGCATAAGTTTTTGTGTGTGTGTGTAAACAATGTGTGATTGTGCAATTAAAACCTTTAGCAGTTAAAAGGCACAAGTGGATTGTATCTTAATTCTAGCTATAGCTAACACTAGAACTCTTACATTGTGGGGATAATGAACTATAATTGAAGGCTGAAGATCTGTAACTGAAATGCTCAAAAATCATTAATCAATATAGTTCCATGAATGATGTCCCCATGGATATAATATCCAGTCTGATGACAGAAAAAAAAAAGATGTTCTGCTACAATTCAGTTTCAGATTTCCACTTTTATTTTGGCTTTCTGACCTTCAAACCACCTGTCTGGACTGTCTACTGCTTGTCAGCAGTTTGATATCAACAGCAAAGCTCCCTATTGTAAGGACTTTTTTGATACCTGTTCATTTCAGGTATCAACGCTTATATCTAGTTCTAGCTCCATAGTAGTATTTATAATTACGGAAACATTGCTCAAAAGGGACCTTTGGAGGTCTTCAGCCCAACCCATCACTTCAGGGAAGCCTATCGCTCTCACTAGATCTCATCTGCCATGACTGTCCTGCCAAGTCTTAAAGCACCTCAGGCTGGATACTCTGCCACCTCTGTGTTGTGCCTGCATGCTGCAATTGTATCTATACATTATGATTTTACATGTTACTGAAAAACAAATTAATTCCCCCTTGACAAATGGCTTCATGCTTTGGAAGGCCCAACAGTCACAAGAACATTTTATAGAAGCATTTTTTTATTAAGTATTGAGTTATTTTACCTATTGGCTTTTCTCATAGTAGTCCAGAATGAATTAGGGTGTTTAAAAGTACTTTCCAATCAGAAACATTCCAATTTACAATAAATAATATTGAGGAAGTAAAGTCTTTGTTTTATAGCCATAGCAACTATGGCAATTATTGATGCCAAGATTGCTTCCAGGCCTATGAATTGTGTTCTGACCACGTCCTAAGTTTTGCTGGGATGAAACCAGACTGCATCTTTCTGTGACTAGCTTTAAACAAACAAACACACAAACAAAAAATAATCATGGTGTCCAGGCTTTATATGGGAAAAGAAACCCATGCAGCTCTGTGTCTGTGCTAAGCTAGAAGGCAACACATTGCAATCTTACTGATGCTCTGCTTATCCTGACCTGAGAGTCAATACTGTGTGGTATACTATCAAGAGCACCAGCCTCCTTGGCCAAACGTAGCCACAGAAAACCCTTAAAACTCAAGATTGCTCTGGAGACATTGAAGATCTTAGTATTCTCAAGCTTCTCATGAAGTACCAAATATTTTTATCCTCCTCTCTCCTATCATTTATACTGATCATCCAAAGTATCGGTGTGTTGCAAATACTATTTTTTTCACAGCAGCTTCTGTGCTTTGCAGCTTGCATATCAAAATGGCTGCTTCCTGCTTGATTATAATACTAGTATAATAAATGTTTAAGGCAGTTAATTTTATGTCAGTGAGTAGAGGCTCAATCTGGCACTTGAAATCTTACCCTTGAAGCCCAGGAGAGTTATAGCTTTGGTTTTTAAGACAAGACAGTGTCCCATTTCTTCTTGCAATTAAAAATAACCACTGAATTTTAGATAAGAATAGAGGTCAAAATACCCAAGTGCTATTAAAAATATTTAACCATACACAAATGGTATAGAGTTAAAAGAGAGTGGCACCTTAGAGACTGGCACCTTATGCAAACCAATCGAGCTTTCATGGTTTACTTTGCAACTAAAACATCTTAAGCAGAACTATAATTCTGAATAGGTCACACACAAAAACACAGATGGCTACAGATAAAAACACTAAATTAATACTGGTTGGCATTCACTCAGACCTTACTCCTGAGTTCTCAAAGTACTTTGCAAATATTGATCAGCCTGTTTTAAAAAGGAGGGATATCTGTAGCTTGTGTTTATTTTTACAAAGGGTGAAGTAAGACAGAGGATCAGGGCTGTAATCAGAAACAGATAGGCAGGATCTGGGGTCCCCATCTTTAATTTCTAGATAGCTCACCTTCTAATTAGCATCATGTATGTACAACAAACAGAAACTCTAACTGGGAGTTCTCCAACCAAACAAATCCATTAAAAAACAAACAAACAAAAAAACCTATACACATATTTTCAAGGTTGGAAAATACAGTATTTTAGGTTACTGAGCAAGCAACTACATGAAACTTAGCTTTCTTGTTGAGTTCTGCGTGGTTTCAGAACCCTAAACTTTGAAGTCTTGACTAGATTCATAAAAATTTTCTGAAGGACTGGCTTCATGATGCAGATGATGCAAAAAAAATCTCCACATGAAGTACATCGAAGTTCTGTACATTTTAGTTTTTATCATTATTGTTATGATGTATAAAGAAACTGAGATTAATTTCCCACAGAGATTATGAAAACACCTTTCTTTTCCAGGCAAATGAAGTATAGAAACAGCAAGAAATGCTAAAGACCAGTAGTGCTCATTAGGCACTTGTACTCCAGCCTTCAATTTATCAATCAGGCAGTTCAACCCCCACACAATAACTTTTTCTAAGTTTTCTGACCGTTGGTTTGGCTGATGTAACTTTTCCAACTCCGCATGTGGCCTTCTGATAGAATAATGAAGAGCAACTTCTTATTGCTATTACTGTTGTTATTGCTGCTGTTTTCACTGGACATGACATTGCTTAGCATGGAAACTTCATTCAGCATTGCATAGTAACAAACTAAACCAACTAAACAAACAAACAAACAAAGAGTTTGGCTCGAACAATATGATTATGATGCCAGGCCTAATCCAACAGAGCTGGTGCAGGAAGGCTTAAAATTGCAAAACGACAAACCACCTTGCCAAGCAAGGAGAACGGAGAAGAAAGGTGTTCGGATGGAAAGCAGGCAATGTGGGGATATGCAGAGTCAAAGTTAAACATCATCACGACTTTTGTCCACAGACTTCTGTCACAGACCCCTGGAATAATCAGCAGAGAGGAAGGGAATCAGTGGATTCCCACTACACTTCCCTTTCTCAGCATTAGGGCAGCATCACCAATCTGTATAATACTGTGGATGCTACAATGCCTCTTTCCAAGATACCCATTCTCAAGGCTGTAGGTACCAGGTCTTTCTGGTAAAAAAAATAAAATAGAAAAGCTTTGTTGGCCTAGGTTCCATCACCAAGACTTTCTCCCATATGCAGTAGGTGAAGATCTTCAAAGGACTCTACAATACTTACCTTCTGGGACCATAAGGGGTAGGAGGTGAGTTAGTGACACCGCAAAACACATACTGTGGAACCTAAGATATAACCTGAAGCACTATAGAATAGGAAAAATAAGGATGACAGTAAATCTAAATGAATGTATGAAAGATGAAAAGCAATCTTTTTTTCATGAGTTGTCATGCCAGATATCCTAGACAACTTGTGCAAAATCATAGGATAAGTGCACAAAGGGAATGTAGCAATTCTGATTTTACAGGAACATTTATGGTTTAATGGGAGGAAAAAAGGTTTCTCAACAGATTTTTACAGACCTATTCAAACACAGAAAGTTCAAATGGTTTATTTTAGCCTCCACTTAGTGCTACTTTATAGATAGTGTTTTGCTTTGATTTAATTTATCTAGACTTGAATGAGACTTTTGGTACTTTACTGCCTGGAAAATTATTACTGACACTGGAAATATGGTGCCTGGTTATGAATATTGCAATGAAGATATGAAGTTGCCAGACATATTGTAAACAGAGCATAATTACAGTATTTACAGTTGAACATCAAAATGGGAAGAAATGCCAAGTGGCATTTCTCAGAAGTTAATATTGGGACTGATACCATCTAATATCTTCCCTAATAATTTGGAAAATTAAGTAAATTGTACATTGATTGAATACATAATAGACACAAGAAGATGAACTACAACGCAACAGGTGGGTAGGTTGAAAAAAAAAACACAGAAAGATCTGGAGATCTAAGAGGGGGAGAGAGAGAAGGGTGCAGTTAAGAGGGAAACTATTTGATGTAGAAAAACGTTGAATAATAAGCCTGGAGAAAATTAACACCCATCTCAAGTAACCAAATGGGAAAATGCCAGTTTTCATTAAAAAAAAAAAAATCCAAGAGATTTCACAGTTTATTCACACTGAAAATTCACATTGGGGTATATGCATCAGGTTTGACAACTTGTTTGTTATATTCCAGCCTGATGTGATTTTACAAGGACGAGTAACAGATTCCCTTAAAAGCCTGCCTTTTAAAATACATTTTAAGTTATTTTAAATGTACACCGAACGCTCATGAAAGACCTGATTTATAACTGTGTTAGCAGAAATAGCATAGTAATGAAACATAAGCGACACAAAAGAAGTACATATGAGGTCAAAGGTGGGGGTCAGGAAGCCAAAACCCATCCGTCTCTGATACTGTCAAGGAGCTTTAAGTGTTCGCTCTGTGCAGTACAGCAAAATCCATGAAATATTAGGTTGCCACTGATTTGTTGACTTTAATTTAGAAGCTCAACTGTACCTTGAGAAAAGCTATTACCGTAAAAGAGTAAGAATCTGATATTAAGGGAAAAAAATGCCTGAACTGCAAAAATGCCTTATTTCATAAAATACTGAAACAAGCTTGCTGCATTAAATGACTACTGTATACACCGATGAACCTTAAATATCATCTGTAGGACAGAAACTGTCAAAAGAACATATCCTTGCAATAAAATTAACCTGTAATTATATAAACTCACTAAGTGTTGAAAACGTATTTTATGACAGAAAAAAAACACTACATGGACTCTATTAGAAAACTGCTCCAGGGTAAGAATCTAAGGAGCAAACTATCTTTTCCCCATCATTTTTTGGTTAACAATATCTATTCTATGCAAGTGTCTAATTTCAGCACAAGAGTGATTCATTATAAGACAATATATTAGAGTTTATCAAACCAAGTATTATTTTCCTTCCTAACACAGTAATCCAAATATTGCTGAATGCATATGAAATGGCTGATGTGACAGCAATCAATGTTTGTTTTTTTTTTTTTTATGTATGCTTAAAAACCTGCTTACCAAGGGGAGCCATATATTCTGAATCCCCTCACGGTCACTTCAGAGTCTTGAAGATAGATGCAGTTTGTTAGAAGAGACTGTACATTTTCATAGCTCTCTGGCTTCAGCTTAGAAACAGAGGGGAAATAGTAAAAGTCCTGCTTGATTAAGTCAGCCATGAATTCCTGGTCAAATGTCAATTCATGATTTCCTGCTATCACAATTTTGTATTCATAGGGCAGGCTACCTAAAACAGTGAAAAACAAACAAATTACTTGTTTTACAGAAAATCCAATAAAAGAAAACAGGCAGACTCACAAACTGATTATCATCAATTCTTATAATATGCTCCCATATTTGAAATAATTGAGCGTATTCCTACTCGTTGTTACTATATTCCTGGTGATTTCAGGTAAATGACATTACTGTCTTTTTGAGGGAACGGTATGATTGAGCTTGCTTAGTATTAATGTGTTTAAACTACTTTCAACTCATCAACCTTAAATAACGGTCTGCAGACTTCTGCTCTAGCATTTACTCCTATTTTGTTGCCATTTGTGTTGCAAGTATCACTTACTGTGACAGTGATGACAACTCAGTGACAGAAATTAGGGTTCAAAGGAAATTGTTTGCAATGTTTGAAAAAATAATCCCAGCTCTCTTCTCCCAGACCTGTGGTCATTATCAGCTTGCACTGAGGAGGTCTCATTGACTCAAGGCTTGGGTCAGTAAGGGGCGTTTGCTGCCCTCTTTGCCCTGATATGAGGACCAAGCCATCACCCAAGACAGGGCTTGGGCTTAGCTGTCAGAATTCCACATCCCCAAGAGGAGTCTCACAGTTTGCCTCTGTCCCCAGTTTTTCTCTGCTCTATTTTCTCACTGACTTCCTTAGATCCATGGACTATAATTTAAAATGACTCATGTTTGAGAATATTTTACAACCCGTATTTAGTGAAAAACCTAACAACCTCCTGCTGAAGGCAAGAATATATATGCCCACATACATGCGCTCTCCTGCGAGCAGCACTGCAACAGAAACTTTCCACCCAACTCCAAGTTTGGTTATCAAATAGACTCTGCACTTGGAAGCAGCAATCACTTGCCCCAAAAAGATCATCAGAAACCTTATACATATATCTGAGAGGAAGGAAAGATGGAAACTGTGTAAAGCTTGTTTTACTTTGTTTCTGTGATATTAATTTGCATCAGGATGAAGACAGTCAAAACAAGAGAATGGGAGAAGTAGTAGGTATTTTACTGAAAAAGAGACCAACCTGGCACAGTAACAATCTTATAATTTCTAATTTTAAAAATGTATTATTTGTAACATTATATACACCTTTAGTGATGATCCCAAGCCTCACCCAGAATTAGGATGTTTAGAGAATGTAAGTTACCAGACCATATGCAGAGGCAGAAGTTGGCATTAGTAGGACTGAACGATAAAATTCAACAGTGTGATTCAGAGCTACAGAAAGAAGAGAGAGCAAATAGCACTAATCCAGAGGAGATACCATGTGGCTGAGCACACAGTCCAACAAATGAAAATATATGGGTAACTCCTAAATATAAGTTCCAGGCACTTCTAACACCTGCATTAGGAAATTTGATCATACGGTCTTTCCTATGGAACCAATACATATGTGCCTTTAGAAAATGTATTACCAGAAACTCTGTACGGATATTTATTATTACACTTTGAGATTCCATTATTTAACTGGAAGACTACGTGAAATATAAATACTGCAATTTTTTGCTTCTGAAATGCTTGACATTTTGCAGATGTGTACTCCTTTTCCACAAGTTTTCTAGGTGGCACACACATAAGTTAAAAATGTTATTTACATGCTGCAATATGTATGGGCATCTACAGGACTTAGAGCATTTTTGGGAAAAAAAAAAAAGAGGAAAGAAAAAGAAATCCTGCATTCCACAATACTGTTAACAATTCCATTTCTATTCTGTTGTGTAAATCTTTTTCAGCTCATCTGATCCATCCATCTAGCAGCCAAGAACCTGTATGAACTGGTTATAGTTGTTGCTTCCACTAATGTATTTATGTCATGTTGCTGTCTGTGGGTGTTACTTAGGCAAATTAGCAAATTACTCTAAATGTACAGTTACATTTATTATAGTGGCGGCCAGAAGCACTGCGCAAGTTACAGGTCTGTCAGCTTTTCAATTAACAACTCTGTTTTTGATGAGTTTGCAACTCAGTTTTTTTTTTTCTTTTCCTTTCATTCCATACCAGGTGGCAGCTTGCTAAACCTATTTCCCTCTCTTTGTCTCCTCCACAAGCTCTCTTTACCCTTTAAATCTTATTTTTTTGTCTAATACACAGAGGTATTTTTGCTGCTATTTTTTGCCCATAAATTTAACAGTATTTTGCTTCAACTTTGTCCTTTGAAGACTTATGAATATGTTTCATTTTTTACACCAGGCACACTCAGAGTGCAAAGTTAACCTTAGAAGGAAATATTTGAAACCTTGTTTTTGCAATCTTTGAAACCTTGTTTTTGCCTGGGCGCTGCTGTCATGAACTATATGTATAAGACCTCAATTAAATGGGTACAGACAAAGATTCTCAGCTATCAGACCATGGTGTTATTGACATGTTTCCCACCTTCCCTGCTTCCAGTATGATGAGTACTTACCAATTCTTATGGCTAGTCCACATGCAGAAGTCAGCACCGAATGCTATACATCTTGCTGCACTAAAGGCACAATCCTGGTACCACTGACCTAAGAGGTACCAGTACCACCTTACTTTAGCAGGAACACAATCCAACATGGTGTGTGAGCACAATCCTGAGAAACTGCTAATGTTACAACTGCTTTTTACAGTTTAAAGATCCACAAAACATTAGCAATATCTGATTGATATTTATCTGAAAACTACCTCAGAGCAGCAACTTTCTTTCCTATTTCTGACCTACAGCTTTTTACTTTTTCTTGTTATATTTAAATTATTTTGTATCTTCCTATTCTAGTATGTCCTTCCAACACAAATATATGGTTTTCCAACTCTAGGCACAGACTATGGCACAATTTCTAGCCCTGGTTTGATCCTTGGCTAGGACCAAGACCTCTCCAAGAGCACACAGCCCAACAGCTGTTCTACAGCCTGAGTTTCTAGACGAGCCCATAACTTGAGAACAACCACTTTTACATCTATTATTTTTTGTGCAAGCAGCTCTTGATCAGAGATCATTCAAACACTTCTAGGTTGACCAGTTTATTCCCACACCTGCTCATAGGTGCTAATGGCAAGATGGATAGAAATTACATCAGGAACATTTCCTGTCCGTTTTTCAACAAACTGAGTTGAGAATGTTGAATTTCCACTCATGAAGGTTTTCCTGGCTTTGGCAAGAATGATTCCTACCAAAGGCTACAGTGCAGAGGGGTCCCTTTGTCTTCCATTTGCAAGCTCCATGAAAACAAGCCTTACTAAAAGCACTGAGTAGCATTTTCATTTGCTAATCTGTTTTCCTTTTTCTTTCCAAAATAGTCATATGCTAAATATAAAGTTTCCCTACCACTCAGCCATGTAGCCACCAATGACACCATCATAATGACCCTGAATGCATCAAGGATGACTAACAGCCCTGGGGTGAAGGGCATGGAGCCCCAATGGAAACTCAATCCTCCCAGTTATGGGTTCAACAGCTCAGGTGGGAGGGAGTGCATCCCATAGTATCTGGTTGTGCAGCAGGTGCTGAAAGCAGGGCTCCCCCTTTTAAAACCACAGTGCCCTTTCTGAAGAGCAATGGCTCTTCAGAAGAGCAAAGCAGAATTCCACACACAGTGGAGAGCTGTGACATCTCTGAGGCTATGGAGACATAGTGGGATAGCTTGCAGCTGGAGTGTTGCAATAGATGGACACAGGCTGTCTATCATCTTTGAAAAATCAGGGGTATCACAGAAGTTTCCAATGTCTAGAAAAAGGCAGATGTCCCACCCATCCTCAAGAAGGGCAAGAAGAGGAATCTGGGGAATTATCAGCCAGCAGGCCTGGGAAAATTATTGAACAAATCACCCACAACATCATTTTCTAAGCACATCAAGGTTAGAGGGAATATCCATCGTTGATTTAACAAAGGCAAATCATGCCTGACTAACACAATTGCTTTCTCAGAGGACATGTTTGGCTCCATCAATAAGGGAGAGCACTGGGTTTTGTTCACTGTGACTTCAGCAAAGCCTTTGACACTCTCACAGCATCCTTATAGCTAAATTGGTGATATGGATGGATGGTAAGGTGGGTTTAATACTGCTGGGTCACTGGGTTCAAAGGGCCAGAATCCATGGCACAAAGTCCAGCCGGCAGTCAGTCACTATAGTTATCCTCAGCCAACAATTCTGGGACAAACGCTGTTCTCCATCTTTACTAACAGCCTGGATGATCAGATGGAGTGCACTTTCAGCATGTTTGCGGACAACACAAAATTAGGGGCATGGATCTGCCAACAAAGCGAAAGGCAGGTCTACTATACTAAGGAATATCCAAAAGCTGGAAAAATGGGCTGGAGAAATGGGCTGACAGAAACATCAAACTTTATCAAAAGCGAATGCAAAGACCTGCACCTTGGATGGAGTAACCTCATTCAACAAAACTACTGAGTTGTTTTCCTCAAATCCAGTTCCTTAACTCAATTTAAGAAAAAAAAAAAATACCATGAGGATGGTCAAATAGTAGAACAGGTGCCTAGAGCAGCTGTGAAATCTTCATCCTTGGAGATGTTCAAAATTAAACTGGACAAGGCTCTGAGCAGCCTACTGTAACTAGAGCTGCTTCGAACAGGAGAATGGACTTGATGACCTCCACAGGTCCCCTTTATCTTTTGTGTCTCCAAGTCCACATTGGAAAATGAACATGAATTTTTAAAGAGCCCGTAATGCTGAAACAAATTAAATATTTATTTTGTGTTGTGATTCTAACAGAACAAATCTATGGTAGACAAGCTATTTAACAGGACTAGACAGTGTGTTCCATTAACTTCAGTATAAGTTTCTTGTACTATCCATTTAGCAGATGAGTAGGACTAAATACCCAGCTGATAACCAATTAACATTTGATGCTAGCATATGGCTTTCCTGGTGGGCAGGTAGCAAACTCGGTTTTAATACAGAAGCTCTACGTATACAAAGATATTAAAGCAAATTAATCTGTCACAGGAATTCTGTGCACATATCCAGAACAAAATTAATTTCCCAGTAAAATTAAGGCAGCAGACATGTACGAAATAGATCTGCCCTTCAGGAGTGCCAAGAAATACATTCAAGAACATATGCTATGGGAGCCAAAGATGTATTTTCAAACAACAACAAAAGTTAAGTTTTGAATTTGGGGAATTTGGGAGAAAGCTGCATTTTTATCCTGATTTCTTATTTTGACTAGCCAGATCATGACAATAATTTTTGCTGAAGACCAGGAATCTCCCTGTTCTTCACATCTGAGAAGCTTCTGCTAAAATAACCCTGTAACCTGGTGAACTACAACTAGACTTGGTTAGAAAATTTTACCTGAACAGCCTTCCATATTAAAATTATTAAAATACCATGTCCTGGTTTCAGTTAGGACAGAGTTAATTTTCCTCCTAGTAGCTGGTAGGGTGCTATGTTTTGGATTAGGATGAGAAGAGTGCTGATAACATGCTGATGTTTTAATTGTTGCAGAGCAGTGCTTACACCAAGCCAAGGACTTTTCAGCTCCTCGCTCTGTCCTGCCAGCGGGCAGGCTAGGGGTACAGCAAGAGCTGGGAGGGGACAGACCCAGGACAGCTGACCCAAACTGGCCAAAGGGGTATTCCATACCATCTGACGTCATGCTAAACAATATATAGGGGTGGCTAGCTGAGGTGGGGGGGCTGGCTGCTCAGGGATAGGCTGGGCATCGGTCAGCGGGTGGTGAGCAATTGCATTGTGTATCACTTGTTTCATACACATTATTATTAGTAGTACTATTATTATTATTGTTATTATGGTGTTTAGCGAAAAAGATGTTATCACCTTAAGAACTTCTTAACTATATATATAGGGCTTTTGTCAGTTGTGGCAAGCACTCCTCAGACAGATTCTTAGCCTGTTTGGTTAATATAAGAATCTGATAATAGCTCTGGTAATATAATGTGTATGAGAATATATATGTATATTTGTTTAGCTAATAACATCTTTGTTTATTCCTCTCACTACTGTAGATTACCAATTAAGAAAATCAACTGAACATCTAATTTTTTGTGGTTTTATACACCAATTAGAAAATTATTACAGCAATTCTGAACTTCTAAACTTCAGCAGGTCCTTTTATGGTGAATATAATTTTTACAAAATAATCTGAAATGCTGGGGGACTGTCACTTGAACTACAAACTGCATAATGCAAAGCACTGAGCGATGTGTCTTAGTTTGCTATTTCTCTGCATCAGAGTTAATTCAAAGTAGATTTCTGTGTGCTTAAAGGTTCATCCCATTCTAACAGCAAGCCTTATCCTTAAATTAGATAAAGACTGCAAATAATTCAAAAGCAAATGCATGATGTTTATACTCCAGACTCCTCTTGTACTAAGGTTAGGCATCTTTACCAACCAGTGACCTCCTTTGTAGCTTACAATTGTTATCAACTTAGAGCTCACAGAGATAAATGCCAACTTGTACAAGCAGATGTGCTTTGCTTCTCTCCCAGTATTGTACTGAGCAGAATTTTTAGTATTCATTAAAAGCAGTGACAAACATGTAAGTGCCCACTTAATGCTTTCTCCCTCTCATTTCAACCTTTTAGAATACAGCAGTGAGTGATATAGTAAAAAGACTGCATAACTGTCTCAGATTGTTTTTTTTTAGCATCTCTTTGACAGTTCTGTGTTTAAACACTGGGGCTGATGTCTGGGAAATTCACATTAACATACTTATTGTATGGTGTGTAATCTGGAATAATATTGTAAATGAACACTCCTTCCTAAATCATCTATAACCTGCAAGATCAAGACACATTTGCATTGTAAAAGCCAGTAATTGTGTCAAAAACTAAAACAACAAACATAAAATATTGCTCACGTTTGCAAACCAGGATTTCTTTAACTAAGTAGATAAAGGTAAAAAATAAAAATAAAAACAAACAAACAGCTAATAGCCCAAATTAAATCCTTTGATTTACTGTGTTTTATACAAACACACATGCATAATAATTGGCCAAAATTACTTCTAAAGGGAATATGGCTTTCTTTAAGCCTAGTTTATTTAATAGCCTCGTAATTTCACAGAACCAACCCCATGAATACTGCAAACTACACCATGAGAGTAGCTGCAGTGAGTCTCATCACAAGATTATGTAGCCCTCTATTTTCCATCCTCTAGTGGTCAGTAACAGATATCAAAAAAATTGCACAACTGCAAGGTTTGCCTCAGCTGAACCTTCCTTTGATATGCCCCCTTGGATTATGGCAACTGATGGTTTGAGAATCCCCAACTACATAAGCCATGGGGTTCATTTTCATAAATATTTTTTTTGCTATTTTCTGAAAAGTTATAGTATTAAATAATAAACCTTTCTGAGAATATAAATTTCTACAACCAGTTTTTTGCCCTTTAGAGTATTCTAGTTTTGGTTTACAACATGTATCTGGGAACAATGAAAGCAAAGGAAATAGAGAACTATGTTAAAAAATAACAAAAATACTTCAGACTTCCTACATGGATCTCTCTACACCCTGATACAGATTCCTGTTCAGATCTCCAGATCCCACATAGGTGCTTTCAGTATCTACCAGTTGTCACCTTCTGCAAGGGAAGACTACAAAGAACTGTGTGTTGTGTCACTGTATGAGGTGCACAGCACTAATAATGATGTTTAATGTTTGCGGACAGTGCTTGGTAATAGGTGTTCAAAGTGCTGTGCTGAGAATCATTAATCCTCCAACACATTCATGTGGTAGGTGGATCAAGCATCATTCTCACAATTTTACAAGGGGGAATGATGAAGAGGCTGTCAAATCTGAAGAGGACTAAATAGAATTTGGTTGCCTGTCTTCCTCAGGCTCCTTCAAGTATCTCAGCCAGAGGCAATTAGAGTTTGCAGAATTATATTCCAGACCTTTCACTTCCCTGGCTGTTCTTTGCACGTCTGGGTCTCACTGTCCTAAAGCTACACTTGTCTGCCAGTCCAGAAAAAGGCTGGATAAATTTACTCACTTGCTTGAACTGGAGAGTTCAGACATCTAAATATTTATGAAAACCACAAGCCATTTTTACATGAGCTATCCCCGAGGCTCAGAATCTTGCAGGCTGGCTATGTTCTGCTTTAACAGTGGAAAGCAGCAACCTCAGTGTAAGTACAAAGTGGGGAAAAAAAAAGGCATAAATGTATTTAGAACGACAGAATGAAGGAAAAGTCCTTTAGCAACTATCACTCCCAGAGCTCCTACAGCTTCTCATCATTAGCATGGGAAGCGTATCTGGAAAGCAGTTGCTCTAGCTCATCTTCCCAGTACAGGCATGCAGCTTAAATATTTCTCGAGACTCCTGGCAGCCAGTTTAATGCTCAGAAGTCTTCAGAATACATGAAATCCCAGAACTGGGGAAATAATGGAAGAACATGTTGCAGTGCACTTTTCTGCTTTTCTGTACCATACTGTCTGAGCCTTAGATGTACAAACGGATCTGAGCCATCACACATTTAAGAAATGCAATAAAAACAACACTTTTTTTAGTATGCCCAGTCTTTTAAAAATGACATCTGTTCTAAATCCCTACACGGCTCAATGTTTTTCACTGCATTTCCAAAGGCATTCTTTTGTAAATAGATAATTAGTGCTTAAATACTTACTCCTTTCAAGGGGTTTCTGCATTAACATAAAAATAGTGTAATTACTGATGGTCAAAATGGCATGACTACAGTTTATAAATTCTAATTTCTTTTGCTGCTCTGAAGCTGATATTCTTTCATCTTCTACACAATTTTAATCTGTTTTAAATGTGAGAATTATTGAACCTAAAAATATAAAATACCTGTTAAGAGAGGAAGATAAATAACTACCACTATTTCACAAGATTTATCACAAAAGCAAAAGTAAAATTAAGTCCACTGTTTCGGACTTTTTTGAATATCTTTTACTCTTCATCAAGAACTTAAAAATTGGGATAATGCTTATTGACTAAAATTAGCTGATTTTGTTCTCCAGTCTAATACCAGAAGCAGGTGATTCTACTAGTGCTAGTTACTAAAGCTGGGCAGGCATTTTCAGTCTGAATACATTTTTTCAGTCAGAGAGAAAAATGTTATCTTTTGAGCTGAATGTGCCCAGGTCAGTTCCTGAAGTGAAAGTCAAATAATTTAATCAAATTTGTGCGTGTATATGTATGATACTCAAGTAAGATTAGTATTTTCAGGAAAATAGTCTGAAGAGCTAATTACTGTTTCCCACTACAATACAAAGCTACCTTCTTTTTTTTTTTCAAGTTTAGCTTGGATTTGAATTTCAAATAAGAAGAGTATATTTGACATTGAAAAATCTCAAGCAAACACACAGAAACAACTATTATAAAATGTGTTAGTTTAAGTAATCTTTTCAATCCATACACAGAAGATAATTCTCAGAGAGAATACAAAAGTATGCGTTGGAGCGTATATCACACACCAGCTATTTAGTTAAATTTCCAGGAAAGTTACCCACAATCTCAAGTGACAGTGGATCCTAGAGTATATAAAATTTGGAAATGATATTACAGTCTTGAGCAAAGGGAATTACAAGAGCAACTGAGCCAAGCAGGCAATTTCCAGTGCCAACAGTATGGGACAAACAAAACAGAGACAGTTTTGGAGTCATTTTTTGATGAGTTCACTAAAGCAGGACATTTGTCTTTGTACTTGTCCTATGAACATTTGATTTATATGCAGGTTAAGAATAAGTAACAAAAATAATGACAAATATTAGCACAAAGTTAGCTACAGTGCATAGCAAGCACGATATATCCTACCTTATCTAGCCTTGATTAGTGTATATTTAAAAACAATTCAGATGAATTATTTTCAGCTGTTTGAAGTGATGCTATTAAAATCTCCTGGACATACTGGAAAACTAGGGTATGTTCAAAACTTCAAACAACCCATCCTTATAACATCACTAGAAAGTTTCACTGTCCTCATGGCCTCCCATCCAGGCCTACCATAACACATGCTTTGTACTTCACTTTTTTCTGATTCCCAATAACTGGATTTACAAATCTGGAAGAAAAGTACATTCAGAAAATAAGCTATATAGTGAAAGGAAAAGGAGAAATATAAAAACAGGAGAAAGGTCAATTCAGGAAAAAGAGGGGAAGGAAATGACCATGACAGCACCATTGGTAAACTCTGTAAACTGACTATTCATACCCTTTCCCCTTCTTTTACTAAGCTACCCTGAATAAGGGTAGCAAAATGGAAACCTGACTTGCAAAAGTATGTCAAGGTACTTCATGACTGGACAATAAGAAAACAGATGAAGGTGAACATAAATTCAAGCAGAACAGTAAGTACTGGAATAAGTAGCCCAACTGTAGATACACAGTGATTGATTCTGAAATAGATACTGCCATTCAAAAATAAAAAGTTTACAGAGTTATAACAGGCAATTTTATGAAAAAGCTATCTCATTGTTCAGTCACTGTCAAAAATGAAAACAATAATCCACAACATTAGAAAGAAAAGAGAACAAAACAGGAAATTTCATTATGACAGGGCATAAATCAGTACATGTGCAGCCCTAGTCTCTCCACCTTTTAAAAGGATAAAGAACAAGAAGATGTACAAAGAGAGACACAGATGATCAAAGGCATTTAAGGACTTCTAAACAGCCTTCAGTCTGAAAAATATCTGAAGGGTAGATATGGGAAGAGCCTATAAATTCTGGAGCAGAATGAAGAATGGAATTGTTCACTTGCATCTTCCAGTATTATGAAATACCAAATGAAACTAGTGGATGACAAAAATATACAGAGTTCTTCACACAATCAGTATTACATTGTTGAACTCTCTGCCACAAGATTATGTCTGCATTAAATATTTGCACAGATTCAAAAGGCAGTTAAAAAACTCAGAGAAGAAAAATCTGTAAATGTTTATTAAAAAAGCAGTAACGTTGTGGCACAGGAAGTCTTTGGACCACCTATCTAAAGCTGAGAAAATATCCACATTGAGTTACCACCAGCCCTTTATCTCCTCCTTACAGTTGGGAATCAGCCTAGCCCTGGTAAAACCTCAAATCCCTCCCTGGAAAGGTGGGGAGAAGGCTTCAGAAAAAGAAAAGGGGAAGAAAACAACTGATTACTGAGAAGAATGAACTGAAATGAAATGCCATGGAGGGCTGTAGAAGTGAGAGAATAAAAGGTATAAAAGTAGGTGACTAAGGGGCAAACAAGGAAGACAAAGACAATGCTGGGCTACCGAGAAATATTATCTGGTCTTCCTGAGTACCCACATACAGTTACCCTAAAAAAGAGAGAACATATTTTAGGGTATGACTCAGCAAGCCAATGTGCCTCTATTAGCATAACACTTGAGCATGTGCTCGATATAACCATAAGGTTCACGGAAGTTAATGATGTTAATGTAAAACATACTTTGCATCAGACAGCAACAGACATTTTATGTAGAGCAGAAAGATAAAATCTGAACTTGCTGAAGGGCCTCCTGATAGATGAAGTACGCTGATAGACTAGAGTGGCAGAGACCCAAGGGTATATGATAGAACAGAAGGCTGAAAGGGAGGAATAAATGCTATACATAAAGATATGGTCTATTAGAAGAAGTAGGACATGCATCTAGTGCCTAAAAGGAAGCTGAGGGAAGGCATAAAAATATTCTGCTCTTTATTCCAAGGCATAAACAAAGCTGTAGTCCAGTGATGGCAGAAGACATATATGTGAAACAGAACAAAATAACTATGTGGGAAAGCTCGCCCTGTGGTATGGGATGAAGGAGAATACAAGTAAATTTGTTGGCAACAGATAAGAATGAGGCTGAAAGTAAAAGTCCTGGCCAGTCTCTCAGTTACTTTCTCAAGAAACTAGTAAAATGCTCACACAAGGAAGGAGAAGGTTGGATAGGCTGTGGGAGTTATAATTAGAAAATCATGGCAAATACTGGAAACAGCTATCTAGAAAAATCCAAACTGTCAGGGACTAGCACCTTTCACAGAAAAATGAGTAACCTGCAACAATTTTGAAAATTCTTCTTAAAGAGAACACTTTTAACCATTCTACCACACTACAGATTGTTGCAAACATTGAAAGTATTTGTGAATTCATAAGTTGTTCATTTAATAGCTAAAGTTTTCATTTTAAAATGTTATTGAGCGTAACTGAAAAAAAGCTTACACTTTTGAACTGAAACAAAGCTTTAAATGCTAGCTGAATGAAGCCTGTTTAGTGACTCCAAACTATTCTTCTATTGCGTTTTTCAGAATTCAAAAATTGAGTTGAATTTTCCATTTTTTTTCAAATTGCTAATGAGCTAGAAAGATCTGTTACTTCTTAACTTCACATATCTCAGAGATGTTCCTGCAAAAATATATCCCAAACCGCACAAATCACCTTTTCCCAAACTGCATGCTATGATGAAACTGGAAGGATGCCTTAAAAAGTCAGAAAATTAGGCCTTCTTTTGGAATAAAAATGATGAAGAGACCATCACAGAAATGACTTGGGAAAAAAACCCTACACACTGCCCCTTAACTGAGTGCAACAGAACAATGCAATTGCTCCATGTTGGGCATATTATTGGGTTTCCAAGCTGAAGTAAATATCAGTCTTAACTAATAATTATTTGCTAGTAAATATTTGTTTAAATTGTTACGTACTGCCTTTCTTTATACCCCATTTCAGCCTACATGTGTCTGTCAGCTTTGTGCCTTCCTAGTGTGGAATGCTGTAACATGAAGCAAAAAAAAAAAAAAAAAGACAGAGAAAATGCAAAATGCATAAACTAAAGGAAATAAAACCAATATAAAAACTAAAATCCATTACCATTAAACTCTGTCCTTACTCTCCCCAAGTCCTTCATTTTCTCTCACCCTGTTTTTGATAACAATACAGATCAGGGTTTTTGTCTGGATACAGTGCATGATTTCCAGTTTTTACTGACTTTTTTTTTTTTTTTTAGCATATACAAAACACTGCAGAAGTACATGTAAATCACCACTCTCTTGCCCAGTGGAACAGAATTTCATTTACCAATGCCAACAGTTGCCTACAGAAGGCATCTACATCTGGTCTGCTACATCCAAGACAGCAACCACAGGCACACGTTTTGCTGTGTTTGTAATTCATCGCTGCAGTGCAGCTGAGCCCCACATAAAAAAACTATGAGCCTCTGGGGTTAAACAGACAAATGTTTTCAGACAAAACAACTTTTTTTTTTTTCTTTTTTCTTTTTTTTCCAGGGAAGCAAAGCCATAACAATGTATGTAAGAGGCTTTATGTAAATCATTAAAGGCCTACTGACTTAAATTGTTGCTAATACCACAAAGTTGCTTAATGTACACTTGAGAGTGTGACAGCAGAACAGATGAATAGTCTCACAAATCTTATTTGCTCAGTTGGAAAAATGCAAAAATACTTGTTAAAAAAAATAAAATAAAATATGTGATTCCTTCTCATTGCCATTCAAATTTAAAAGACAAATTAATATTCATAACTCCTGACTGCACAATGTTTTTTACTAGGAGGCAGAAGGGGCAGATACATTCAGTAAACAAATTTACTTTCAAATCCACACAGAATTCAATACCTACCTAGCCACTCGTTGAATTTTTTTACTTCACTAGGAAGTCCCAGCTCAGTAAAATCACCAGCATGTATTAACACATCTCCATATGGCATTTGGATGGGATCAGTTCTCGAGTGAGTATCAGAAATACAGACAAAACGAGTATATCCCGGAGGTTTGGGAGCATCATGGGGCACTGGATCAACCCTGCAGGAAATGCATTATGACAAGGTTATAAAGTACTTATGAATGTCTTAGTGTCTACTTTGCAATTCTAATACCATTTTTTACCTTTACAAAAGATTACACATTCTTCTAGATATGTCTGATGGAACGGATTTCTTAAAACAAATCTATCACTAATGGGAGGTGTAAAAATTCTTGATGTTCACATCACAACATTTTCAGTATTTGTTGGGTAGCTGTATTAATTTAAAGAGATTAAGGAAAAGAGATCGAACTATGGCAGCAACTCTGAAACAAATACAAATAAATCAAAGGCATTGCCAGTTTCAAAGGAACAGTGCTATCCTGTTTCATTGTTTAAATATGATTACACGGTACACAGAGAAAATATTTATTTTTAGATACATAAATATATTTAAATGCATTTTTTTAATTATAACTTTTTTTCTGCAAGTTATATTATTCCAACAAATTTAATTAACACATTTCGGGGATACGTTTCAGTGTGGTAATGCAAAGTAAGGTAAGAACTCTCCTGACAACAACTGTAAATGGACGTTCAGTCCTGACTAGTGTCAGGACAAATGTGGCAACTTTCTGGGCGTAATTATACTAAATGAAATCAGATGCTTTGAGGGGTGAGGCTCCATTGTTCAAAGCCCAATCTCGCTACTCTAAGCTGAGGAAAAGAAAAGATCTGACTCAATTTGATGAGACTTACTTATAATTTAGGAGAGGAAAGCAGAGAACACCTCTCTGCAATATCAGTCATACTTATTTCCAATTCATTCAATTTTATACCTTCAATCTATATTTTGTTACAATATATAGAAGCAAATACATCTATATGCAGCTAAACCATATCTGCTATTCCAATTAGGGAATTCTGGTGAAATAAAATCAAAAATCCAGAGATGCAAGAGTCATATTTATGTCACTAGAAACCAGAGAGGTATACAGAAATGTGAAGAACTATTTTACTTTTAAAACATTTATTTTGAAAGGAGAAACAAAATTAGTTTTGTTTTGTTTATTGTTGCAGTATGTAATACATGCCTTGCTGCTTGTGCTTCAATTCAAGATCTTACTGTTATATAAATAGACTCAAAAATAGTAGGTCTACTGACTCAGGTAATTTTCAATAGAAACTGTACTGAAAGACATAAGATAATCATCTTTAATCACATGGTCTTTTCACTAAGTAAAAGTAATTCTAGTAAATTTATAGACAGGTAAACTGAGGTGTTCCTGAAAACTTGACTAGACAAGTGAATAAAATCTAAAACATTCAAATCATGTTATATATTTAAAATAATAATAATAAAAAAGTTTTTAGCATTTTCTACAACGCAACTACAAAACTAGGGTATGAATAAATTATTTTGTATCCATCTTTCCTACACCTTTTAGGATGAAGAAGTGAAGTGTTGTTTGTTTTTTAATTAAGCCATTATACTAAGCATCAGCTATTCATGAGTGTTGTTTTTTTTCCTTTACAGGGACACTGGAGAAACCATTATGAGTACCTTATAGCATTCTCTCTGAAGTGACATTTTCTGAGAAGAAAATACCCAAATGTGAGGCAGCGTGTAAAATTAGCTGTGATCAGATCATACCCAATGAACACAGTATATTTGTTCATACCCACATGATCATACCCAAATGTATGTGCTGGTCATACATGTAAGTATGCACACAGTGGAAACTGTGAAACTCAGCTGAAAAAGAGGGTAATGTTTGGACCCTGAGACACAGCAACTGCAAACACTATGTGTGTGGCTGAGGGAGTATGTGTGCTGTGAGAGGGTCACAGACACATGGAGAAGGGAAGATGAGAAAATAATTAGATGGTGGGGTAGGTATGGCAGGTCCCAACCTCAAACAATGGAGCTACATGTTAAGAATGCCTCTGTTTTTGCAGGTATAACAGATGGCACAGAGGAAGCTCCATGGTTGGTGAGTGGAGGTACCATGGATGGTACCAAAGGATGGAGAATGGTCGGTTTCATACGAGTGAGTGAGGGTTGTCTTAAGGTACAAGCTATGTGAAGGGTGCTGCGTTTAGTTCACAGAGTTCCTCATCAAAATGAATTGGGACAACTAGAGAAGAAAGAAGGGGAGCTGACCCTGGCTACAGTTACAGCCACTGAAGCTAGAAAGATTAAACATTGGTTCAGTAAACAAACTTCTGATTATTGCTGTCCCTGCCCAGCACTTGGCAAAGTGAGCTACTGGTCATACCAGTAAGCCTGGCTTGAATTATGCGTACTACCCTGGCACAAACCAGGGATACAGACTGATTATTTAAGAGACCACTTATTGACTTTTCACTGTAGGTTAGTCTTTAAAGCAGTTGCTGCTTCTCACTCTGAAATCTTTCAAAGTACAGCACAGCCACAAGCTGGGTGTCAGGGATGCATTTCCCTTGTTGCTTCTCTGGAGCTGAATGGAAAAACAAGAGACACACCGTAGCAACCTACACAGCACCTAATACAGATGCTTTTTCTTATAGTTTGGATGGGGAGGGGGGAGGTATGGACAGCATTTTCCTGTTGCTAAAGTATGCTTAACTTTCAGAGCCTGTGCAATGGGACAGAGAATATTCATTGGAAAGAGGTATGCACTGCACTGCTTGCAGCATGAGCAGAGGAAGAAAGATCTGATTATTTTTGTGCAAATGTTTTTGTTTTTCTTTAAAGCAATAGGTAAACTTGCAGAGAAATTGAAAAACGAAATTAAAACCTCAGAGAAAAAGCAGTAATAAAGGTTAGTTTTTACATTCGACTTTAGTGAAGTTTCCCAAAGAAACATGACAGGAAATTTCTACGAACAACTGATGGATGTGAAAACAATGTCAGTATTTACCACCCTTCTCATCACTGGCAACCCAGTCATCTCACAGGCATGGGAATGGTGGACTAAAACGGGACTAGGAAAGTGCTGTTAGTATGTTATGGATGATAAAAAGTTAAACACAATATAGAACTGCACTGAGGACCAAAGAAGAGCTCTAGGATTGAATTCAGAAGAAAAGCACAAAAAATAACTGCAGTTCAAATAGTTTACACAAGCTCAGATGTGGAAAGGTCTGAAGTCTGTGATTGCCTGTAACATCACCAATGTAGTTATTTTGAGCTATCCATATAGACAGAGCAAAGCCCTCACCTCTCTGAAGTTAATGACAAAACTTGCATCGACTAAAGCAGGGCTAAGATTTCACCCATAATTATGTGAATAAAAGGTGCTTTTGTTATACTTTTTGTATATACTTTTCCCTTCTTTGTCACTGTTCTATTCAGTCATAGGAGACAAAAGAAATCCTGCTGGTATTCAGAAACATTCTTTACAATTTCTGTACCAAGAAATGAACAGGTCAGATTGTGGTAGATATTTCAATTGATTTAGCCTGTTTTTCTATTTGCACAAGCTTTTTCAATGGTATTAATCATTCGTAAGAGATTGCTAAATTATTCTGAAGAACAATTTTCTAAGGACAGCTTATTTTCAGCTACTTGCTTAGGTTCTGAACTTCTATCATGCAGTTGATTTTCTAAGCCCTCTGGTAATATGATTTGTTACTGGTTAGAAATTTAAGCAGTGTATTGTTGAGTACAAAGTAGATACTAATAAATAACTTATTTTCAGCTCAGTGAAAAACACTCAGCTTTTAGGGCTGGTGAACAAATTCATGAGTGCCCAGGAACTGCCTGAATATGCACAAAGAATGGCTAAGCTTTGACAAATAAAGTTTGTTTTTTGCATTTGTTTTTTTCATTTATCGAAGTATTTCTGAACCCACATTTGTTTGTACTATTTGCCAACTCTATAAACAAAAGATGTTTCCCAGTGCTAACACTCATTTTACTGTCTGCATTTCAGTAGTACCTAAAAACCCCAAACACAGACTATAAACTAATATACTGCCCCCAAAAAATTACTGCTCACCATCCTGGTGTATGTTAGTCTCCAGATTTTTTTAACACAGTATCTGTATAACAAAGAATGTACATGAGCATTCACTAAACAGTCACACACCATTCAACCACTCATAATTGCTGACTTTTTTCAAATGCAGAAATCATGTTCTATGTTTGGAAATTATCAATTCATTTTAAATACCAAAAATGTGAATGGGGTGATTATTTATTCAGTCTTGGTAAAGAAAAAAAAAGTTTCCTTTAAAAAAAAATGAAAACCAGTCTTCTCACCTGAAGATAAGGCTGCTTTTCTCTTTAATAAACAAAATAAAATGGTGCAGACACTTTTATTCCCTATAAAAATATTTTACTGTAAAATTTTATACTTAATTTATTTGTAATAGCTTTACTGTTTTGCTCTTCCTTCTGGCTTTAAACTTTATGGCAGGTTTCATTTTGTAATTATAGTTCTCCACTTTACATTACAAGTAAATCATTTAGTTAATTTTATGGATGCTGTCATTATATAATAAGTCAGAAACAAACACATTATTTTAATTACTCTTTAAGCACTTGGCATCTTCGGCATGTTGGTATGAAAGTAAGTTGTCGGATGGGTGCCCACACCATTTTACTTATTGATGTCATTTTTTCTTTGTATGCAGCTGTAGTATAACTAACCAAACAATATCTGTTGTACAGATATGGGCTTGGTATTTCAACAGCTATTTACATCAATAAGCAAGTGCACAATGCAAACAACTATTAAGATTGCAGAAAGTATCAGCCTTGTACAATCTCTTATTTCATTACCACTGTTTGTTGTTTATTTATTTTCTTAATACTATTATGCATTAAAGTTATGCTATTGGAATGATCTTTCTCCCACCCTTTAACAAAGTACTTACACTTTCCAAATGGCCTGATTTTGTATCACTATAGTAATTATTACTAGAAAGGCAGCAAAGCAGTGTTCTTTGCATTCTTTTTGACTGGTCCATCAAATACCACATCAACAAGGCAATAACAATTCAGAAGGCTGTGCTAGAGCAGTAACAAAACTGTAATACTTACATTTGCACATGTGGGGGCTGGAAACGTCCCTGGTTAATGTTGTAGAACGTGAAAGCCTGTGTGGGGTTGGAGCTGTACTCATCCACTTCAATTATGAGTCTACTATGCTGATGCCTTCTAGCTGCCATAATGTGCGACTGGGCAAAAGCCATGCTTGCACTGGGTAGGTCTGCTTTTTCAGGCAATCATATCTGCTATCTTCCTACATCGATGGAAGAAGACCATGACATCTCCTTACCTATGCAGCACTTGCCTTTGAAAAACCTAGAAGCAGATTGAAGAGATGGAGCATAACTGTTTGACAGTTAATTTGTTTGGGATTTGCTTTATTTAATAGGAGATGAAGTTCAAAAGCGGGATATGGAGGGAGGAAAACACACAGCTCAAAGAACTCATTACAAACCTTTCCAACCCAGCAATTTGATGAACATACTTTAGTTGGGGGTGGGAAGTGGGTGGAGGAAGTAAGCTTGCAAAAGAATACAGAGAGCAACTTGCTCAAATATTTCAGACATTTAATACAAAACTAAAACACAAGGCAGTCACTCTTCAGAATGGTTTGTCAAATAATAATGTTTTGTCAACACAATCATTTAGGTTTTTTTTCCTGACTGCATTGCTGAATGTTTGTTCCCCAACTTCCTTCAAGAAAACCTCAAACCCAAAACTTAATACATGCCCGTGCATAACTAAAATGTGAGTTAGTTAAAAAGAATCAGTTTAATCAATTCTCCAGAAAATCTGCACCATTTAGTAAGTGTATGCATTGCAGGTGGCTGTTCATCACATCCCAAGGAACCAAGCGAACTGGGCCTTCCACGCACATGCTCCTGGTTTAGTTGTATCACTGAAGAACCTCCTGATACAGATATGAAGGGCTCCCCCCTTCAAACACATTCTCTTCTTAGAGAGCACTAGCCCCAGAATCTGGATTCACTGGAAAAGAAAGTGATTCAAAGGCTAACATACAGTTAAATGTTATTAAATATAAAAAAGGTAAAATCCATACAGGTTTTATGTCTGGGAATAAATTTTCCCTGAAAGTTATGCAAGTCTAGAACAACAGCACTGAAAATGGATATAGGAACAAAAAAGTAAAACCAACTGGAATGTAAAGAGTATCCCCGAGAAACTGTAGAAAGTAATTTAACTGTGAATTTTACTTTTATTTCCCAGTTTTAATAAAAATGGATTATCAGGAATACAGGCGGGTATTTTTACAGTATAATGTTGTGTCCTTTTTACAAGTTGTCTGTCTTAAATATTTACTTTCATGCAAGCAAGGGCTTTTTCATCTAGCAAAAGTAAGAAATCTGCTTCAGAAGATGTATTTCATGAAAAGCCATGCTAGAATGCAGCAATTCACTTGATATGTGCATCTTCTGGAAAACAGGACTCCAAGTTTTTTATGTCACCTTGCTTATGTGCCTTACTTCCATTCTGATGGGACCACTGCCAAGAGTGATGGATGAGGAAGGTCTTCATATTCACTCAAATTTTTGAAGCTATTAGACACCTAAGTACCTAATTCAGTTCTAATGGGAGCCAAGCACCTAAGCATCTTTAAAAATCTGGCTTCAGTTCTTCACCTAACTACTACAGATGTTAAGTGCTCCAAGAAGTGGTAGTGTATTTTTGTTTTGGGAAATCTTGTCCTTAGGAAGCTGGAATGAGAGCTCCAGCTCATTTTTGTTACTTGGTGAATGGCTATAAAATGACGACAACTCGCTGTCAGTAACAACCCACAGGAAAACAGTCTGAGAATGACAGCAGATTCCTTCATGCCCTCCCCTAGAAGTGAGTGGTAAGGAAATGGTAGAAAAACAGCAAAGAAAAATTTGCACAAGCAGCAGATGTATTCAGGCACCTCCGATGTCCACTCAAGCTCTGCTTCCTCTTTCTGGGTAAGGGGAAGATAGCATTTAACAATACAAACTACCTCAAAAGAACATTTTTTTTCCAACTTTGTTTGCAAACAGAAACAAACCACAGCAAGTACAGCACTCATACAACATTTAGTGCTCAAGACTTCTTTTAAGTGGGGAATCTATCCCCACACATGGGAGATCACGTGAATCATACCATTAGGCCAGCCTTTGAGGATGCTAGCCACAGACATTCATCTAGAAGTTCACCATAGGAAATAGAAAGTTCACCACGTAGGAAATAGAAATATACATCTCACAAAAAAAAAAAAAAAAAAAAAGAAACACCACAGTACTGATGAGCCTTCTGCCAAATGACAGTCCCCCACTGTCAACCCTGGATACATAAAAAGTATCCAAGACAGGAGGGGGAAAAAAAGGAGCCAGATACTGCACTGGAAATTAGATAACTAGCAATCACATGAATAGCTTGTGCTAAACAAAAATCAGATACTATAACACGCATCATCAGTAAGCATAATTCAATAACAAGCTTAATTCAAGCTCATTTCAGAAACATACACAGACATCTTTGAACCTTACCTTTCAGTCTAGGGTTTCTCTCCTGCATAAGTGTTTGGCTGACTATGAACATTATTGTTGTTCGACAGAACAAGCTGTCTCTTTCCAGTTTGACTGATAACCCATTACTCCTCTCTTTCTGTTTCAATTTCCAATAGTCTCCAAAAATTGTAACTTTTTTTTCTTCTAATATTCTGAAATGTCTTCCTTTCCCAATCCAGAGTATAAAATGTAGCAGGGAAATAATTATCTGCTTTTATAGCATGCAAGTTTTAACATTATATGCCCAGCATTACCAATACAGAACACTAAGACTCAAATCCCCACAGCAACAACATGCTAACCATCCTCTTCCCCCAGACTTACGGAGCTGCGGGATGTCTGCCAGAGAAACACAGGGAAATGTAAAAATGACTGCAAGAACATGAATACTTAAATAAATATCACAAACCTGGCTGTTAGAATCACAGACTGAGAAAAAGCTATTAAATCAGCTAAGCCATCTTCTTACTGGTGTCAGGAATGTTCTCCATACATTATTTTTTTGCTGCCTTCTCCAGCATGTGCTCAAAGGTTCGCAAGAGCCCTAATCCAAAAACCACTGTATGTAGTGGACATTGCTCCACCACCTTCAGTAAGCTTTGCATCAGGCCATAAACTATATGGATTGCACCATCTCTCCTGAGGAATTACTGGACTAGACAAGTGCTTCAACTCAGACATTTATTTAAGTCCTTTGCTGAATTAAGTCATCAAATAAATCATTGTATTAAGATTTTCTGACTTTTTCAGCCTGCAATTTCTGTTATTTTTGTCTCACAGCCTTCTTGTATAGCTGGCATGTTTATTTTTACATTAATTCTCCAGCCTTTTTATGTATCCTATTTCTCTTTTTTTTCTTCAATTTCAAGCCAATGTTTTGTTTTAATCTCACTTCTTCACTCCCAGATTCTGTTTCATTCTACGTTCATCCTTCAGCTCACTCTCTTGTCCGTTGTCCCTTGCCATATCTTATTCAATCAACCCTGCTTTTCCCTCCGTTCATCTACCCTTTGTCTCAAGCCTACAAACAACAATATTGAGGCTTCCTGAGAATTATTCCAGAAACAGAAAATAAGAATTTACACTTGAAAACAACGTGACTCCAGCAGATGTCACTGAAACAATATTTAGAAATGAAGATAAAATTATGATGATGATGATAACAAGTTATGAATTAAAAGGGAAAATTTTGAAGGAGTTACCCATTGAGCAAAGAACTCTGCCAGGTTACAAAAAAATCTGGATGTCAAGAAGCACAACATAGCTACAGCACATCCCACCAAGAGAGCTGAGGAGGGGCAGTTGACAGGTTTTGCAACAACAACAGAGATGCCATGAAGAAGGAAGAGAATGCTGGTACTAGGTCAGTGGCAAAGAGGCAGCTACAGAAAACATGTTTTGTTCACAGGGCCTGACAAGCTGGGATTTGGGAAGGCAATGAAGAAATGAAATGCAGTAGTAAAAAAGGCACCTTCGTGCAGCTATAAAACATCAAAGCCATATTTTTTTCAGGGAAAGCCAGTGAGACAACAGCAGTAAAATACCTTACAGAGGAGTGTGAGAGTTTGCAATACACTGCATAGGCACACACCATAGGCACACACAGGCTGCAAACTTCAGCTCTGCCATCAGGAAATGAATACTGAAATAATCCTAAAAAGGCATTATTCTGTGCGAAAGGATGAGCTAAGCAAATCACTCTGCAGCTAAAAGGTTTTCCAGAGGGATACACTCTCTTCTTCCTTCTCTTCATTTTCTGAAACTGAATGCAAGTACTAACAAACCAGAACCACCAAGTCCTCCTTTAGCAGACCAGCTTGATTTCACGTAACAAATGCAGAAATCTGAATGCTCTCAACATACTTGCAGACTTTGAAATGAAGGCAGCATAATCAAATGTTCATAGAGACACTTGTAGATTTTAAGGTCAATCATGCACACTGCTACTGATGGGATCATTAGGCTTCCTAAATGAATATGATTTGTTGCACCAACTGCATTTTAAAAGCAAACAAATAAAACTGCAATGTATTGAAGCAAAATATGTACCCATAAGGCTCCTTTCCACAAAGCAAATGTGTTACATACCTGCAATTAGTGACAACCGGAATTAAACAGTATTTAAAAAAACACCAAACTCCTTGAGGATATCTGAATTATCATCTTATCATCTGTGGTGTCATTTTAAGGTATCTACCCCTCTTACAAACTTCCCGGAGTTCTACCTTACGAACACAGGGACCTAGAAAGCCTGCTTGGAAAGCTAACCCCATTTAAGCTGCAGAAGCAGTATGGCATTTGAGAATGTTATTTTTTCTAAATGTCAGTTTAGCTCTGGTGAAATGTGCCAGGGTGATAGCCTTCAAGCCTCAAGTCTTCGATCCACAGCACACACACAAACCTGGCACATCCAGGGGCCTGGCACACGTCCCTGGGCTGCCTTTGTGCCTCAGACCTAATTGGGAGAGACCACTACTGAAGGGCAGCTCTCACTTCATAGCCACACATACTGAGAAATTTCTGCTTTTAAGCAGCAAATAAATGTGTAAGAGGTAGGGTGACTTTTGTAATGCAGGTTTACCACCACATAAAAAGTGGAATGCGCTCACCAGTTCATTCTGTGAGAATCCTGAGATGACATTGCACCATCTGCTTCTCAGGGCACAACATTTAGGTATATTGATGTGCATGCTTATCAAATATCAGAATAAAACCTTTAAAATGCCTCTCTACAATGGCTCTTACCATGGATTTCCCAATCTTCACCTGGTAACGAGAGCACACGCGCCACTATACTCTGTCCCTCATTTTCAAAAAACCTTTGCTTATGGTGTGTCTTTAATTGAAAGAGAATTTAAGCATCATGCCTTCCAGTTTCAGCTCTCTTCAGAGGACTCTGGTAAAGGAGTTAAATCATATTCATGACTTATTAAGGGGAGCCTTTGGATCATCTTTTTAAAACACATCTGAGATGGTTCTCCGCTAGCGAATCTAAATTTGCTGTCATCAGTAATACTCAGTTCTGTGACCGTATCTTTTCACCAGAAGTCAGAACTTTTCCCATCCAAATAACCAAAACCAGCAGACATAGTTCTGATTACCTGTATGTCTCAAAATCCTATAGACTTCAATGAAAAGAAACAGAAGATCTATCCTCTGCTTCGAATCACCTTCTTCACCTGTCAAAGAGTATTTCAGTGCCTCTTCATGTATATGACATATTTGTTAACTGCAGATCTACAGGGCACGGAGCTATGTTTTGTATGTGAAAAGATCCAGTGACTTAAATAAGACTTTCTATTTCTCTGTAATTATAATTAAATTAACCTGAACTAGAGAAAAAAATAGAAAAAAATCCCCAAAGTTATTTCTCACCATGCTAAAACACATATCATTATTCTTCTTTGCTCATTATAATGACCTTTCAAATACAGTATGACAACATTCTTCACTGAAATTTACTTTTTTCTTCAAACTAGTTTTTTTCCATTGCTCTGAAACACAAGTACATGTTTCTTTCATTATGTTTTAAGAACACTAATGTACTTGTTAGTTTTAACTGTCATAAAAGGATTTTATAGATACAGCAAGTAAGAACGTGATAATTAATTTGTCTTTTGGAACTGTGCCCTTATATTCTGTGGAATTTCCTCAAAAGATATATTGTACCTACCATATGCCAAAGTACTGACCTGGCACCCAGAAAAAGAGATGGATCAATGAGTGCAGAAAACACCAAAATTACACATTTGCCTATGAAATCTAATTCTATATTTCGTTAAAGCAGTTACCACTTTTAAACCTTCTTAGCTAGTCTTAGTTTGAATGATGATAGTATGATTTTAAATTACCTGTTCAAATTTTTCTACCTGGGCTCACAAAACCAGAGTAATTGTGTATTCTATTTATGAGGATTTAATTTTATTTTGAATTAGATTTAATTTTATTTTGAATTATCAGGAGAGTGATTTTCTAAACTAATTCTCATCCATACAAATAATTGTTAATTTATTCAATTTAAAAAATAAACACAACCTAGTAATATTGCTTTGTCTTCTTAAACATGCACTTTACAACGTGCCAAATACATTTTAGATTTAAACACTGAAATACTGTAAGATTTACAAACTGACTGAACATTTGCCAAGGCTAAATGCATTAATGTAATCCTATATACGATCTTGCCTGAATGTATACAACATCACATTTGGATAAAATATTTAAATGGATACATTTTTCTTAAGGATGATCAAGTCTCTTCCCTGAGAAACAGCATTTTGGTTTGATGCTGCCTGTATTTATGCCAAAATATTTGCCAAGGTAGCTAATCTATTTAAGTAATTACCTCTAAGGAAGTAAATTTTAAATAAATATCGAAAAGCCACAAAGCTCAGTCCTCACTCTAAAGAAATTGCCTTCGTCTCTGGCAATATTTCAAAATCTGCTGTTACTGAAGATCCTAAGCTCATACACGAAAAATGACAAGTCTCAAAATGAAAATAGTAATTCTAATGAAAAAATAGCTAAAAAATACAGGTTATCTGGAAAAATTACCAAAAATGGACATTCCAATAGGAGTAAATTAGGGTGGCAGTGATTTGATTCCATGTTTCAGTCTGCAATTTTGGCATGTCTTCTGATAAGGCTCTTGAATCTTAAAATATTTACTTAGAAAAAGGAATATGTAAGTACTGAAACATTATATATTTAAGAAAACAGAGTAGGTTTAGATTTGTAACTGAAGAACTTTGTTCTTTTTCTTCACCTTTTTGTGACAACTTGCCTAACTATAATTTCCCAGCCTTCATCTGTACAAGCACCACTGGGTGAAATCCACTTGCCTGAGCCACAGAATTCATCCAAACCAATTTCACTGCAAATTATGTATAAATGCACAGAATTCAGCTGATTCGATCGTTCACACATATGTGAGGGCAGAATACGTCCCATATAATTTAGCCTGTTCACTCTGATACCAAAATTTTAACAGAATATGACAAAGCCTAATACTGAGTGGAGGATTATCCCAGCAGTCAGTTCAGTAAGTTTCCAGGTAAGAACTCAAAAGTCAGTGTCTGCCACCAGCAGTGGTAGCCGATGATCAGCAGCGTACAGCACAGTGCTGGGGTAGCTGAGGGCAGATGCAAGCAGGCAGCAGCCCTGGAGCAGACAGCAGGAAAGGCAGCAGCTCCCCTGTGCTAAGGTCGGCAGGGGCTGGTGCTGTTGCTTCACACGTGGGGCAGCTTAATACATTAGGACAGCTCACAGGGTCTTCCCTTTTTGTGAAGCAGCATCTCTCAGCTTTGGACGAACTTCTATTGCCAATAGTCTCCTCCGATTTCAGGAAGAAATCAAAAGCTAACAAGTTTTGAAGGGTTACTGATCTCTATGTTAATACACAAGAATGGGAAAATAAAAGTGGCCACTCTAATACCTGTAGGTGAAGATGAATGAAATGCCAAAGTACAAGCATGTGAACATACATAACGCAGAATGTAGAAGACAGCTTATATGTACATACACCTACAGTGATACTACTTTTGAGATAACTACATAATTAAAAGGAATCAAGCAAAATTTTAACAGCTTTATGCATCTTTCCCTTAGACACAAAACTTTGAAAACTGAGTATTGTCCTATAATTTTTGTTTCTATTTTTCATTCATTTAGCTGCATTTATTCACTGAAATCCTTCGCGTCATCTCATTAACGTTCAGGGAAGGAGTCAGTGAGTTTGCCCTGTTTATTTTTACAGGTATACTCCCTAGGACTGATAAAGGAAAAATATACAACAAAATACTTAAATGCGTTTAAATGATGTTTAAATATTTAAATACGGTTGTTTGGACCACTCACTCTTTGTGCCCATGACGTCATGCCCAGAGAGCCCACCGGAAACTGAGACAAAGATAATGAAAGCCTTTTGGGGTAGTCCCAGGTAAACAGTCCTGATTGGGAGCGTTTCAGGTCAGACACCTCTGCGTATTCGACAGATCTAAAATGTCCAGCTGCTGCTTTGCTAAACAGAAGAATCCGGTCTTTCTCGCACAGGGATGCTTCAAATCACTGCTCTCCCTGAAACTGAAGGGGCTACTCCTGAGAGTAGATCCATGGGAATGGCTGTACTGAGGCACACTCCAGCTTGGCTAGCTCAGGGGGAAGTTCTCGCCCTCCAAAACACTGATCAGCCTGCTCCAAATGCAGGATTACTGCTCACTGGGCTGGCTGTCACTGAACTGTGACTCCAAGCTGTATACACAGTACAACATCTGATTTGCTGGCAGTTTAAAAAAATGATTTGACAATTTTATTTGGATGAACTACAAATCTTCATTTGACCTGAAAGATGCTAAAACAAAGCCAAATATGTCAGCGGTGAAAAGTAAAGGGAGATCAAAACGAAAAAACATTTAGGAGGAAAGTATCAAAGTAGTGAAATGAAACCACTATACTTTTTTGGATTTGCTTTTCCTTTATGTTCCTTACTTGATCAACCTGGTGAAACGAGAAATTATTTTTTTATTATTTTTATTTCAAATCTGAATTTCCACTGAAACACATAGAAGTTGACATTTATTTCATTTTTTTTTATTACTTGTATTTACTATTCAGTTTTTACTATTTTGTTAACTACTAGCAGCAGTTGAGTTTTAATCCATCCCACCCCCTTTCCAGTAGGCAAGGTATCTTGAACTTCTACCAAAATATACTCACACTAGGGACTTTAGTACATGTGCCGAGGGAGAAAACTGAGATACATCTCAGAATTGCAAGACTGAAGGTAAACTTTAAGTAATAAATTTTTGGTTTACCACAAAACCGGAAAGAAGGCTGTCACATAAAGAAAACATAGTCCCTGCATTATTATTTATTATTATATGGGTGTCTACAGACCAACTGAAAACCAAGAACAAACTATGTTAGGCATTGCACAAACAGCAACAAAAAGCTTCTGCCCCAAAGAGCTTACAGTATACAGAAACTCAACAAAGGAGTAGGGGCAAACAATAATACAGCAACATAGAAAAATGATCAATGCAATGACAGAACATTATGTTCCTTCCATCTTGTTTTGCAGAGAAGGAAAAAATAAACAAGATTAGCGTCACAGAAGACAAAAGCAGAGAGAAGATGGGTTATTACAGCACAGGTGAGAAGAGGAAAAAGCAAAGAACGTGGCATGCAGGATGGTTGAGCTACAGAACACGTTAAGAAAAGTGAAGCGACTGCAAGAGCTGGCAAAGAGAGCTTGAGCAAAACAGCCTATTAGGATAAGGCAGAGAAAAAACTGTCCAAAATATCAGCAGCCATCAGTCTCCTTCATATGTTGCTTCTACAGCTGCTCTGTTGGCTTCAGTCTTTGGTTGAATGGCAAGACCCTCACCCGCCATAAGAGAAGCTGGACTAGCTGTATGGCAGAGATACTGAACTTAAAAGGTCAGGAGGGCATGCTGCTTAAGACATAGCATTGAAAAGAGTCATATCTGCTAGACACAGTAATCTTCTGATTAACAGAAATGTATAAATGAAAAAGATCTAATAAGTAAGGGCAAATACTTGCAATTTAAATGTAATTCAATTGTATTTAAATGTATTCAATTGAAATGTATTACAACTCTGAAAATGGATAACCTAAGTAAAAACATACATAAAAAATTCCTTGTTACACCAATATTAGTATGGCTCTGCATGGTCATACATAGCATATTTAAATGACATTACAAAGCCAATTTTACTCCAATGGTAAATATTCACATTTTAAACAGTGATTAAATGGATAACACTAAGCATTTTGTATTTAGGTTAGTATAATGAATCCCAATTCAGTTACAACTGCAAGTTACTACATATATAGCACGATGGTTATTTCTTAATCCTAATATAGTTTCCACTGTTATATCAAATCACAGCAAAACTGTCACCCTTTTTGACAGTTTCAACAATGAGGTCAAGCAGTGAGCAGTCACAAAGAATGAACTGCTTTACTCTCTAGAAGTGGTCACTGCTGAAGCAGGTGAATAGTCATCATAACAGCTCTGCTCCTTTTTGCAATGTATCTTACACTGGACTGTCATTCTGCAACCTTAGTCAAGCATTACATTCACATGTATTTTATTTGTAATAACATTAGCCTCAAAGGATGACCTTCTAAAGAGGAAGTCACAGGTTAACAGCCCAGTGACCTTAAAGGACCCTCTTATCTTACTAACCTTGATGGCATTTCAAAGCAAACCTGGAATATTCACAATTGAAACAGAAACATGTATTTAAGTTAGAAATAAGAGACCAATTTGCTTTCAGACACTCTCATACAAACCCAATTTACCTACAATGTTCACAGAACCTGGTGTATGTGCAAACTACAGTTACCAGCACTATACTTGGTCTTCTTAGACCTCACAGTGCACACTGTAAAAGGCTAATGTATGTTAATGTAACAGTAGCATGTGAAAAGGCTCTCTCCTGAGATTACTTTACACATCCTCACTGAATGTGACTGCTTGCTGTTCTTCAAAACGAGGTCCAACAGGAATCAAATGAACTGCATGATTTTACTATGTTTATTTATCATTTGAGATGAAACCTGTTTTCATGCACAAAAATACTGAAATCCTCAAATATAAACTCACTTTTTTATTCACTATTTGATATCATTTCTACGTGTCAGTAAGAAGAAACCATCTGGATAATCAACTAAGCAGATACCTGGTTCCAGGGGATTTGAGTCTACTTCCTCCTGATTCAGTGGAAAAACATCTGCTGACTTAAAAAACAGTAAGCTTTTCATACACATCTACATGTTCTACTAAAATACAGAATTGCCCAGTCATGTTTAACTCTTCAGGTGAAATGGACTGCACCTGAAGCAGCAGATCTGATTTTATTCCTCTCCTAAAAGGACATATCCTGGACATTTTTTCCTAATTCCTTATAACAATTCAATCAAATAAATATTATCACATACAACACCATACTCTGTGAACCGTTAATTCAAGAAGCAGAAATATTGATGGCAGAACAGGCTATGTATGCCAAAGCAGAATTCTGGTCCGCTTTACATTCCTGCTAACAGTTTCTGTAATGAGCACACAGCATTAAATAAAAACCATGACCTGTTTAAACAAAGATCAGAGTACCAGCTATATCTTTGCATTCTCACATGTTTATTGTTTGGCATCACAAACTAATACCAAAACAAGTGTCTCCAAAACAGGTTTTCACACAGGGCCTGAGGGATTTGCTCTAGTCTACCAGGAGCAGTTGTTTATCTTTAAAATAGGCATTTTTCTTCATGTAAATATGTACAGGTATTTGCAGAAGTTGCCGTGCTTTAAATTAGACCGAGGGAGAGCAGAGGGAGGGAGGGAATAATGTACAAGCAAGAAATCTGAAATTCTTCTGTCGCTGCCTGAGACAATGAAGAAAACCAGAAGAGCAAAACTAAAACTGTTTAAACATACCATTAAAAATTCACAGCAAACAGTTAACATCAATCAATTCATGTATGTATCATACATGGAATAGCCATTACATTTAATAATTGCAAAAAAAAAAATCTATAGATAAAATAAAAATTATAACCACCACCACCCCCCATTTGTATAGTACACTGCCAAAAAATTTACAGTGCCTGGCATCATGGAACAGTTTAATACACATGGGTCCAACACAATTACCATCATATAATGACTACTTAACTTGTCTTCTCAAAAGATACTCTCATTTCGGTAGTCAAATCTTGGCCATACACACTTAAAACATAGTCTTGTGTTTCAAATATCTGTCTACTGATACTGTCCTGAATAACTGAGAGTTCACTTAATCAGGAGGCAATCACAAAGTTTAATAATCTTGCCTAGCTATCAATTTATCCACAATATACAAACCTCCTTAAGTCTAACTTACTTACTAAATTTATTAAGCATTAACTGAAGTTGTAGTGGTTATCAATACTGGACATTATGAGCAAATCTCTTAATTATGATATTGTCAAGGTATAGATTGTGTAAGCAGAAATCTTTCACTATTGATCATTTGCCAAAGAGAATGGAATGTTCAAAACCCATCCCGTTTCTGCATATTCCCCAGATTTATCTCCTACGTTGTCCACATCCCAGCATATGTATTAATAAATGTGTTCCACGTTACCTTTCCAAAAGTGCCAAACACAAACTGCAGGTATAAAGCAAACAATATATTAAAAGCAATGAAATCCCTACCTAACCCTCCCTGATTTGGCTTTTTTTTTTTTCCTTCTTCGAACCAAACACTGGCGCGACCCACTCCACGCAGATCAGCACGGATCCTGAAAAACTTATGGCACGGGTCTCCTCCCACGGCGAAAACTTTGGAGGTCACCGAGCCCTCTCCCACCACAATGGGGTGCTGTGCCACCTCGGGCGGCCCTCCGCGACAACTCTGCCGACAAACTAACTTCTGCCCGAGGGCGGCCGGGCTCCGTGGGGCGCCCCGGGAAAAGGCAGGGAGCGGGCAAGACGGCGGCCGCCCCCCCTCCCCGGGAGCGGGGTGCCAGCCCTTACCTCGGCGCACCCCCTTTCTCTGCTCCGGCACGGCAGCATCGAGGTAGGACAACGAGAGCTGCCGGCAGCTCTCTCTGCTCCTCGGAGAAGCCCTTCCCCCTCCGTCGCTCCCTCCCCTCTCGCCCCCAAGCTTTGGGGCACACACACAGAGATCTATTTTTTAAGGAGCACGGAGGAGAAGGCACGGGGAAGCTGGGTTGGGAGAAGCAAAACCCTGACGCGCTTGGGGGTGGGTAGAGAAAAAGAGGGGGTGGGGGGGTGCAGACCCTGGCACACGCAGCCCCAGCCCCAGCCCCAACCCCCAGCCCCACCGCCGCGCCGTTCCCGGTGCTCCCGCAGCGGGGAGCGGGCCTCGGGAGCGATTCCCCCCGCCCCGAGCCGGCGCTCAGACCCCACCCGGGGCGGCCGCTCGGGTCCCTCCCCCGCCGCAAAGGGGCAGGGGGCTTCCCCAAAATACTCACCCTGCCCGCTGGGGCTGCTTGGAAGCCAACGGATTTTGTGCGAGCGCTCGTCTCATTCTCCGGGAGCCCAGCCTCCCCTCCCCCCCGCCTTCCCTCCCCCGCCTCCCCCACCTCCCACACCTCCTTTGGGGGGCCAGGAATCCCCCGGTGTCGGCCCTCCCCTCCTCCCCGCCCGGCCAGGGCTCCATGGCCTCCCGCCCGCGGCTGGGGCCGGGGCCGAGGCCGGGACGAGCCGGCGGTGCGGCGGAGGCTCGGGTGGGGGCAGCGGGGGGCGGCGCGGAGCCGCCCCCGGCGGTTCGCGGGGGTGGCTGCGCCCAGGGAAGCTCCGGGGCAGAGTTAAGGCGGCAGCCGCCGGGAGGCCGCTTCTCGGCCGTCCCCCGAGATCGTGGGGAAGTCGGCCTAGGTTGTCGCGCTGCCCGCCGCCAGGGAGCCCGGCGGGGGGGCGGGCGGCCCGCTGGGGTCCGCGGCGGCCGTCCCCCGTCCGGAGCCCCCCTCCGTCCGGAGCCCCCCTTACGGACTTTCCCTCTCGGGCCCTGGAGCCTTGGGGCCGGGGGAGCCGCTGTGGGCCCTGCAGAGGAGAACGGGGTGCCGGGGAGGGGGTGGGTCTGTGAGGTACTTGTGGGGTGCTGAAAGTTGGGGTGCCATGGGGGCAGGCCGCGGCCTCGCCAGCGGCCGGTGTGCTCCTCAGAGGCACTGAGCATGCACGGCTCCTGCCAGCTCCCAGATCAGGCCATGATAAAATCACAAATGCATAATATTCCTCCGGTGTGATGAGTAGGGAGCAGGAAAGTTAAATGCATACATCAAGGAGAGGCAACTGACATGTAAAGGGCTTTGCTGTGCAGTTGTTGTGAGATTCTGAAATGAAATATTTTAAAACCTTTCGAAGAATAAATTCCCACACGCTTGTTTCTGGATCGCCTACTAGGCAAGAAAGTGCTGGATAGCTAGAAACAATTGGTAGAGTTACATCTGCTTTTAGCATACATGGTGACTTTATCACTGATAAAATAGTCATTGAAAAAATCAGTGCTGGAAAACATCCCTTCTATCAAGACTTATGATTTGGATATATGTTCTATGTAAGCATGAAAGAGGTGGCATTAGGGAAAAAATCGAGGAAATAAAGCAATGCACCTCAGACTAGCCCAGTAGTCAGCGTATCCCTGAAGCAGAGGCCAAACTTGAAGACAGGCCTCTGCATAGGGGGTGAATACCTCAGCTACCCATTGAGCTATTATCTACTCTCTGCACAGAGGGAGACGAGGTCAGGCTGTGTATCAGAAACCGAAAATTGGACCTGAAAACCCTCCCTCACAGTTTCCATTACTGGCAAAACATGTATTTATCTTGAAAGTTTGCATTTTGACATGTCAGCATTTTTACAACAATATAAATGTGCTTCAATTCTTTTTTGATCAGCCTAATGGTTAGGACCTATTAGAAGCTGCAGAACATATTCACAATCAATTCACTTATTCACATGCATGAATACAAGCTTAGCAAAGTAATAACAGGCACCTGTTTTTGGAAATCTTGATGCTGTGTAGTTTCCCCACGGAAAATATGAGTAATAAATTCCTTTAAAAATGTTTTAAAATGTGCTAAGTATTTCTTGTATTTATTTTTGTCTTTAATACTAAAATTGTAGATGAAATATTCCAGATATGGTAAGGTTGGCTTGACATAAATCCTTCCTTTTAATTATTGTTTAACAGATGAGGCAGAAAAAATAATATCTTGGTAACTTAGGTGTGGGGTTTTTCATTGTTACTGTTTGTTTTTACTTTTTAAATTTTTAGTTGTCTTGCCTAAGACAAACTGTTTTTACTTTTTTGTTGTTAAACATGTAAACATTAATTTGCAGCTGTATTACCGGTATGGCTATTCTGATTGCTCTTCAGCTAAAGGATGACTTATCCGTACACATTGTATTATTCTATTTTAGCTTTTAAATCTTTATTCAGAACAATAATTTCTTAAGCTCTATTGTTACAAAATAGTGAATTATACTTTACATTTTTAGTTGTTTACTTATGATTTGTGACAAGTTCTGTTTGTATGAAAACAGTTAAAATTTACATAACATCGTTTTAAATTATTCATTAATTAAGACTACTTTAAATGTTCTTGATGCATTTCAAAAGCATGTTTGCCTTTTAAAATACTTTATGAAACAACTGAAATAATGACATGTAGAAAAGGAATTAAATTGGAAGCATCTAGCAGCCATCACCTTCAGTCTTAGAGAAGACAGATCTTATCCTCTCTTGCTTAGGTTTAGTTGTAGATTGTCAGAGGAAAATAGGCAATCTTTTTTCTAGTCTTACATTGTTTTTTCAGCTGTGAGTTAAATAGTTCTTAACTGAACTTCTTGCATGGCTTGAAACAAAGACACTTCCTCTGCCTGTAGAAGATACTGCAGCTCTCAGAAATTGCTCTCCTGCATCATTTAAATCCTGTTCCATATGCTTAGCCAGTGGCTTCAGTCAATTCACTGGCATCACCTTCAAAACTTCAGCAGCAAACACCTCTTTTGATTGACTATCTGAACTCACTTCAGTACATGACAGCAAGTATAAGATCTAAATTACCTCCAGTATCACATGAGATGCAGATTATGTATATGGGGGGGGGGGTATTTTTTTTTTTAATAATGAATTCTGGGAGGAAATACAACAGAATAATGTTGTCCATTTAGGACAGTACTTCTAATGGTATCTTGATCAAATTCAAGGGATAATAATGCAAAGAACCCCTTTAGGGTTTCAACTTCAGGATTCTATTCAACTATTTATAGTTGCCCTTGATTGTACAAAGAGAATGTTACTTCAAGGTGGGCAAATGAAGTTCAGGAGAACACTAGGAAAGGCAGAAATGGATAGTACAGATAGTCCTATATAACAGCACATCTCTTTATTTCTGCTAAATGTTTGTATTTCATCTGGGTTTTTGGTCATTGTTAATTACTTATGTGTCATCTAATTTAAATCCATATTTCAAAACCACCCATTTTGCAGTGGGTGAACAGATCATACCTACTTCAGGATTTTTTTATGTTTCTCAAATAGTTTGATTTTTACAGATATGGGGCCAGCAGACTTCTGTCAGCGCAGCATCACTGCAGAGGAGGAACAGTAGACCACTGCTGAGTGACATTCTCTAGCTCTGAAATCTTCAGTCAATCATCTCTTGTGTTATCCGGTTCTATCCTCTGTGTTTGACATGTCAGACTTCTGTACGTGCACTGCAGAGCTAGTCTACACGTATGCACTACACCGATACCTCCTAGACTAGTCTGATTTAGGATCCCACAATGTTCCCCTGATGGATCAGGTTTAATGCACATATGCAAGTACAGCTGATCTGCGCATTCAGTGTGGTCCTAGCCTGCACTCTTGAATATTCTGCATGCAAGTCAGTGTACATGCATTCTGGTGCTTTGCTCTGTGGCCATGAAACCTGGACAAATAAAGAAGACCATCAGGTTGTGCCTGCACGTGATTTCTACGTGGAGGAAATGACATATGTAGGAAGCCTTATCTATAAAGTAGCCTTACTTCTTCATTCTCCAGCAATGGAGAGACCTGTTACTTGGGCAGTGGAACTTCATTGTTGACATACACACAAAAAAAAGTTTATGTTTTTTCGTCCCCCCCTTTCTATTTCCCAGAGAAATTTAAAACTGGGTCTGATGCATGACTAATATTCCATTGTCATTTCTTTAGTGGAGGGAGGTCGTTAACATGCATTATGTTTTTCATCTGATAAATACATAGCTATTTCATAATAATAAATGTATTAGCTAAATCATTCTCATTCATATGTAGTTTTCCAGTAAACCTCAATGATCTTTCAATTGTGGCGAGGTATTTCCTCCCACTCCTCCTAAAATACAGAACTGCAGTACTCTGCCTGCAGGGAAAAAGCCTGAAGCCACATGGTGATGTATCTGTTCAACACTGTGAAAGAGAAATTCCCTATTCACAGTCCTGCACAGTCAACATTACCTGCTGGTAAATTTTAAGGTGCCCGAGTTGCCTGACATCATGATTAAAACCCTTTTTTTTTTTTTCTTGCATTATGTTGTTTGACAAAATGGAAGAGACAAGACTCGATTGTTTGCATACCAAGCAAACAATTGCATGTTGATCAATTCCACAGGCTTTTCATATTCTTAAAACTATAGTAATACTATAGGTACCATAGGACCATTGTTTTATCCCAAAGATGCCAAAAATGGCTTCAGAATTATATTCAGCTTTCAATTAGTCACAAATCATCCATTGTATGGGTCACATCAAAAGCACATAAGTACTATAGAATTTCTCTTCTTTCTTGATGTAGTTCCCAGTTGCATTTTCCTGGAGCCTTCCTTGAAGTTTAATACTGTGCTGGATGCTGGAGTGCTACAAATAACCCCAAAGCCTTAACAGAAGTTGCTTATATTAGTAAGATGAAATAAGTCTGCATTCTCCTGTATTAAAAAGAGAAAATTAAGCAAAGTGAAAAGAAAACAAAAAGCATTTTATTTTGTAAGATTGGGAGTTATATATTTGGAACAGCTCTAAAGAGTACTTTCTTTTCCATGCTATAAATCAAAAAATGTAACTGAGATGCCATCTCTAGTGATGAAAGGTATTTTGTTGTTTTTTTACAAGTGATATGTACCCTTCAGCTCAGGGGAAAAAGTCCATTTCCAAATTGCTTTTAACAACAATCCAGTTGTCATATTTGTGCTTCTATTTTAGGAACATAGATCCCTTTTATAGACATAAAACACAGTTTACTAGTGGAATTTTTCATTTATTATAACTGTTTCGTGTAGTGTCTTTCATGTAAACATTATAAAAGGGATTTACTGTTGGATTTAGAAGTTGGGATTTGGTTTTTTTGCCCTTTGTTCTTGTTTTGTATTTTATTTCTTTGGAGAACTCTTTTTTTCCCCCTTTCAGGAAATTTCACATAATCTTTTCCATTCGTCATCAGCCAGGTTGCTGATTACCAGAGTAACTGCCAAGCTTTCAACTCCTTGTCATCAATGGGCTGTGAATGACAGACAGCATTAATGTTGGCAAGCTCCCACTCTCCTTTTCGCCTTTCCCAAATGTAATTAAACTGCACTAATACAGCAAAAGAAAAGCTGCAGCTTTATTTTGCTCACCCTGATAACAATTAAATCACAGAAGCACACAATGGAGTCAACTAAACCCATCATGGCACGGAAATTCAGAGGTAAGGGAAGTGTGCATCTACCACTTAGAGAAAAAAACATGAGAAAAGAGTCCTCCTTTCTGTTTCGAACAGTACAATGACTGCACTGTTTGACCTTCAGCAAGACGGTAAGTCCAACATCTGAGTAGCCAGCCACTCTCTGTTGCAGCCTTGTGAAAGGCATCAAGTGTTTCCTCTTGCACCTTCAATTTAAGCATAAAGTGAATAAATAGCCTCTCCTTGAAATGATCTGCTATCTCTCTGGTAGGAGACAGCTGGATAACGGACAGAAAAGATGTAACATACAGTTTGAATGACACACAACTTACCCACCAGAACAAGATGGCATTATCCTGATCACGGAGGAAGTCCTGAGCTTTTGGTTTAAAGACTGGGGCTGTCAGAGGATAGCCAAGAGTGAGGAAGGAGAAAACAGAGTCCTCACTTCACCTGCAGAGGATGACGGAGGCTTGTAGAATGCACACTTATCACTGAACATTTCTGGGATAGATAACTTACCAGCAAAATAATTTTTATGTTTCTCAGGACCGAGGTGAGTGAAATGAATTACTGGCCTGCAGAAATGCAATGGAATTTGCCCATAAAGCTGTCCCCCCTTGCGTCAGTGCTCTAGGATGGGAAGCAAGTGCTCATAAGGAGGCTAAGAACTGACTGTCATGAGCACTGTAAATGCAGCTCTGTAGCCAGCATACATGCTGGAAAAGGGATGGTAGTCTCATTTTTCAAGCTATCAAAAATAGTACAGTTGGCTTATAAGACAAAGTAAGTTTACAGTAATGCAAATAAATAGTTTGAATAAACACAGACAAAAAAAAAAAAAAAAAAAAAGTAAAGATTGTTACACAGCTAGCCAGAAACCAAGGAAGGGACACCATTCTTAGGGAAAGAATGGAAGAGCCAGAACTCCTCACTGCCAGCATATACTTGAGAAATAAGAATGGGAGCTTAGTTACTAACCAAAGTAGACATAGCTTCAAACATGACAATTATTATGCCAGCTTGGCTGTGCAGACTCTAAATGAGTGTTTTCTTTGTGCAGTTTTGGTGACTAAATTTTGGTCAACTGGCAGTTGACAGGTGGTACCCTATAAATCCAGCCTGTGCCAAATTCATTCAAGATCTGTTACTATGGAGCAAGTAATTTACCAGTGTGAACAAACAGTTCTGTAACAATAAATGCAGTTTAATATTTTGGTAGTCTTCCAGAGGAAGAAACTGTTGGTTGAAACTTTTAGATAAAGTTTGCAGGAGGATCTGATATGTTAGGTTTTCGGTAGTTCTGAAGCAGGAGAGAATTTTTGTTTGATAATGTAGCTAATGTGTAGTGAGCAGTAAAAAAAAAAAAAAAAAGTGACACAATATGTAAAAATGTAAAACCACTGGTGCAAATGAATAGTGTACAGGAGGAACACTACAGGGATGAATCACAGAATCACAGAATCATTTAGGTTGGAAGAGACCTCCCAGATTACCGAGTCCAACCTCTGACCTAACACTAACAAGTCCTCCACTAAACCATATCACTAAGCTCTACATCTAGACATCTTTTCAAAACCTCCAGGGATGGTGACTCAACCACTTCCCTGGGCAGCCTATTCCAATGCCTAACAACCCTTTCAGTAAAGAAATTCTTCCTAATATCCAACCTAAACCTCCCCTGGTGCAACTTAAGCCCATTCCCCCTCGTCCTGTCACCAGGCACATGGGAGAATAGACCAACCCCCACCTCGCTACAGCCTCCTTTAAGGTACCTGTAGAGTGCAATAAGGTCGTACCTGAGGTTTAAGGTTTGTTTCTGTTAGATTTGTTTTGATATAGTGATTCATGGAAAAACTCTACAACTCAAAACAAATGAGTTATAAAGTAGGTACGTGGTTTGTTTTACTCTGGGCGCATGCAGGATAGCTCCCAAAGGCATGTACGCCCTAACATGGCAACTTGCTTTGGTTATATGCAGTAAAGAGTTACATATGCATGAAGTTTCCCAATACGCCTATACATATGCATAACCTATCCCCGCTTTGTATTAAAATTAGTTCCAAGAAGTCATTTCCATAAACTACTCCCATCTGCAATTGCGCAGTACCTACTGGTGGTGGTTGTTGGGGGAGTCACAGGGATGAAGGTTGATAACTCTTCTTTATCACCACTAGTTGACCCCCTGCCTTTGTGCAGACTCAGCTGCTCCTTGGCTTTTGGCCAAACCACAAGGTCGGTCTCAGCTGGTTTGTGAGACAGGTTCCCCATTTTGTCAGGAAACATCCTCTGTGAGCCCCGAGACTCCTTGTTTTGGTTAATTTGCACAGTAGTAAGCAAAGACACTCAGCAATATCTATTTTCATGTGATTAAGTAAGCCCCCATTCTTCCATTCCTGGCTGTAATAATTACAGTTGTTTTATTTAGAAATCATTAATGCGATTAAGCAAGCCCCCATTCTTCTATCCCTGGCTTCAGTAGTACCTGGTTTGATATTGCCCCAAAGACCTTTTGGAAAAACATCACGATTCTCTCTTTGACTTGGGAAAGACCGAGGCTGCAGTATTCCAAGGCTATTAAAGGAAGAACCAGCACCTCAAACACCCACCTCATCTGTTTTTAACATCAAGCAAAGAAAGAAGAAGCCACAAAGGACATTGAAAAACGTATCAGAAGAGCATAAATAAGCCTTCAACTGTTCTTGTGTGTCAACAATAATCCTTGTAAGAGAAAAAATGACCGCAGATTTGGTTCCTGTGTACAAACTACCTTGAACACTTTAAAAGTCTTCCTTTGAGTCACTATGAATAGTGATGATTTCCCAGACCCTGTAACAATTTTATCTGATTTTTCAGACTGAATATTAAGCAAAGATTTGCAATAGAAAATGGCCCAGAAGATGAGAAAAATGCTATTATTGCAGACAAAGTTTATGGCACTTCAACATGATGGCCTTTGATTTTCATAGTGGGCAGTTACACAAGAGAGACCACCAGAGAAGGCTTTGGTCCAGAACTCCTCCCAGCCTGTTCTCTACAACTAGTTAATATACTGGGCTCATGCTAATATCTTTGAACAAAATTAGATACATTTACAAATATAGGCTGGGATCAGCCAAAGGCTGCTGGTCTGAAACTGTACCCAGAGCAATAAGAATTGTTTTAAAACAATGAGTTTAGCTCTGGTACACAGAACTGTGAGGAGGGAAATAGGTTCATTGTGGGATTGATTCCAAATGCCAGTCTAAACAAGCAACGAGCAAAGAACTGAGTGCTCAGGGGAATGAGGGTGTTTGGGAAGAGATGGTTGTTTCCTCCCTTCCTATATCTTGCAAAGTTCAAATCCAGTGGAACAGTGGCTACAAGTATTCTCAAGGAACTAAGTAATTCCCAAGAACCTGATACCAGAGCACTGTGCAACTGGCAAAAGCTATCTTGAAATATAGTCTCTCCCTTAGCTTACCTCAGTGAGAACTCTCTGTTCACGCTGGGATGGCTTGGGTTTTGAAATGAAATTTGGTAAAGAATATGGGAAGAAAGCAGTAGGTGATAAGCTTTATTGGCTAGTTTTAGATCAAAGGCCGTAGTGTAATGTCATCATTTGAAAATGGCTGGATATTTGAGGGGTTACAACATGGTACAATTTCTATTGCAAAAGTTACACAACAGATGTAGAAAAAAGTGTCCAGGAAACAAGAAACAAAGAAAATCTGTGAGGCAGTATTTTACCAAGCAGATCTTTCTGGTACACATAAATAAGGAGTAGTGATTTTTATTTGATTGGGGTTTTAAAATTGGTTCACAACATAATAACCATTGTTTGGGAAGGCATTATCAGGGCCCTGACTTGCCTCACCTATGGCCTCCACCCCACACTCATGGAACCAGAAGCTCTATTTAAGCTAACCCTTGGGGTTTCAGCCCCTGTATGAGCTATGTTGGAGCAGTCATAGGTCACAGCCATGCTGGGGAGCTGCTTGTTCTGCACCTTAATCTATGTGCTGCCTTGATCTGGGGCCTGGTTTATCTACCTGGGGCCTGCCTAGTGATCACTGGACATGATTTTAGCCCTGACCTATAGGAACATTTTCTAGCTTGACTTTAGACCTGCCTCATCACCATAATAGTGTCTTAAAATCTGGTTTCTTCGTGGGACCTGGCCACTGTCTCTGGGTTTGTCCTGCTCAGTCCTTTAGGTACTGTGGGTTGGACTCTAATGGCTAATGAGGTTGCTGTGCTGGTGGCACTGAGATCCCCCTTGGCTTATGGCTCACCTCCCTTTGGAGAACAGCCCTGCTCTGCTTCTCCCTGGCAGACGCGAAGTGGAACAGACCATAGCAGAGAGAATGAATTAGATTTGGGATTTGGGGATGAGACATACATGGGTCAGGGAAGAAATTATGAATCATATGTGTTTCTGTAGACTTGTAGAACTACAGCAAATCTATTAAGTAGCTACCATTTCAGTGAACAAATTTATGATGAGATAGCAGAGAAAATCAGAGTAGATGCTGGCAGTTCAGCTGGCTTTCTTATCCCTAAGAGGCAAGAATTAATGTTTCTTATTCCTTTATTCCTTCTAAACTAGTAGGAGTGCAGGCTCCTCATCCTTGGTTGGGGATTAGAGATTTCTGCAAATCTTCTGCCTGGTGTTCCTGTAGACTAACAATTCTTTAGGTCACTTAGAAGCTTTGAATTGCAAAATGAGAAACCAAAGTGTCACATGCTTCCTGGGTAATATTTGAAGACAGCCTTGGATAACTGAGACTGAGTAATACTAATGCTTCTAGTATGTGACCCAGGAGTAGTACTTTCCCAGACTGGGGGTTGTGCTGGGACAAGGCCTAGATTACATCATCTCTTCTACGTAACCATTTTCATTCAGAGATTCAAAGGAAGCTTAGGCACATGGACTAGGATGGAGTATCCCAACTGGAAAGATGGGGACTGCAGGGTAGGCCATAGATCAGACTTTTTCAGTAGCAACAGTACTGCTGAAACAAGGATCATTTGTGAGACAACTCTCAAGTGCTGTTCAGTTTCACTGGATCTAAGGTAGTTCCTGGCAAAACTGTAGACTATTGTGTCCTCCCTACAGAGCAAATCACAGATGGAACTACTTGGAACTGGGAGTTTGAGTCTCTATCGCTGCTTTGTGAAGTCAATGCTTGTTTTAGCTGTGATAATCACTGAGCAGCTGAATGATTTGGGGAACCAAACCATTTGGGGTTCAGAAGAATTCCTGAAAATATCTCTCTTAGATTTGATTTGGACTGAAATCAAATCCTAAAAGTCCACTTAAGCTTCTACTGAACCACAAATCTTGCATTTGGACCAGATCTGATTGGAAAACTTAAACTGGATAAACCTTGGGTAGGACTGTACGTAGAACTGATGTGAATACAAGCAATGTCATTGAAGATAATTTGGTGGTCAGTCTTTGAAATAACCTATCTGTTGTGTCCGACTGAGGGCATTTCCAGGGTTAAGATTATCCGTTTCCCTTTCTACCAATGGAAAATTGAGAGAATACCTGTCAGCCTCAAAATTGCAAAAGCTGCTTGTATCCAGTAGGATACAATGCATGGGGTGTGTCAGCTATCAACTTCCACCCACACAACAGATGCTGTTCAGGGGCCCATTGTAAGAGATGCCTCCAAGGAGCCTGAAAAAAAACTGCATAAGGAGTGGAAAGCTCCAAAAAGAGATGCAATGAGGTTTGGAGTAGCACATGGGAACATCAGAATAGAAAGACAGGATAGTCTCTTAATTATGTAATTTATCATTCTTCTATGAAGACTCTGTTATTTCCTTTTGGAGGTAATTTAAAGGTGTCAGACTATCCTAAACTGCAGTGATGAGTAAATAAGTTAGTGAGATGTGGTTATGTACTGCCTTGATTATTATCCTAATTACTGTCTTTTACTTCTGTAAGTTGTAAGAAGCTGTAAAGCTTCCTCATGGAACTGCAACAGGTGATGGAACTTCAAAATTCAATGTCCAGAACCAAAGATACAAAAAGCTGCTCAGGAATTCACAATCTGCAGCCACAGTCTTCAGTGGTAATCTCTTTGAAGGGAGTGCTGTATGTGCGTGTGAAAAACATAGAAGAGAAAGCTAAATGTAAAATGAACAAGCACTGGGACTACGGTTCTTACAAAAACCTAAAGGAGCGTTTTTCAGCTGAATACTATGCCAGATGACTGAGTTGTGAGCTGAGAGAGTCTCCTTCTATTTGAGTCTTTTTTTGTTTAAGCAAATGGGATGACATCAGGAAAACAGTTGACTCCACCAAACAGTTTCTGCTCCTCACTGGAACAACCTGCAATGCCCAAAGTTGTGACTCAGCAGGTAAGAGGGGTCATGACGTGTGTTAATTGCCAGAATAGTTGTGATGTCTTAGAAAATAATTTTTATCCTCTGTTGTTCACATGGATCCAGTCTTGTCATTTGTGAACCAAAATGGGGGGCAGGATTACTGGCACAATTAGAAGTGGATCCACACCATAAATTTAAGGGACTGGGACAAACAGAGACAAGTCCGCAGTAGGAACGGTATTGTTCGGTGCCAAAAAATTGTGAAAGATGATACTATTATCTTAGAAAATAGAAATCTTATGCCAGTGATGTTAGAACCTCAGAAATAATGTGTCAAAGACGTTGGAACTTTTAGAATACAATCTCTTACTCTTACAATGTCATCAAGATGTTGTTCTCACTATTTTCTATGACAAGAGAATTTATTGAGTCAATTTGTCTTCAACATGTTAAATGTACTATGTGTAGGTGGGTAAGCTAACCTTATTTATATAGTATAACAAGGGAGAATACTAACTATACTCACTTTTGCACTTTTGAAAACTGTCTTCTAACACAAAACACATCCATTTTCAGAGCTGCACTTTTCTCACACCTGACCTAGTGTTTCTCAAGAGAATCGCTTCAGCAAAGGGGGATAATTCTACCTGTGGTGTTGAAGTGAGAACTTTGGTTGGCTCATTACTCTGCTTAAACTGCTCTCGCACCAGATATTCCTTCATCTTTCCTACAAAAATTCTCTCTCAGAGTAAGACCCTGAAATGTCTGTCCCCCTTCTGCTTCATGCATTACTTTAATATTTCCAGCTCTACCTTTTTAATTTCCTTTTTTCCACTGCTTTTCTTGATTTACCAGGGTAATTTCTCTTCTTTCTCTGCCTTTGTTTTTGCCCTCTCCCCTGGTACAGATAGAACAAATGAACACTCAGCCCTTTGCATTTCCCTCATCCTTAACCCTGGCCGATTTAAATCTGCTGTGTGCTCCCAGTCCCAGGGGTGTCAGTTATCTAATCTAGCCACCTCCTTCTGACTTGGTTGCCAATTTTTTTTATTTTATTTTATTTTTGTCACTGGTATAACCTGTGCCGTATGACATTCCTCTCCATCACTGCACACAGACCACTTGCTACTGGCACTCAAGTCTGAGTGGAAATTGGGCTGGTTTGTGTCAATTCCTCATCTTATTGCAATCTCCTAAGACTCCAGCTCTCCTAGAGTTTTGTACCTGACTGAGGTGGTCTTCCTGCTACTGTGAATGGTTCTTCCTTTCATGTCCTCTTTTCCATTTGGTGGCTCCCTGTCATTTCAGTGTTTTCCCTATCCCCTTTATACTTTTCCTACATATCTGTTCCCTATACATGACTGTGATTGTGACTGTGTATTCCTTGGCATACATTCCCTGACAATCTCTTGCAATCAATTTGAGATCAGCAGTTGCCTATTTGAAATCTGAATATCTGACTTAAATACATGCTCTTGACCTTTTTCATCTTTTGTCTTTTCATTTTTCTCAACACAGTTTTCTCTCTTCTCAAAGCAGATAATTCCTGTTTTCATCTTTTTCATTTGCTATGTTTTTTAATATCTTCGTCATTTCTACTCTTGAAATGGTTGTTGATTGATATCCAATACATACATTTCAGCAAAGTGATCATCCCATGCAACTAAAATTTTATAGCAGCACTTTCCCTGCTAGCAAAGGTGGGCTTGGTAGTATTTATAAGTGATTAATGAATCCTCAAGTTAAGTGCCTTCCTGTTTCTGAGAGGAAAGCCATATGCTTGACTTTCCCCCCTTCAAGAAGAGGTGATGTAGCTGCTTTTGCCAACCATATGAAAGATATCATATGCAGAGACAGGATCCAAACTAGTCCAAGGGGTTTACAACTTGAGAACCATTGTCTGGTCCCTCATCCTTTCTCTTCCCATGCTACCAAGTATTTTGTCAAATTTCCTTCTCTTGCTCAAATAGTGGTCCTTGCAATATGGTATCTCTTGTCATAGATATTGCAGTAGGTTCTTCTTCAACAGCTATAAAGTCACCTCACTTATGCAAGTTAAGCCATACGAAACCACATTTCTTGCATGCTAATGTCACAGTCCAGCATCTTTTTCCCTTCCAAATTTAAATCACTGCATTAGCTTTTTACCTCATTCCACATGAAGCAGAAACTCATTGCTGTTAACTTTCAGTCACTTGGTACTTCTGTCTATTGATGTATGTTAATTTGAACCCAGCAGACACACTACTTTTACAAAATAGTAGGGACCATCTATATTCCCTGCTACCCTTCCTTTAAGCAAACCCATGTGCCTAGAACATTGTGCTGGATGTTGTGCCCTGCAGCCTCACTTTTATTCTCATGTTCCTCCTCAGTTCCATTCCAGTATCCTCTCCTTTCTTCTGAACTTCACCATTTGTGTTACTAAATGTTCAAAAACATTGCTCCTTAAGTATCAAAACTAAAATGCTGTGGTGCTTTATGGAGATGTACATCTCATTATTCCTGGTATATTCCTCATATGACTGGTGTCTAAGGAAGAGCAATCTTTGACACAAACTTTTTTCACGTTTGGGATATTTGTATAGTCACTCTGTCACATGGATACTTGATGTCTAAAAAGATCTTAATCTCAAACTCATATAATAGCAGACCTTGTTGTTTATTTTCTGTCACTGTTATCCTGTAATTACTGGTAATGTTGCCTCACCTGCTTCACTTTTTATTAGGCATTATACATTCTACTGTAGGCATTCCTTTGATTAAGTTTGCATGCATATAAGATTATAGGTGGCACCTGTTTTCTGTTGTTCAGACCATCACCTGTCAAAATAAGTTTTCTGCAAAGAAAATACTATATGTATCTTTTAAACATGCTAAATCATGTATGTAAACTACCCTCAAGAAATTCTACTGGATGTGAGGATTTTGTAGCTTGGTATAAAGGATTTGTGAAAATAGTTCTCTGTCAGTGCATATAGAGGGAGACGCTTGATACTTTTCTCAGTTTTAATGTTTTTGTTGAAATAAAATTATGTTATTGTATGTGATACTGTATGTGACTCTGCCAGAGTATGTGATTTGTTATTGTATGTGATATTGTATGTGACTCTGGCAGAGGCCACATCTTCGTCTGCATTTTGTACAGTGGCAAGCAAGCATTCAATGCAATATCCTTGATACACAGGCAAACCAATAGACAGGCAGACCAATTTGCAGATAGGGGTGCTTTAATAACATGTCTATACACACAACTTGGGCACTTTATTAAGGTCCTCAGGGCTCATACAGTTAGAATCAATTTGGCAATAATGTTGGGTACTTCATAAAAGCAAGACTAAACAAACAAACAAAAAAGAGATTCACTTGAGACACAGAAGTTTGGGCATTATTCAAACCACAGAGCAAAAAAGGTGCAGGGCAATACAACCGGTAGGTGCTGAAACAGGTCTGGCAGTTGGAAGAATCTCCCTGTTTCACTAATGCAAATCTTTCAAAGGCAAGAACTCAATGCACTTCAACTTTCCAAAGCTGTAGCAGGTAAAGAGATTTGAATGGTCCTTCTACATTGGATGAAATGACAGCTGTGTAAAAACATCTTTCCAGTATCTAAATGTTTTAGGGCTTTGAACTATAACTGCACTAAGAAAGTATGACTAGTAATGGGACACAGTGTAAAATATGAGATCTATGCACATATTGTAACCTTCATGATGTTTGGATTTTACTGTAATGAATTACAGAACTGTGTCTAAATACAGACAACAGAGTTGAACATTTAAAATTTAGGGTTAAAAGATGGAGCTACAATGTCCATGTACACTCCATGGGGCAGGGTCTGATTCTTTCTCAGCATTTGCAATATGCCCCAATTAATCAAAGGGTCCTGGCCATGGACCTGGAGCAACAAGAATTACAAGATAAATGAATCTTCAAGAAGCACAAATCATAGCGCAGTTGTGTCTGAGAGAAAATGTCATTAAACATGCTGCATACATACTAAAATTAAATCCAGTAAAGGGATGCTTAGTCAGAAGATTTTACAAAGTTGGGGGCTTTGTATACAAAACCCATAATACATTCTGCATGTATATTAGGCAATAATTTCCAGCTTCCTTGATTTGTTTACATTTTTCCTAATTACTGCCCTTAATTTTGTTTCATTACTTCGCACAATGTTAAACAACATAAAAGCATCTACAATGTGCATAGTACTTATCACTATCCAAATGAAAGTATAACAAAGCCTAAATCTGCTAATTTTGTGGCTGTGCGGAGGCATCTGTACTGTAGCAAGGTCACAGCAGAGGGCCACAAGTGGGGGCTCCTTGGCTCCAGTCTTGGATCTGCCAATAATTGTTTCTGGCTGCCATCCAGCTTTCACTGACATTAATGTTAAAACTCACACTGAGTTTAGTGACTTGTGAGTAGTGCAGTCTTTTTATGCCTTGATTTACTTCTACAAAAAAAAAAAAAAAAGGAATCGCATGAAGAAAACTGAGTGAACCTTTTTTCCCCCCACAAAATCATTTTCTAAGAGGAGGAGGAAAAAGATGGGGAACTAACTACTGAAACAGGCAAAAATATGTCTAAATAGAAGAGAAATTCAGTATGTGCTTTGGGTTGGAACACAAAGGACTTCTACACAATGTTTGGATGTGTCCCTACACTTTATCTTGTACCTGAAGTACACAGTTCACACCTCTGATGCCTGCTGCTTAGAAAGTTAATGCATTGACCGCTTTCCAGGAAAAGCCTTAAGTAAAGAGAAGAGCCTTTTCTTAAATAAAAAGGGGAGTAGAAGATGGGCCTTACTTTTCTTTTTTTTTTTTTTTTTCTCCAAAACTGTCGTAGCCACCAACCTAGACCAGGGCAAACAACAGCCTTGATGTCATCTGAACAACTTCTCTTAAGCATCTGGTCACTTCTTTCCAAATTTTCGTTTTTCAGAAATGCTCAGAAATAAAATATTTTAGGTTAAACAAAATGTTTCTTTTAGCTTGAAAAGGAATGTTTTCCATTTCCCTAAAGGCAAAAGTGGTTGTGGGTCATACTGAAACCAAAAAGTATATTAGATTCAACTACCAAAATCGTTTATTCTCACAGCTTCATGGCAGGGTGTTTTTCATGGCAAATTAACAACTGTATATGCTTTGGGACCTTCAGATGAAAGAGACTATAGAAATTGAAGGGATTCTTAGGTATATTTAATTTGCCTTTAGTAACTGGATAAAGGAAATAATCAGTATATTAAATACACATGAAGCATTTTTGGAATGTATAGTCTGTTGGAAAGGAATGAATGGTTTAAGTTATTAGTGGGAAGTGAGGTATATATAATCCACTGTGTGTGGTTGTCATCAAAGCCCTACCAGGAATGAAAAACTAAATGTGCTATTTTTTCTTTTTTTTTTTTCTTTTTTCTTTTTTTTTTTTTTTCCCTGCTTTGTCTGTGGCTTTGGCAGAACAAAAAGAGACCTGGATAAAATGGGAAAGATTGGTTTGCATTTATCATGATTGTATTTGAGGCACTGTCTTTAGTGTGAAGGCATAATAAGCTTTTCATTTATTATTTGCATTACAGAAGCCTAGGCTGGTATTAATACTCTACAATCCCAGGCACTCTGTGTACTCTCCCAGGGAAGAGCAGTCACTGCATCCAGAGTTTGTGATAAAATAGGACAAACGATGAGAAGCGAACAGGGTCACAGAGGATTATTGCTGTTTAATTCTTATCTGGAACATAAAGTAAGTTTTTGGTTCTAGTTTGCTGCAGCCCCCATTCTTTACTCTCTCAGAACGTTCTGCCTTCACTTGGCATTACTCTTCTACCAGCCCATAATTTCATCACAAGTATCATCTTTCTGTCCACAGATTTCAGTAGAGGTAGTGGATGAGTGTAATACATGATTCAGTAGACATTCAGCACAAGGATGCCTTTGCTCTTTTAACTTTGTTGTGACAGAATTTTAAAAATATGCATATTCCTTTCATCTCCCAACCCTGACCTGGCAGGAATGTTCATTTAAAGAAGACAATGATAATGCCAAATGAGATTAATTGGTATTAAATCCTTAACATTTGTAAAAGAAAATGGGATGGTACAAGCCTAGTCTTATTTTATTTCAGTATTTTAACAACAGATGCAATGCTGCCTTTGTTATTATCCTTTATTCCTCAGACAGTGTTCCCCTTTCTAATTATTACTTGTCATCTTCAGTAAGATGGAGAAATAGCATTCTTTGAGCTCAGGTAAATATCAAAGTAATCTTACTTGTAATGGCATGACTGCGTTCACTGGAGAGTGAGTGTAATGAACTAAAAAAGGAATTTAGTATGCTTTCCAAATTAAATAATGTATTAATTTCTTCCAAACAGAGGTCCCCAGCCCCACTTGAAAACAGTGGTTCTTTTAAATACCTCAAAAGTTTGCGGGCACTTTAGGGAACAGCAGCCAAGAAGCAAAAGGCATTAGGGCTACCTCCTTGTGTACAGTGCTCTGTGGGGAATAGCTGGAGATGGTCCGAGCTGCCCATCACAACCCCACGGGGGCTTTGTCTGGCTGCCAGCCATGGTACCCTGCACAGGGACTGTCTCTGTAGGTGGCGGATATGTGCGCCAGCTTCTGACAGAGGTCACCAGCAACAAGGGAGAACACCAGCCCCCGACCATCCTCTCTTCCTTGTTTTTAATCTCTTCAGCCATGGGTACTGAGACACATTAATGCCACAGCTTTTGCTGCCATTCCCCATCATCTGAGCATCCCTTCACAAGGACAGCCACCTCTTGCATTTCATTGCATTATGTAGCATTTTCTTGCAACCTTAGTTCCTGTAATCATATATATATATTATATATATTATATATATTAGCCCTTCAGAAAAGGCTAGTTTTCAGTTTTTGTGATTGCAGACAATAGTTTGGATATATAAATTCTGAAAGGTTCACAAATCAAAGGCAAGTCAAAATGCAGGCTTGATTCTTCAGTGTCTCCCTTCAGGCAGCTCTCATTTTATATATATATATATTTGGTTGTTTTAGGTATATGCTTATTTAAAAGGCATAATGGAAGATAAAGTCATTCAATTTACTGGTTTTAACCTCTTGGATAATTCTTCAGGATTCTGCTGAAAAATTGATGTTTTGAATTATTTTTCTGCCAGCAGTTTTCTCTTTGAAACACCATTCTTCATTTCAGGAAAGGTTCGAAGCAAAAAATCCAAGCAGTTTTATGCAGAATTTAGCAATTACTCTTTGCAGAGTGGCTTGAAGTCATTAAAAGTAGCATTTCTTGAAGCAAGTTGGAGCACAGGCATGCTTTGCTATGCTGCAATAGAAGTAGCAGAGTTAATGCAGCAGAGAGTTGAAGTGGGAGCCATCCATGACTTCGTTATGCACCAGCCTCAGCTGAACTCCTTGCGCTCTAACTGCTCTGAACACATCTATACATGCAGATGTGTAAACCTATAGATGGAAATGTGTACAGTTAAAACAGAGAAAGCACAAGCCCGTACTTAACCACTCTTTTCAGAACAACCATTTTCAAAATTGATGCGTTCTTATTCAGGTAGAGAGAAGGGGACTTTGGAAGAGTTAAGAAATAAAGGAATATTCAGTGGAACTGAAAAATTTGCACACTATCACATATACAGCAAAACCAATGGAACTTGCCTTAAATTTGCCATTCAATACCTACATCAAAAAATCTCATATTGTTCATTTAAATTCAAGTCAATTTTATTTAAACCAATACTTAATGAATGATCTTTTTCACTTTGGGAAAAACTCAAGGGTCTGCTTCACAGGCTTATTTTATAAGCCCTTCCATTTTTCTATGCATTATTCTTGCGTTATTTCAAAACAAGTCAGTAGTATTCATAGCAATCTTCGCAGACTGATGTTGGAATGTCATTTTTTTCATTAAAACATAAAAAAGCTGTTTCAATCGGACTTCACAAAGAGCTGGTCTTAATTATTTTTGAAGTAAAACATAATTTCATCTCCTGCACGATGGTGACAACTCAGGAAGTTTGTATTATGCATTCTTTTTAATATCCCGGATTAAGGCAAAAGTAAGAAGAATCTGTAAATAAAATGTGTTTAATTATTTTATTTTATTTTTTAAATACGCTGTCAAGATATTTAGTTAGGAGAGGGGCATTGAAGCAGCATTTCCTGGGAGGCCCAGAAAATATTTATACGTTCTGTTCTGCCCCCAGAAGGAGCGTTTGGGGGGTCGGAAGCTCTGTGACTGGGCGGCGTCTGCCTCGAGGAGGAAGCCCACAGAAAGTCGGGGCCCTGCCCGGTATCGTGGCCTCCCCGCGGCCATCTGGCCCCGGGCGGCCGCAGCCGCCATTTCCTCAACGCCCGAGGCGCCGGGCGGTCGGCGGACACCTGCCAGCCCCGGCGGCTGCCGCCGCGGAGGCGGCCGAGCTCGGCGATGCGCCTTCCCCCTCAGCTAGCCATTCCCCGTCAGCGCGGAGCTGGCCGCCGCCTCGCAGCGGGGCTTTGCGGTGGGAAACGCCGAGCCCCGAGGCCACGGGGGCCGCCGGCTCGAAGCGAGCAGCGGCGGCAGGGCCGCGGGCGGCGGCGCCCCTTCGCGGCGACCTGTGGGAGAGCTGAGAGCAAGGTTAGGTGCTTCTGCCCGGCTCCTCACCCGCAGAGACATCAGATCTACACTAGGGTATTTCTGCAGAAGACCACGGCATGCGCAGAGACGCTAGCTCATCGCCACTCCTCTGGGCCTTGGAGGTCCCAACCCTTATGCCTGTTATTTTTAGTATTTGTGTGAAAACGCTAACCACAGTCTGGTCTGACAGCCGCAGGCAGAAGAAACAACTGCAACCAGGTGATACTGAGGTGTGTGATACATAGGTAAACAACTAAATACACAGAAAAATTGCTCACTTGATCTATAGACCGGTCATTAGATGGCGTTTCTCTTCTAGGTCATTCTTTAATCACTAATGCAGCCTCACCAGTAAAACATTGAAAAAGTTATTTTTCTCCCTCTCCTTGATCTCTTTTTTATGCCAGTGAAGGTGGCACATTCTCACAGGGAGCTACTTTTTCCAAAATATCTAAAATTATGTTATGGATTTTTGTTTTTTAGCTTTTGAGACTGCATTTGTAAGGCTTTGGAAAACAAAAACGTAACATTTGATTTACTAAAATAGTCATATTCTTTTATTTGGCAAAGGGGGCAGAATTCCTGCTTTTTAAAACTTCCTCTTTCTTTTTCCTGATGCACAGGTGAAAAAGTACATTGAAAGCATCAGAAACTATTTTTTCTTATAGCTTATTTCTCTCAGAAAAGGGATTTGCCTTCCTTGTTTTACTTGAAATGTGAGAGGAAGGTTATGTTCCAACTCCATCTAGTTTTTTTTGAAGGAGAATGAGTGAGAGGAAGCTAAAGGAGCTTTTTACTCTTTACTTACTTTGTTACTTTGTTTCTTCTTCTATGGGAGAAGAAAAATGGTGACAGAACATTTCTTCCTACACAGTCTATTTCAAGTTCTTTGCCATTTTCTTTGAGAAGGGGATTAGAGAGCACAGAACTGGAATAAATCCCCTCCAAAAGTGCATTTTTTCCCCAAATATCTCCCTTCTGTAAGACAGATGTAAGATAGCAAACAACATTAAAAGTGTTTGCTTTTAAAAGTACCCATCGGAATGGTAGTAGTGTTTTTTCTTAGGTTTTCAAGTAACTTTATCCCCCCCTGAAGTGTCTGCTGTTTTGTGGAAATTGTTTCACTTTTTTTAGTAAAAATCTGCAAACTGAAATTTTCTTTCAACAGAAGCAAAAATAAAAGTGAGAAACTTGACAGAAAAAAAAATAAAATCGTGCCAACCATTTTCCATAGTTACATGAAGTGCAACATGGAGCCATTGCTGGGGCTGCTGTCTCTTGCTCAATTGATATCTGGTCTGGATGAGTAAATTCACATAATCAGCATGTAGAGTGTAAATCAGGTTACCTACATGCTCTTTTTATCATTGAGATCTAAACAAGGCTGTGAAGAAAGTCTTTAGTCACTGCATAAAACCTCTGTTCCAGAACTGTCCAGATCAGCTCTGTACATGTAGTCATCCAAGACAGAAAAAGTAGCTCCCTGTGGGCATGTGCCACCTTCACAGGAATAAAGAAGATATCAAGGAGAGGGAGTAGCAAAACGGGAATTTAATGTTTGCCCATCAGCACCGTCAGAGGTATGACAAAGCAGAGACTGAGGCTCTTTGTGCCTCTGCTCCAGAAGGGTAATCTTATATTTTTAGAGTTGATAATTTTGCAGTCTGCTGCAACACTAATAAAACTATAGATTATTAAATCTATAGTTTTGAAGGTGAAGCTATTTCTGCAGGCGGATTGCTCTGATATCTCCTTAATCAGTTTCCAAGCTGGGTGATCTCATGCTCTGTGTTTCTAATCTATAGACCAGAGCATGCCATTATATGTTTAAAGTCATATGAGGAAGTTATGGCATAAAACTTCTGCCACGTTGCTATTATGTAGCTCACAGTTCTCTAGGAAATCTTAATTTAGAAAGAGTCCTGGTTTCACCATCCTAAAGGATCCAGCATCTTCCTGAGCTTCTCAAACCCCAACCTTCTCCATTACAGTAGAGAACTGAGACTCAGAATTTTCCTTTCCTGCTGGAACCTTTTCTTTCCTATAATTCCTGTTATTACCTAGGATAAAGCATGTCTCCCACTCATCTGTGTCATCCATCGATAGAAGTATAAGCTTTTCTGGGTAATTGCTAGAGAACTTAGTTGACTTTTGAGTTCTAAATAACTTTCACTTTGCTGCTTTTCTTTCTGTGTAGCAGGGAAAGGTGCAGCTCCACACTCAGTAATGTTCATGGTTTCCTGATTCTGCCTGGTGAACTCGTTAAAGAGTTTCCAGACTGGGTGTTGTTGTGCCCTGCATTTTTGCTCTTTGGACCAGAGCATACACTCATATATATTTAAAGCCATATGAGGAAGATACAGCAGAAAATTTTTATGGGAAAGTATTGGTAGAAATACCCATTAATATTTTGCTAGCTGTTCGCAAAACATGCTTTAGGGTCTTCTCCAGTTTTAGTGGCTTCACTGAGATCTGTTGGAAGACTTGAGTGTGAGGCAGTGATCTCACAGTTGGTTGCTGTCTCTGGCCTGGAGCTGGGCAGCAGACTGTCCACTTGACAGGAAAAAAAAATTGTATTGGTCTCCATTGGACCTGCACTCTGTGGGCTGACTGTGCTACAGTTCCTGGAAGGCTTCACAGAAGAGCTAATCTAGTCAGTGGTATGCTGTCCTGGTTACATTTTGTGAGTCAGCAGGCTGCTGCTCTGCTCCTTGCATATCAAGTTGCTATTAATCCCCTATAATTCCAGGCACATAAATCAAGAAGCTTTCCTGAGCTTCCTTTATAATCAGTAGAGGAAGATCGCTCCCGAGGATAATTCAATTCATAAGTAAGGCACAGTGCATCTTCAGAGCGCAGTTTGGCTCACTTAAGTGGTTCAGATGAGGTGGAATCTGATCATTGCATCTACCTTCTTCCCCAATAGCAATGCCAGTGAAGTCTTTGTTGCATCTGGGTCACACAGCATCAGGAATGAAAGTTGCTGAAGAAAATCAGGACATAGACATACAAGTAATGACAAAGTAATGATCAGTCCTTCCAATGCTAAAGAAGGACAGTCAGGGCAATACTGACCTGCTGATACGACCTTATTCTGGCAAGCGCTGCTTGCTGAGTCAACAGTGGCTCATATCTCCTCTAGTGCTAGCCAGGAAGTGCAGCTGCTACCCTGTCTTCCCCTTCCTTGGCTGCGGTCACTCTAGGGCAATATCACACTTCACTCCCCACAAAAGAGTTCTGCTCCAGAAACCTCCATCTGTAGCAGACTTTTTTCTTCTTCTTTTTTTTTTTTTTTCCTCCATAAAATAGGACCCTCAATGAAGAGTCAGAGTTATTTGTCTACAAAGCCTTTCCTTGGGAGTGGCACAGAATAGAAAGGCACATTTCTGTGTCCCACAGGGATAAGGGAGACCCAAAAAGTTAGGTTTTCATAGCTGTCTGAACCCAAGTCAGCACTGCCACCAGCATACTGCTTCCCTTGTACCCGTACTAACCTTCTAGTGAGCAAGTTTGGGGCTAAACCTGCAGAAAGCTGAACATTTTTTCCTTCTTAAGCTGAATGTAGGAGTAGAGGGATATGTAGTTTAGAGGGAGGGTAGGATGCCACAGCACTGCCATGGTCACTCAGACTGTAGCCCTAGCCCCCATGCAGCAACAGATACTGTGCTAGCTCATGGGCCATGCAGCCACCTGTACCAGTCTGTACCCCCACAGCACTTCCTCTTGTGGGCTGACCAGCAAATATTTTGACATCCTTCAGCCTTCATCTGTATTGCTGCAGTGCGATGTTTCTATTTGTTAACCAAATAGGTAATTAGCAATACTCTCACAAATTGCCTTGATCTAAAAATGCACTTGACTCTGGTTTCAGAAATTCCAGATGAAGGCATCCCATTCTCCACAGGGAGGCAGCAGAATACCTGTTAATTTGCTTCAAACTTTGGTGTTTTTTTCCTTTTTTTTTTTTTTTTCTCTTCTCTCTCCTTTTTATTTTAAAGAACTCTTTTATCCAGTGTATATATATATATTGTTTGGACAAGAGATTTTATTAATTTTAAGTTCAACTGAAAATTATTATTTTTTTCTTGCCAAAACAAAGATTGCCAAGGTCAACATTCCCCTTATTTCCCACTAAGCTGCCACCAAAATGATTTACAAGTTACATAAGAGCCAATTTTGAAAGAAATACGCATTTAATTAGAAACTAAAAATCATGGTGTCTCACTGAGACAGTATAATTAAAGTTTTGTCAATATTTCCATTATCTGGGGGGATTTATCACCCCAGGAGAAGAAAGCATTCTAGTCTGCTTAAACTTGGAATTTTATGCCTTGATACTATAAATATAAAATAGTTACTATAAAATAAATAGTATTGCCTATAAAATAAGTATAATAATACTATAAAGTCCAGCATTTCCAAACCAGGTATTCAAATATCATGGAACAAACATGCCTCCCTTTCAATTTATGTGATTGTCTTAAATATCATGACACTTTAAAGAAAATAAATGTAACGTTCTTTTTGTTTGTCTTCTGGCTTATAAGACTTTATAATTCATATTTTCAGGGTGTTTCTCTGCAACAACAGGGATAAAAACTTGCTTCTTTTTACTTTCTTCTAAATGGAAGTTCAGATTTTTGCATACTCAAAGGATCCCAGAAGCTGGGTTTTGGAAAAAAATGCAAATATAGAAGGACATTTAAAAACCCACATCTTCGCCAAATTCAACTACATTTAACTTTTCTGGACTGCCTGCATTCTTAGAACAGTTTGCTAGAAACCAGAGGAGAAATGCTTTAAATAAAATAAAAGCAGAATGGAAAAGCCAGGAAGACTTAGACTATGTATTTATGTATTTGCGTCAGTCAGAAGCAGTTGAATTTAAATGTATCCTTCAGAGAAATGACAAATTCTCTCTTTTTTTTTTTTTTTTGAATGCAATAAAATTCGTCATGTATAACTATTAGCTTTATCTACAGAAGAGAAATCTTGTTGCTAGGAGCAGCATTTATTTCTTTAATACTGTTCCAAAATAGGTATCAGCCCACCTCTGACTTTCATTTCACAGAAGAAATTCCAAGTAAGCTTTCTTAACTCCTTTGCAGCACCATGTATCTTCTCACTGAAGAAGTCAACTAAGTGATCTGGTGCAACAAATTCTACATTCCTGGTAAGACGAGTTTTTTTGTTTGTTTTTTTTTCCTCACACATTCACTGAGTCAACATCTCATTTTTGGGAGATGGGAAAGGAAGATCTTGCTCTCTTCGTGGTCTCAGCTGAGATTCTCTGCTCACATCATTTTGATCCAACACAGCACTAGATTTTCTTTTTGCAACCTCCAGCTACTTGAGAAAGACAAGGAAGAATATTTTATATTTTTTGTCCCTCATAAAATTCCATTGAAAGTAAAAGCCTTAAATATTGTAGTGCATTTTTATCACATGCAGAGATTTTCTTTATATCCTTTTCAACACCACAATTCAAAACTGATCTGTGTGAAAAGCTTTCAGATTTTTGATAAAAACACACTTATTTAGGAAACATTAAACCAAAATGCTTGCAAGGGCCTTGAGAATGGTAATAGGCCTGGTCATGCCCAGGTGGCACATGGGCATTAATGGCCCCTAGCTGGCCTTACCTGGAGCCCCCCCCCACACCCCAGCCTGAGCTGCATGGCAGAAAATCTGAGGGTGAAAAGCTGAAGAACTGATTACCAAAGCTGTAAGCCATCTTGTCCCTCTGAAATACGGGTAGAGGTAAATGATACGGGTAAATGATACGTGTCCCTCTGAAATATGGGTAGAGATAAATTATAGCAATTCAAAGCGACTGATGCTGTAAAGCTGTGGTGAGAAACTGCCTTTTTTCTCCAGAATGAGTGTAGATTTTGCTGCTTTGGAGATGCTTCGTTCCCCATTCCAGCAGTTATGCAGAGCTATAGGGAAGGGTTGGATGCCTCAGGGTGAGATGGAGTGTGTGGTGTTAGGGGAGAACCACAGAAGAGCTACAGCTCTGTGGTCAGTCATAACAGGACTTTAAAGCTTGGGCAAAGCCTAGCAGCATTTGGGAAGATGTCCTGGAACACACTTGATTCCTGCAGAAGTGCACCTACAAAAATGCACCCTGTCAGCCACACTTCATGACCCTGTGAGCACTTAAGGTCTGAGCCACTGAGGCCCCAAACCCTGGTGAGGCTTGTCCAGGCTTTGCACTGTAGCATCCCCAGTGAGAGAGGGGCCAATCCACAGCCTCTGTCTGGAGGCTTTGATGAAGCTGTGACACCATGGTCTAGCCTGAAGAACACCATGAAGGTGTAGAGGATGTGAGCTTTCCTGAGCCTTTCATTCCTCCTGTGGATAACTGATTATCTTTACAGGGCTACTGTGAGGAGGAATGCATTACTGACTCTGAAGCACCAGAACTACAGGGATGTCCTGTTAGTACTGTCACCAGTAATTTATTATTTGTCTTTCCTTCTGGGCTGCCTTATCTCTTGTATTTGGAGTGGCATCATCATGCCAAGTCCTCCTGCTGTTTGCAATTATATTTTTAAAAATGGTGTTTTGATTAAAGAACAAATCCAAAGAGCTGTTGTGCAGGATCACTGTGTTCCAGCAGTAACAGGGAGACAAAAAACTGACAATAGGGCATCACTGAAGATTTTTGTGATATATTCTGTAAAATAAGTAGCTTCAAAGGCTTTGATTCTGGCTCAAGAAATGGCAATTCATCTGCCTTTAAAATTAACTGATCAATTTTTCACATAATTGCTGTAGTGTTTATGTTCTCTGCCATCTCTTTCACTTTAGATGTAGCCACATTTCAGTGGTATATGAAGTTATTCCTATATATAGCATGCAAAACATTTTGGGATCTTTCCAGTGAATAAGTCCCGGATACAAGTCAGATATTAGTCCAGCACTTCATAGTAGGCATCACAGTCAAGAGCACAGCTTTAGAGCATTTTTGGCTTCAAGCTCAAAGCTGAACCTACAGTTTGGCCAGGACGTTTGAATATTAGATGTGCTGATTAGAAAAAGCAAGTCTATCTGTATCTTTGTTATGGCAATGAGTTCCTCACCATGGATTAATTGCAGTTTCCAATGAGGTTGACAGTTCTGCCCATTTCCATAGGAAAGGAAATATCAAAGAGTAGGCTCAAAACCTTTCCAGGAAAGTAGGATTTGCCTTATCTATCAGGTCAGATATCCTGATCCTAGCAACTGTCAGGACATGAGATGTTTCAAAGGAAGTTGGGTAAGTTAACCTAGCCAAAGCATTACTAACTAGTGCTGAAGAGAAATGACATGAGCATCACTTTAGGTGGTACAGGACTCAGCTTTCTGCCTGGCACATAAAATCTGATTTTGTCTGGCTTTATAGGCTTTACAGCTGGAAAGTTATAAACAATTATATTAAGGCTTCTACAGTTCTGTCAGCTCTTTTCATTGTCCATTTCAATTACCTGTTCAGCATCTGCTATGCTTTCTCAAAGGTTTTGCAGCCAAAGTAGGATAAAACTCAATGGGGAGGCACCATGTAATTTTTTTTTGTGATCGGTTACATGATTATTCTGCAATGGGTCCTGAATTTTTGGAACAGATGGTAAGTGGGCAGAGAGCTGAAAGCCTTAGGACCACCTAGCTTCAGCTGCTTTCCTGCCCACTAAATTACAAGATCAGGCCTTCCTTAACTTTTATTAAAAGTGCCATATGCTAGAGACACCACTAGTTCTTTTGCCATTCATTGAAATGTCTGTTGACTTCAGAGGACAGACATCTTAAATTAACCTTTACTGAATGAAACACTGAAGCTGTACAATACAGAATATTTTATTCTATCTATTCTTTCAACATGTTTTGTCTTTTGAAAACTTTAGCTGATGGCAGAATTTGTCATCCAGAGCAAATGAACTTCAGATTTTCTAAATTCTCTAAAAATCGAGAATTTACTTCCTTCTCATCTGCCTTTCTGTCCTCCTTGGAAGTCATAGGCATATGTTGTTGTGCACTAGTATTACTTCCTTGCTTCTAGGAATGGATTGGCTAGAAATTCAGTTGGTAGTTTAGCTGTACTTATCTCTAATTATATTTACAGGAAAAAGAGTCTTGGAAACAGTAGGCAAGTGAAACAGAAAAAACAAAACAAAACAAAAAAAAATTATTTAATTCCTTCCTAAACTTTTATGTCTTTTATTTTTTATTTTTTCTGAAGTGTTAGGGACAGTAAAGAGAGAATGTTTATTTGAAATTTTGTTGGGAAAAGGTAGAAGACTAAACAGTCTTTATTCTTATAAGTCATTTCATTTTTTAAATGCAATGCTCCTTTCTAAGTCTCTGGAGACATCATATTCTCTAAACATAGGAAAATCAATAGAAACAAAGGTTTCAGCTCAGCTTCCCCTGAATTTGATCAAGTACATTCAAATATTAAGTGATAAACGGGCTAATTTACACATCTGCAAAACTAGCATTCACATTTTACTGACTCCCAACAGTGTCATGGGTTTAATTAACACTTGTAAAGCACTGCCATTTCTCTGAATGAAAGGTAGAACTTTTTACATTTGTAAATATGTAGATGTATCTTCTGCTGTATTTGTAACAGCTGTCTAGAAGACTAATAGCTTTGCAGATTTACTGCTGTGCTCTGCTGCTTTCTGCTAGTCTGCATTTTTTATTATTTTTATTTTTTTTTAAGTTTGATACTGGTAACTTTCAGAGACTGAGACTAATCCTAAATTTTTATTCAGCTGAAAGACACCTCTTAATTAACTGTTCAAGGCATTTTCCTTGCATTTTAATACCTGTAACTCAAACTGTGTCAAATTAATTCAAAGTGTACCACATTATTCAGGAGATGGGTGGTTTTCAAGTAGGTATGAAAACATATTATCTGAACTCCCTGCAGTATCATTGAGACAACACAGTGCAGAAGTAAAATCTCTTCTGACTGCAGCATCACCAGGATGATCAACCACAGCCTAGCTGCAGGACCAAGTCTGCATGCACTGGCACCTCTACAAATAGTTTTAAGAACAAGCTGGTTGAAGTGACAAGTCAACAAAACATTTGTGCAGTTCTTATCTGGAGGCAATTTCTAATGCTGAGTTTTTATATGATACCTCCTGGAAAACTTAAAACTGCCCAGAATGTTTCAATGAGATCACCAGTCGTAATTAAAGATCACAATGAGAATATCTCACTGGGGCACAAAGGATTATTTATTTATTTATTTATTTATTAACTCCCAGCCCACTCTTCCAGTCTGTCAATCTCTAACCTACTAATATGGTACAAGACCATCCCTTTTTTTTGGGGGGGGGGTGGAAGGGAAAGGGATTGCAGTGAAAGCATGGCCTTAATTTCAGCAGCAAAAATCTGGAGCCTGGTCAAGTATTTATGAATTTGGGGCTTTGCTGTTTGGAGTGTTCCAGATCACTTAGTATTGTTCACTTCTTCTGATAACAACATCAAAAGACATTTTCCTACCATTGGTTTAAAAACTAAAGAGAGAGAGATTAAAAAAATGTGATTGCCTTGGCCATCCTGAAAGTGTCAAATCCCCCCACTCACTTACCACTATTGTATTTTTTCTGAAACCCAGGAAGTCACCACAGCTCAGCAGCTGAGCCCTAAATAATCCACTGCAATGTACTGTGCCTTACTCCAAATGGACTCGATGGTCTCCTGAGGCTGACGCAGACAGAGCTGTCAAGTGCTGGCAGAATGAGGAACCACCAGGTAGGTTTTTGAGTTTTCTTATTCTGTAATTCTATCAGATATATCAGTATTATCTATGGATCAGACCAGGGTATCCTGGGTCTATGCAACTAACAAGTGAATTATTGCACTTGCAGTAGACTGTGAATTCTGGCAACATCAAGTAGAGCAATTAATTCAAAGTTGCATTATACATTCTTTATTGCTCTATTGATCTCAAATATCTGAGACTGCCAATTACAGCCATCTCTGCTTTAATCATTTTTATTTGCATTGGCAGTATAAATATCAAGACTATAGGAGCTCATCTGTCCAAAGTGCTTGCTTTTTTCTTGACCTTTCCTTATGATAGCAAATTTATGCTCAAATGTGTTTATAACCCAGCAATTCTCTGGTAAGTGATGCAAACCAGAAATAAGTCTGTTTCAATCCAGATGGTGATATGCATTTTGATGATTCCTTTAGTCAATTTCTAAGATAAGGATAATGTTTGATATGTACTTTTTTAATCAGCACATCTTATCTAGATAACTCTGTGTCAGTGCTGGAGCAGGGAGCAGTGCGGTATCAGTGAAGCACAGAAAAGCATAGAATGGTCTGTGGAGCTCTAATTACTGAGAAATAACTTGCACCACAGCAGTTCAGCAACACACTGCAGTCACCATCATTCTATAATTCTGCTTTTAAATTGTTTCATCTTCCTTTGAGAATTATGACAGAAAACTGTGCAGAAACCTTTTGTGAGCTATGTGTGACAGCAAAAACATTCCAAGAGAGATAAAATTCTCATTGTTGGTGAATTTAATCACTGTATACTGGAAGGCAGTGAATGATGCCTCTGTGGAATGCTTTATGTTATGAAATGAAATTACAAATAGTACCTGGGAGTATGCACGAAGGAAAAAGGACAAATAAAACATAGCTTCACAGTTCTTCTATATGAAAGGCTGTGGCTGAGGGGTTGGAATCCCTTTAGGGTAAAACAGTTTGAATCCTTCTGTACCTCAGGACCTGCTCAGCCCCTCTCATCGCTGTCACCCCTGTAGTGGGGGACAATTGCTCCTGTAGGGTGGTCTTTTACTCTAATGGCTTCCTGTTGACAAAGCAGTAGTGTCACAGCTCTGTGCCAGCCTTCTTTTACGGACAGAAGCAATCCACAGAAGAGAAACTGTGAGACTTTGGTAAGGCACCCTGCAAACCCTCTGTTTTCTTTGAGTGGAAGCAGTTAGAAGCCAATGCAGTGGTGGGTAGCCTTCATTTGTTAAGGGTGCTTCCCAGGAGCCCTACCGTCCCTTGGTAGAGGACAAGTGCTGCAGCCATTCAGTGTCCTGCTTCACCTCCCCAGGAAAAGGCTGAGGTTCAGCCTCAATGCTGCCATGGTGGCCTAGGTTAGTCTTGTCCAGATAATCCGTTCTTACAACTGAAATGGAGGGGAATGGAAGAGGCGGGGGGGAATAATTGTAGACATTTTAAGGCAGAGAATGAAAGATTGACTTAATAAACAGAGTTGTACCATAATGTTGTAATCTATCCAAAGAGTCTCTATGCCTCCTTTGTGCTGCCACCCACGAAGTTTTCGGGACTGCTTTGTTTGTAGCTGTGTGGTGCAATCTGCAGACCAAATGAAGGTTGTGCCATTCCATTGAAATCTGTTGTTTCATGACTTGAAATTACATCTTCTATTTGACATTAGACCACATTTGTACTTCCTTATTATTTTTTTCTGTTGGCATTTCAAGTATTAGATGGTGTTTCTGAGTAAAAGCAAATCCATCCATCTAGGCTGCTCTGTCAGGAGCACTTCACTTTTAGACAAATAAAATGATCTGTATCATTTCATATCATCTTTGTCCTTCAGTCAATTATTCTTTAATCTTTATTCAATGTATTCCTTTTACCTGAAACACATAAAGCCCTGATTTTAAACTCAGTATATTCCCTACTTTCTTTGCTAATACTGATTTATGCTTCAATTTCACTTGTGAAGTAAGAGGCCAACTTGTAAACTAAGAAACTAATGTGAAATGATTGCATTAGAAAACAAAAATAACAACAACAACAAACAACAACAAAAAAGGAAATGTCAGGGTGTCATTTCATGGACAAGCTACAGCTGTGTTAACAAGATACTTGTCTCCATTGGCTTGAACAGGTGAGAGGAATATCCTGTTAGTCGTTGATGCTCTTGATCTTTATTGGCTGTGGATTGCGACTCCGTTCTAGTTGTTACTAAGATTTGTACAGGTAGTAGCTGGTGAACAAAATCTATTTTACTGCCTTTCAGTGTCCAGTCAGAGGAAGCATTCCATCAGTGGGTTATACCTTTTGGTCTAGGAAGACAAATAAGGTCATAAATACTAGTTTGATGTTTAGTATGCCGTTATGGTTCAGTCCTGCAGCCAGCCACTGCACAGGGAGCTGCAGAGTGCAAAGTGACATGTACCCATAGGCCATCTGCTTTTGTGTTGATGTGATTTATAATATAGCTAACAAGCTCCCATTCCAGACAAAGGTGTCACAGGATATCAATAGCGATCCATCTGAAAAATAATACCCTATGAACTGAAGTTCTTCAAGTGTGATTTTGGAATAGTGTAGAACACAGCAGGAGTCATCTGGTCCCTGTTTCTACAATGCATGAAGAACCCAGCCTGGAATGCTCTTAAGAGGTAGAGGTGTCCTGACCAGCATTTAAACTTTTCTTCTCAATTCTCATGTTCAATTTATGTTAAAACATTTTATGTCTCTAGTTTGGAGACAAAAAGTTTAGTCAGACACTGAATGTCTCATTCAATAATATGTCACTGAGTGTTTTAATTATACCAAGAGAACAATTTTATTGTACTGGCACCAAAAATGTCAGCAAATGTCAAGCAAGCTGCAAATGAGGCAATTCCAGGATGGACTTTTATTGAATTAAATGGATTATTTCCATGGTTCCTTCAAAGTCTTCAAATATGTCTGGAATCTCGTACCCATTTCTCTAAGTCTGCCTAAACCAGATTATTAAATGGCCCATTTCCCATAATATTGGTCTAGATTTTTCTCATCAGTCCCCTGATTATTATAAATTGCATGGTATGATATTTTAGAATATTAATATTCCATCTGCCCTGCACACTGCCAGGAGATCAAAATGGTTGGCTGCTCCAGCTCAGACTTAATCTGCTTGATGGGCTTTTAACACCCTACATGTCAATGGTGGGCTTGTCTACATGGATGGTTTATGCTGGTGGAAAGCTGACTGCAACAGTGTAAAGAGGTTTGTTGCGTACATCATTGACAAAATGCTTTGAAGCTTTCAGTTCTGTTGAGATCGGTAGCACTGTCACAGTGGGATAAATACTGTTGAATATCAAGTGAATTTTGCCACTGCTACCATGTTTTGTTAGCTTTCCAGTTACCCTCCCATATTTCTTTCTATTTAGTCCCAGGTGGCTACCCTGAAAATTCTCACTTACTTCTGGCCATCTGCCGCTGCACAGTGCTAAATGAGAAAAAGCAGTTATTCTACATTGTAGGGGAACTAGCAGTAGCTCAAAGGTGTGTGGGATACTTACCTACAAGCCTGAGTACATTAAAAGAGAAAATAAATAATTTCCTCCCAGAATAAAACCAATAGCTGGTAGCCAACAGCTTGTTTGGATATGACTTCTGCATTTTGGTTGATGTGATGTGTTATAGCAATGGATCTGACTGTGATGCAAATCTCTTTGTGTATTAACATTCATGTTTGGCTATAATACACAGAATGGTCTTCTGTTTCCACACTGGTTTCAGTATGAAGGTTAGTGGAATAACAATAGCAATAATAAACTCAATGGTTTTAACTCAGAAGAGTGAAATTCAGTCTTCCATTCTGCATCCGTGCTGGCCAAGCTGTGACCTGTAAATAGAGTCCTCCCCTGCCTAGACTAATTTCATGTGATTGATAGCACAGTTCTGCCTGCATAGGAGCTATTGGCTAACTACAGTTCCTCACTGTAGGAGCAAATCTACTTCCTGGTATTTATAGGAACCGTATGTTGCCCCTACAGGGAAAGAGGGGGCTCCAGCAAAGCCATGTCATCCTCTGTGTCAGAACTTCTATGGGGTTTCATCTTGGCATACTCTGAAGTATGAGGCACACATCAGGAAGCTGCAAGCTGTCAAGTCAGGAGGTAGATGAGGAAATCTGTCCAACCCTTCAGTATAATGCTATTCTCATTCATTTCTTTTTCTGAGTCCTATCACAAAACCACTGTATAACCTTGTTCACAAACCGTTCAGTGCCAGAGAATAAGGGGAATTGAGCCAGCAATTAATTATTATTATGTGGCAATTTACACTTTTAAATTATCCGTGAAAAAGGTGAGCCTCACCTCATAGAGAAAGGTGATTTTGGTAGTTTTTTACACTCAGAACTGGTCTGGACTGTAGATAGTTGCACATAGTCATGACAAAACAGCGTTATTCACTTAGACAAATGGCTTTTGATTCTTCTTCCTCTATATTTTTATAGTTGCAGCCTTTGCTGGCCAGCTCTGTTCCCCTGTATTTCTGGTTACCAGTAATGCCCAGGAGGTAAACAATTTGAGAAATGTACTTGTAAGTGCTTTCATGATGTTTAGTTATACATCTGTGCATTTCTCACTGAACAGTGTCAACATATTAAATCCACCTCTTGGTACAACCCCACTGAAATACTATAAATCAGGAATGAATTTGGTATATTGTATCAAAGTGGTTTCTAGATTTATGGTATGTAGGTGTGGTGGTTTTACCTTGCTAGGCAGCTGAACACCACAACTGCTCTCTCACTCCCCCTCTGTAGATGAGGAGGGGAAGAAGTAAAGGAAAGAACAACTCACGGGTTAAGATAGAGATAATTTAATTAAAGGGAAAAAAATAATTATTAAGGAAATACTATTATTAATTATTATTATTAAGTAAACAATTCAACTAAAGGGAGAAAAGGGAAAGGGGAAAAGGGAGGGGGAAAGGGAATAAACAAAACAAAACAAGTAAAGGCTATGTGGAAGTGCAGAGCAAATAAATTACTCTCTACTTCCCACAAATGAGTGATGCTTTACTACGTCCTTGAAGTAGGGCCTCAACACATGTAGCTGGTGTTCGGGAGGAGGACAGACGTTTTCACAACGAGAGCCCACCCCTCCCCTCTTCTTCCTTTTTCCCCCTTTTATTGCTGAGTGTGACATCATATGGTATGGAATATCCCTTTGGTTGGTTTAGGTCAGCTGCCCTGGTGATGTTTCTTTCTCACTTTTTTGCTCACCCCCTCGGAGGGTTAGAGAGAGTCCTGATGCTGTGCCAGCACTTCTCAGCAGCAGACACAACGCTGGTGTGATACCACTGCTGTTCTAGCTACAAGTGCAGAGTGCAGCACTGTATGGACTGCTGCAGGGAAAGTTAACATCCCAGACAGATACAGTACAGTAGGCTGTTTAATCCCATGTTTAACATTGTCCTGAATCAAACTTAGGACAATAATCCAATCTTTCCCCAGCTCAAGAAGTTCTAGTACCTAATAGACATTCTTTAGAAGCCCTTTTCTTGCTCTTTTTCAGTCCCTGCTAATAACAACCAAATTTAAACTGCGAAAAGGCACTGAAACCATGTGTGAACAAAAACATATTACTTGTTATTTTTGTATAGTTGAAGCTAGCAGGGCCAACCAAAACCAGTCATGCTGGGTTTCATGCAAGCATGTGCAAAATAATCACTACCCTGAAGGTTTTTCTGTGAGGTAAGATAAACTCAGAATGCAAAACTGTGTCAACCCAGCTTCTGAACCCAAGATGCTCCTCACCTGCCAGGTCAGAACATGCACAGAGAAGCTTGCATCTGTTTATCTCCACCAGACATATAATTTCAATACTCAAAGCAGTGAAGTAAAGATTATGCAATGTTCAGGAGATGTGACAAAATGTAGGAAAGATTTTGGGGGTTGTGTCAAATGCCTACATAGCAGGTTTCATGGTACCCCTCCTGTTTGATTCCATTCTCTTTGATTATTCAGTTTTATGCATTTTTTCCTCTTTCTTATTAAGAAGAGAATCTGTTGTCCTCCAGATATTTTTCCAAACAAATGATTTTACAAAAGCACCTTAAACTATGTTGAAGTTGTGACTCTACCCTTGACAGCAGTTGGACAGAGAGCAAAATAAATGTGGGGGGAAAAGCAAATATACACTCAGCCTGGAATGAGAATGTCAGTATACAGCAAATCACAGAATCACAGTAATTACTGAATACCATTAAAATCCCACTTTTTTTAGGCTTTACCTTAAAAAATTTAGGTTTAGGTTTTTCAGTTTAAAAATAGGAAAGGATCATTATCATTTTGTTGAAAACCTCATCTTCCATTGTACGAAAAGTCACATTTTTCATTCAGTGCCAGCTACCCAGAAGTATTCTATGCCATGTTCCAGATAGAAAAAGAATGCAACAATATCTCCTTCACAGAGACATTCTTTTACTACGATCATCTTATGTCTGCACAGTGAAAGACATACAGCTCTTTAATACTACTTCTATTTAATCAACTATCAGAATTGTTACTAATGGTTTAGACTGTTTCTCCACCTTTCCTAAAACTGCTGCATGGAGTCAGGCAGAACGGCTGTATGCATTGAAGTGCTGATGAATGCAGTTAAGAAAGCTAACTATTTCTTGTGCTTGCTAAAGAATTTCCAGTTGAAGTAAAAATAAAGACATTATTTCCTTCTCTTTTGTTGCTTGTAGACAGACGAATAGAGTATCAGCTGGTGAAAGCTGACTCTAGTAGAGCTGTATCAGGCTGTCAATGCAACTTCTACAATCTGATCCACTATTTCTCTATACTGTTAGCTCATCCCACACAGACAGGGCAGAGACTGGTCACTACTTTTGACTTTGGGAATTTAGGATTCATTCTGAGACTCAGGAATTAGCATTCTATTTTGTGACCGGGATTTAGAGCCTGGGACCTCCCAAACCATCACACAAATTTCTCTTGAGCACTACTGAAGCTTTGAGAACTCCAAACTGGTGTTGAACTTCTAATTCAACTGGGATGGGAAAACACAGAGAGAAAGAACACAGGCTTTTACAGTAGAAGTTTTCTTTCTAAAGCACCTGGCTGTATAAGCCTTGGAAAACAACTTAAGACCAGCTGCATAGTTCCCTTGCTCCAACCTTATAACTTCTGTAAGTCTAAAGTTTTGCTGTTGTTTTCTGATAATTCCTTCTACACTTTCTCTCTTCTAAGTCACCGTGTGTGGAAGGGGTTGACCACTCTGCAGCAGCGATCACTTCGGTGCATTCCTTATGTGTCTTCCTTGTTCTTCACTGAGACACCACTCCTAGAGTCACTATGGCCCAGCTGTGGTCTCTTGCACAGAAAATGTCCTAGTGAATAGTCATGGGCCAGCAGCAAAGATTCACAGAGCTGATGTTCCCAGTTCCCAGAACGCATCTCTGAAGTTTTCACTGTGATGGTCCTTCAGTGAGCTAACTAACTTTACTCTGCTGAGCAACTCACTGAAGTTGCACTACTTAACATTATAGAACTTACCTTCCCTCTCTGTCCTACTTCTTCATTGTTTTGTTTTGGTTTTTTGACACTTTGAATTAGAAAGCTGCAGTGAAATAATAACAATCTCTTCGAGCCACAAAGGTGCCAAACTGAACCAAGAGGATACCCAGTGTATGTTCAGGCCATTTGCATCTCTAGCCTGAGTACCAAGGATCAGTCTTCGGGGTAGATATTTTTTAAAGTAAAAGTCACTCTGAAAAAATGACCTGGATATTCCAGTTGAATGATGCTGGATGTTTTTAAGCCGTAATGCTTTGTATTAACTTTCATGCTGGTGCCAAGCATTGTTATCGTGGTCTTGAAAGGTGGAACCCTATATTTGTTGAGTGTCTAGCTGCAGTGACATTTCAGAGTACAAACTGCCTGATTAATTTCAGAGAGGTATCATTTATGCTCCAGAAATGAATTTTCTACCAGATCTTTGGAAAGCCAAAAAGGGACAGTTTTTGTGACCCTGAGAGAGCCCTGCTGAAAGGTTATTTTATCCAATGGAAACTAAGACAAATTTTGTTCATAATGAGAACCACTTGTTCAAATTGGAGAAAAATCATACCAGCGGAGTGAAAATATCCAAAACAATTTTTACACCATTTCTTTCTAAAATATTTGAAACAGCGGACTGTGAGAATCAATACTTCACATAAGCAGATTTGTTATGCACTAGCTGTTAACATGATGCAAATGGAGAGAAAATGCATTCTGAAAAGTAATCAGTTTTCAGATTTGAATACACAGAAGTAGCTTTCTTTACTTTTGCAGAATAGCATCTTTTATCTGAATAGTTCAAAGCATTCATCAAATAATTTATTACAACGCACCATGTCCTCCCTGAGGCATTTAAAAATTCACGGAAGATGGAAAAATTGAGAAATTAGAAAATGAAATGACTTTCCTAAGACCACACAGTGAGTCAAAATCAGAGTGAAGAAAAGAAGCCTGAAGCGATAACTTCTACTCTGCTATTCCAATTATTGGATAATACAGTTTGTCTGTGACATTCCCTCTGATAAGAGGTGACAGTTTTCTAAAGATCTGCTGTAATTGAACCTGGAAGTTACCAGGACAAATATGTTAATTACTGGGCAAAATTCTGTGACCTAGCTATTCAATAGGTCAGACTAGATGGTCAGAAAGGTTTTGTCTAGTCTTAAAATATGAGTCATTACCATCATACAAACCTATCTGCCCTTTCTTTTCTTCCAACAAAAATCAGCAATTAGTCTTGTTTAAAAGCTTGCTATGAAACTGCATTTTTCAAATCTAAGGCATATTATACCAGATGTTAGCAAAAATAGCTTCAGAAACCCTGAAAAATTGACAGGTTAAATCAATCAAACCAATTTTTAATTTTATTTTGACAGAAATTCACACTGGGGCTGACAGCTCCTTGTAAAAACAACTTTGCTCACTGCAGTTTGAAACACACATGCTGTAAAGCCTTGAGAACAGGATTTATAATAGAAGCCTGGCAGTCTCCTAACTCAAGCAGTATTATCACCATGTGTGACAATAATATATTAGGACTATACTTCAGAGCTCCTTCATTAGATTCTGACATATGGAGGAGAAAGGAGAGCCTGAAAACTGGGAAGAACATACAGTGCAGCCTCAGCTGTGCATATTTATCATGTAAATCAAGTGAAGGCTATTTATTGACTTATTGATTCTAATTCAAAATGAGAAATTAATTAAAAGTTTAGTTCATTACTGCACAATTACATGGCCCTCAAAACATTTCCAGGCTAGCAAAGTGCATGCTTAATCATGTGGTATATTGGGAAGGTTGGATCTTCAATTGTTACAAATCAGACATTAGTGGTGCCATGCTAATTTACACCATCTGGGAACAGGGCCTATTAGTTTTCTATGCAGGAGGCAGTTGTTATTATTTTAAATGAAGGAACTACAAGGTAAGGTTGTCCTTTGCTGAGCAATAGCATATGGTAACTTCCCACCATTAGGCAAAGTAGTGATGAGAAATTCAGTCTCAGTGCTATGTACACTACATACATTTACCAGCCTCAGAACAGAAGTGCTCACAAACAGCATAAAAAACTGTCTGCTGAAATGTTAATACCAGGCCCTGGAGAAACTGTTCTACCTTGGAGACATGTTGTGTTGACTGATAAGAAAGATTGTGTCAGGGAGCAAACTTTCCTGCCAACTGCTCTGAAGAATCACGGCACACATACATCAGGATGCAAGCAACGTCAATGCAGACATGGTGTGCAAGCTCTGAAGTTCCTTCTGGATCTCAAGCTCCCCAGGCTGTATTTCCGTCTCATGGCTGGCCATGCTTTTTTCCCTCTGCACAGCTAGTGGAATAGATTGCTTGTGCAATTTTGGCTTTTGAGGACAAGGTTCTTTGACTGCAGCCTGTTCAGGATTTGTTCCAGCACAGGACCAGAGTCCTGGCTGTATTTGTATCCAGATAATGCAACATGACAGGGCTCTAATTGTGAGAGTTGTTATGTATTTACATCTTTTTGAGCATTCTGAACATTTTAACATATTTGCAAATGGTCACAACTTATAGTCTGGAAATCAGATTGTGAAACATTTTCACATGCAGGCAGGAGGTGTATTAAAGTATAGAGCATTTGAAGCCAAGTTAAGCTGCCCATGCAGCCAAACATTCCATATCTCCTGAGCCTAAAGTTTGTGCCCTACAAAAGAAACTCAGCAAAACTATACAGAATGATACTGTCCTGCGTGATCCACAAGAAGAGTCTTTGAAGTCTTAGGCTTGCCTGGCATCTTTATTCAGCTAATGGTTCCCATCAGTGAGACTTCTAAAAAGAATTAGGGGAGCCAATTTCTGCATATGCTTGAATTCTGGACTCCCAGCATAGGACTTTCAGCAGTTATATTGGGGTGGTTAAAGTCAAGGAACGCTAATTTTGCTGCACTTCTGACCTTAGGAACTAAAGTATTTTTCAGCTTTTATGTACTATACTTAGACTGACTTCAACACATAATTCAGGCTCCAGCAAGGCAGCTGTCACAGAAACAGTCTCCAGTCAATTCTCTGTTAGCTAAGAGGCTGTTGGAGTTCAAAGGAAGCGTGCCTAGCAGGGCACCAGGAGCAGGGTGACTCTGAGAACAGCAAAACTATACCTGTTTGATCTGAAGCGAGTAAGGGAAGCTGAATTCAGGCATCCTGCACCAAACAAAAATGAAGCATGTTCTGCAGCAAACACAGTGATTGACCTAACACAGATAGACGCATGCTGGTGTGACTGGTGTGGTAGCAGCAACAGAGCCGGACAAGCAAAGTCTTAAGTGACAAAGCTTGTGAAAACTAGTATGTCTAGGCCAAGGAGTATCCGTGCAAGGGAATTGACTGGGGAACAGGCATTTTAATAGGTGCACACTAGGTGCACCTGCTACTGCTCAATGTTCAACCAAATAGTATTTTCCAGCTATTGATCAAGCATATCCCAGAGCTGCTGAGGGGCTGTTTCTCTGCAATGCCAGGTGACTGTGATGGCTACTCTTCACCACTGTCTTGGACATTTCTGGAACATGAAGACATAGACTGCAATGGCCTCTTCTATGCTTGGTTTCAATATCTTTCAATATTTTCATTTTGCTTCTTTGCTTCTTGTGTGTGTGTCTTTTTTCTTTTTTTTTTTTTTTTTTTTTTTAATTTTTAATCAAAAAAAAAAGTGTTGTTTTTTTTTTAGATCCCTTGCAGAACTTCTGGCATCTAAGAGAGAATTTCTCTGGGACCTTTTGAGTCCCACTGAAACCTGAAATAGAGCAGTTCAGGGTGGCTAGCAGAGCTCTTTATAAAACTGCCATCAGTAGGAATGTTAACAGCAAAGCAACCAAGCAGTTTATCATTGCTTTTCAGGCTTGCAGAAACTGGTCTGACAGGGAAGAGCTCATGCTAGATAAGTTTTACATTGATTTCAGATAGTGTCCTAGTAGTGAGGGTAACAGAATTTTGCAACAATAGACCAAGGGGACAGCATGACTGACATCACTTGGAGATTTTAAGAGGCAGTTTGGATATTTTTCTAAAAGATATTCTTTCAAACTGGCTTTGGCATGAATGGTCCCTTCTGGCCAAGGAATCTGTCCAGAATGTATCATTCATTCAGCTCTTTCCTTCATATGTAACAGGCAGAGTAAATCCTCAGCATGATCATCATTTGCATAAAGATAATGGTTGTAATAAAAGCCTCTGCTTCAGGGGTTTAGCTGGGGTCAAGAAAGATTTTTTTTTCTCCCACTATACAATTAACCAGATGTACTCTGGTTTAGTGTTTGCTTAGTTACTCTGAAGCACTGGAAATTGGCCATGCCTGGAGACTGACTCATCCTTGGTGAACCTCACAGTGGCCCAGGGTTACACTGAGGCTCCTTTCTCCAGGCCACAGGGGAAGGGTTTTTCTCTTTTGCCTAGACCTCAGAGCTACTTCCGTGACTTGAGAGCATGGCTAGGTGTGTGCACCTCACCATCAATCCCCCATCTCCAAACAACCTCCTAGCCCCTGAGAGGCTTCAGAAAGGTAACAGCCTGTGATAAAGATTAGACTAACTCTTTTGTTTCTAAACTCTTCTGCTTGCAACACCATTTCTGGAGTTGCAAAAACACCTGTGTGCTCACAGTGTCACTTGGGGAAGACAATAGAAGTCATTCCAAGCTGGGGATATTTAGATGAGATAATCATTAGTTTCTTTTAGCCTTCACCTCTGCTGCTGCATTGATATAGCCTGTGTAGCTGTAGCCGCCTTCCTCCCAGCTCACCTTCAGGCCTTCAGATAGAAGGGCTGCAGGTGGGGGAACTTAGGCATAATAGGGAGATTTCACCAGAGCTTGAGGAGCTGAGTGGCTCCAAGCACATCCTACCTCTCAATACCCAGCTGGAAATACCCAGGCAGGCTGTCTGCAAGAGGCAGCAAAGCACCCTTGCTGGGAGAAGAACATGGAGCCTCTGCTGTGCCGTGATTACCCTGATCATCCCAGGGAGCCTTTTTTTTTTTTTTTTTTTTGAGCAGAGAAGGCAGACTGCAAAATTGGAAGAGAGCAGAGGTGAAGATAACCTGGCAGTCTTGTGCTTTTTTCCAGGGTTGCTGAGCCTTTTGGGCATCTAAATTGTGTGTTAATCCACATGTTCAAGTTGCTTGTGTCAGGTTAATTCCTACTTTGTTGTCACTAAAGCCAATCTGTATTATTCAGATTCTTAGAAAATAGTCTCCATGGTGAATCTTATCTGTGTATATAATAGGTCAGCGTAAAGAATAAATGCAGTAACAGATCCTTAGGCAATATGAAATCGATTTGCTACTACTTTTTAAGCCTCCAGTGATCTTAATGGGGCAAGAAGAAGCCTAACAGGATTTGCCAGGAGGTATTACTGAGATATGGTGGCTGTGGCAGCTGAGTGCTTCATAAAGTGTGCTTCATATGCTGCGGAGTGCTTGAGTTGAGTCATTGCCCTTTCACTATGGCTCCTTTGGCAATAAAACTTCTATCTCTGCAACAAAGTAGTCACAGTGATTTAATACAAGTGTATTTTCTTAATACAGGGCTCCTGTAGCTCTGGAATGGGTCTTAATCCTGCAGCCATAATTGCATATATTTTCATTATTGTAAACAATTGTTTTGATTTTAGTGGAGCTGCTCACAGGAGTGCATCTGCTGTTAATCATGCCCAGTGCTGGAAAGTTCGACTCCCAAATGCTTTTTACTTGAAGTGTGACTTACTGTGGCTGCTCTACTGCACAGGTTTTGGGCTATTAATAGATTGTGGACAATAAGCTAATTTTTTCCCTTTGTATGCAGTAGTTTTCTCTGCTAGTTTTACTAGGAACTTCCATGAAGATGGGACCTGATGCTATTTTTAGTTGTTGAAACCAAGGCTAGGGGAATATACCTAATGTACCTAAGTGCGCACAACAGCTCCTTGGCACAGAACAAAATCTGATTTGCAGTTCTCCTTTCTTACTACTACAGATTGGCAACAAGGTTGAAAAGGGGATTATTTTATGTTTAACCAAAAATCTGTCTTGTGTAGGATGGGAAGGCATCACGTTTCTTGGAACTGAGTGCCAAGAGATGATTGCTTGCTCTGAAGAACTTCCTGTTGAGCCTTTCTTTTAGTATTTTTATGTTTTCTTCTGCCATATATTCTAAGAACTGTCTTTTTGTTTGTTTGGTTTGGTTTTTTTCCACCAATACTCTGAAGCAGCACTGGATTTATTGCATTAGATTTTTACTTTTTTTTTTTTTTTTTTTTTTTTTCCCCTGGGTAATCTGTTTTATTTTGGGCATTAATAGCAGAGCTGCCTGGGAATTTTCAAAATCTGAGTAAAGAGATTTTCAGAAAAATACTGCTAAATATGGCTCATTTTCAACCCTCCTGCGGAGTGCTAGAAGGTGGTGAAACTTTTGACTAACAAAGTTCATGAAGGCTACTTGTACTTAAAAGCTGCAAAAAACATCAAAAATTCTTCTAGCCCTCACTGGACCTTTATTTATTTATTTATTTATGATGCTGTTTGATAATCTTTTTCTCTTTGCAAGGGAACAGGGCACTTGATTTACCCTTAAACATACTTTCTTTAGAACTTTGTCACTTCTCAGTGACTCAGGTGTGCAGATTTGTTTTCCTTTCTTTTGAAGGGACCAGACATTCCAGCTACAAGCCCATTTTATTTAACTACACTAATTAAAATACAGATTGATTCTTGGTCCTGTTTTGCATAGTGAAACTGTTATATCCCCAGTGATGCTCTGGTGCATGAAACTAGGACAAATGTCTGCTTTGTCTGCAGCCAATATGTCAGTTTGGGGATCATTCACTGCCTTCTGTATAAGCTGTATAAAAAAAAAATGGGAATTTTAGTTCAAGATATATGGACTGTTATATATGAGGTGTTACCTTTTAAAATAAAGATCAGTTGTTTAGCATTATGCTGGTTATAATACTTGTCTCTCACTTTTTAAAGGTAGGGTACAATTAGTTCTTGAAAAGAATTTATACTTTTCCAAGCATTACCCTAATTTTCTTTAATGAACTGTATTAGTTTTGAAAATCTTGATCAGAGTAGCAGCTGCCATTTTCTAAACAATTTGAATTTGACTGTTTGCCTCACTATCTGAATGGTGTTTTAATCATCTGTATACACAGAGGATACTTAAGAGTAAGTAAAAGGAAAATGTTTAAACTTTGATCAGGGGAAAAGCAAGATGGGGAGGCTTTTGTTTTTGAACTTTTTCTTCATTATATTAGAGTTTATTAGCACCAGGTTAAACAAACTAACAGGTGCAAATTATTACAAAATAATTGCAGTGGTTTGTTGAGCCACTATGAAATAACTCCCCCCTCCCCCTTTTAACCTTTCATCTTAGTCTCATTCTTATTTGTGGAGTACCCTCTTGCCCTCCTCTTCTCCTTTGCCTGAAAAAATAAGCAGAAAATACAGTTTACATTATGACTGTATACACTTCTACTGTTTTGTTGTTGTGTTTTTTTTAGTACAGCCTTAAAAAAAAAAGAGTATAAATAAATACACGTTTTTCAATAGTTGTGGAGCATTTGTTTAACACTGGCTAACTCCCCAACAACTAGCGGAATATCATACAAGCAAATTGAATCAGCATTATCAGCAAAGATTCATTATACTACTAAAAATATATAATGTAAAAAGTGAACTAAAAATGGAAGAAGATTTAGAAAGCAGGAGGAGATGGAAAAGGGAAGTACTATAAAGCAAAGGGCATCTATAAAGACAGAGAGGTCTAAGCCTTTTACAATAGAGGCAGTCTGAAATAACCATGGTTTCTTCTTTGAATCGTGAGAATAGCTATTTTCTTGTTTAAAAGCTTAAAGAGCTATTAAGTTGGGCAAATCACTGGTAAAACAGCTGGAAATGTAAATAGCAATTTAAACAGTCCATTGCCCCTCAATCCAAATGTGGAATGTGCAGATCTACTTCAAAAAAGTTCCTCTGGTTTTATTATATTGTCAATGGTAAGAGGATTGAGTAGACACCCTTTCTCAGTGGACTGAATGGAGATGGTGTGCTTTATTTAGAAAATCCACAACTTTTTTATTTTCCTCCTTTTTCTCCTTTTTTTTTTTTTCCTTTTTCCTCTTCTTTCCTTTTTTGCATTTTTTTTTTTTTTTTTTTTTTGCAAGTGAGCAGACGGGTCTCTGATTTTCACACCATTCTCCTTTAGAGACCTTCTTCAATTGCACCATTCTTTCATTGTGTGGAACTAATGAAGTGCTCTGCAACCTTTAGGTCTCCAAAGAATCCATTGCTCTAGGAATATAGTCCTTAAATAAAACATGTTTCATTGGCTGACTTCAAAACACTATTCTTAAGGGGGGAGGTAGGGGGATAAATAATTGGCCTGGAATCACTGTGTGAGAAAAGAAGAAATTACATCAGACAATTCTTTGAAATTATAGTTACAGTCAAAAGATACGTTCAGCAATGACAGTTCTGGTTCTTTTTTCCTAGCAAGCTGCCAAAAATCAGAATATTACTTTCAAAAGTTCCAAATTAAAAGCTTGGTTTGGTGGTGGTGTTTTTTGTTTTTGTTGTGTTGTGTTGTTTTTTTTTTTACTGTCTTTTTGGTGCATGTGTTCTATTGAGTAGCTACTGGGTTTTGTGGTGCAAAAAAGAATGCAATGTCAAATCAATAAGACTAATAATTCAGCAGCTGAGTGTGAAGGTTGGCTGCCTTGGGTGTCTTAAGAATAACACCTCACATTTTATACGTTGCTTTTCATCTTCAAAGTACTCAACAAACACTAACTCAGTGATGTGGCTTGTTTATTCAGACTGTGAAAGCATAGATCCATATTATCTGTGATGTATCAGATGCCTTATTTTCCTGTGGATATTTGCTGTTACAAATGCAAGTTATTTTGTTTTCCATTATGGACCTTGTATAACATAGCTATCTCAAATTTGTTGAAGTCTCTTCTCTTTCTAAGCAATCTTTGCCCTCTGGTGTTTTTAATTGATTTGCCTTTCTTCTTAAAGCTTTTAATTGGTCTGAGCCCTGTTTTCCTTCCCCAGTCCTAAAACCAGTATATTTAAACTGAAATGTGCTCTTTTGAAATATCTTTGTCTGCAAAATCTTTTTTTTTTCTTTAAATTAACAAAAGAAAGAGGTGGGAGCAGTGGGAAATAAAGGTACAATTAAATATAAAATTGCTTATATATGTCTAGCTTGTATCTGAAACCAGCAAAGAAATGTAAACACTTTATTATTATTAGCATTCATTTCCTTTAGCATTGTTTATCTTTTGCTTAATTTTATTTGGTGCTTGATCTAATTTGCAGTATATTGGATTTTGGCTTTGGTAAACTCAAATAATACTATCAGCATGATTATTGTTATAATACTGGCATGAGAGCTTTGCTGGCTTAATTTCAGTGAAAACTAGAACAAACTGTAATGTCTGCCGTTGTCTGTTAAACAATTTATATTTATAGAAACTGTTTTAATCATCTATTACATCTGAGTGAAAGGATTTCTTGGAGCATAACTATTCCACAAAACCCAGGACTTACCCCAAATTTCTAGTCCATAAATAACATTTAAGCTCTGTTGAGCAGATTAGAAAACAAAACAGCGCTTAATGAATGTGGAGCTTCAGGTTTTTGGGTGGGTAAGGATAAGTTACTGTTTTAATTAGCTCCCCCTGTGTCTTGGTAGGACAGCACGTTGTGCTTTGCGGTACCAAACACTGTAGAGCAGGAGTCAAGAATATGGACTAAGTTTTGCCAAGGTCACGAGTAGCGATAGCTGCCCAAATGTGGACCCTCTCACGTGATTCCAAATGTGCACAGAGCTTGCAGTTACTGCACTAAGCCACTCTAAGTTGTGTAATGGAGATACCTGAGATCCCTTTGAAAGTCTTGACTGATTCTATTTCTGGGTTTCCAAACTTCCCATGTGAACCTGAGAAAGTCACTTAACCTATCTGTATGTTCTCTTCCTTATCTTTGCGAGCGACCTAATTCATGAATGTTTACCCATGTCCTTGCAGAAGAATTGTACATAGTGGCCTCATAAATAATTTTTAAAATTGCACATTGAGAGCCTGCTGGAGTTTCTATAGATTGCTGTAGGAGTTATTCTTTAGTTGTATTCTGTCAGCACCTTTGGTGGAGTAATGTTTGTGTAACTTTGGTACCTGGAGGCAAAGTTCCTATTGTGCTTTCTTCCCGAAACAGCAGATGCAATTCCAGGCTGACAAGATGTCCAGCAAGAAATGAGAGTGCAAAGTGATGGACAGATGATTGTGGCTGGCACAGCTGGCAGCACTCAGTTTTTGCCCAGCTACCTGAGGTATCTTGCCACTACAGACACAGCTGGGGGTTCTGCTGGACACCCACTGTGTTTCAGTTTGAACTAGGATATGCAGTGTGACCTTTCCACAGGGCCGACGTTACTGTTTTGCACCATGCAGAGTTGTTCATCTTGTCATTGAGAGCTGTGAGGGTTTCTACCCCTTTGGTGCAAAAGCTGAGTGCTCAGCTGGAGGCTGAGTGAAGCTAATAGAAAGGTCTACATTATTCTGAGTTGTTCGGTTGGACAAGTAGAGGTAGAAAGAAGATGAGAATTGAGACCATAACTGAATGTTGTATCATATGCTATACAAAGACAGAACTTAGAGGGAAAGCTGTAGGAGGTAGATACCACCATGTCTGTTCCTGTTCAGTAAGTGTTTGTATGTAGATTAATTTGTCTAAAAATAAAGAGAGGAACCTGAGATAATGTGTTTAAAGCAGGTTCTGAACATCCTCTAAATCTTACATGTGCTTACTGATAGCACACAGCAAAAATAAAAGTTTGACTGTTAAGTATTTGCTCCCTGTTTGCTTCAAACTGTTTCAGTGGTGCACAACAGACCTACCACTGACTCACCTAGCCAGCTAAGAATACCTCCTGTCTAAGGACTCCTCTGGAAATACAAAGACAGTATGAAACCCACACCACATTTTTCCCCATGGGTCACAGACTGTAGGGCATACTGCAGGACTGGTTGAAGTATCTTTCTTGGTCTTGACCCATGTAGATCTCTACATACACCTAATTAGATATCCCAGGATTCTTTACATTCACTTGGAAATTGGAGGGGACAAGCACTGATTTTTCTTTTCTATAATTCTACTATAGGTATTTGATTGAAAGTCTTCCAAACATATTAGATAAGTAATTAAACTGTGATCAGATCAAGTATGATGAGAATTTATCAGGACTCTCAAGCAGTCAGTAACTTCTGCTGCTTGTATTTTCATTTAGTGGTAGTATGCAGTTTTTCCAATTTCATGAGCTTTCTGAGCACACCTTTATGAACCAGTCTTACCATCCTATTCTCTTGACAGCTGCTTTCACTGTAATTTAATATACCTGTGTTAATCAAATCTGTCCCAAATAGCATAATATTAACAAACTACAACATTATTAATAGGTCTATATTGTGCATTTCATATAATTTAAAATGAGGAATAGTAAGCATATGAGACCAAATCCTGCTGTCTTTATTCATATAGCTATACCCATTTAGTTGAATGGGATAATATGCAGGACTAAGGTGAGTGGACTTTAACCCTTTCTATATCAAGGCCTCCTCAGAGTGCTGCATTTAATTCTATTTGATAATCTTTTTCATTTGCTATTTCACACCGCCTGGAACTGCAGCTGCCCGTCAGGAATTGAGTTGGTCTGAGCTTCAGCTGTCACATAGGTAGCTTAGTACACTATAGCATTGGATCCTCTGGAGAGCCCTCAGGGAGAAGAACTCATTTAGCAGAAAATGATGATAGGGTTTTTCAAATGGTTCTGGAGTTGTCCCTTTATATTTGGATAGGATAACGTATTTGAAATCCTCTGCAGAAATTTGTGTAACTGAGCAGGCTGTGATTTAAAGGATGAAGTGTGCTACTAGACTACCCCAGCTCCTAGTTCCTTTGAAGATGGTTACCGGGAAAAGCTGTGAGATAAGCATTCTACCATAGGGGAGCAGCAAACTTTTGGCATGAGGGATTTGCAGAGGGATGTTCACCTTTTATGCTGAGATAAGTGATAACTTCTGAGCCCTTCACAGAAGTATGGGAAAAAGGGGCTGCACTCTATATGAGTGCAGCCCATGAGCATGGATTCCAAGACAACAATTTCAATTGTACCTGCAGTCAATTTCAGAGTAGGCCACTGAAATACAATCCTGGGATGTGAGAAAAATGTAGTATGAGGAATGAAGATTTGCTGACCTTTTATTTTGATTTAAGTCTCTTTTTTTTTTTTTTTTTTTGAGAAGAGGGAGTCATTGCTTGATGCAGTAGAAATCCTAAGGCAAAGATTTGGGCTTGCATATTTTGTGATATCTTCTGTGTTGGAAGATTGTCTTAAACAGCAATGATCATGCTAAATTCATTCCATCAGATTAATCTGGTGGGTTGAGCACATCATGAATCTTCTCAAAACATGCCCTTTGTCTGTTGCTGTATAGTCCTATGACAACTGAGTTTTATTTGTATCTATCAAAACCCTGAGCACACAACTGTATTCTTAGATATAACTTATTTTTATATACTTTGCCTATTCTTTTGGACTATAATAGGATCTTGTGCCTTTTCTAATGCACACAGTAGTGCACAGCATCATCATTTTAAGTGTATGAAAAATGGGGGGAATACAGCTTATCCTTCTGTAAAATAAGATAGTTTCTAAAAAGTTGAATAATATTCAAGTAGTTAAAGAAGCTTCAGCAAAGTATTTTAAAGGTCCTTTTGTAAGATAAGACCATGTCTTTTCCTTCTCATTTAAAAGACAGGGAGGGAAAATCATCCTTGATTTAATTTTCTGTTTAGAAGCACAATTCTGTTTACTGGGAAGTAACTGAAAAGTGTTGGCTATCACACTCTGTAGCTCATCTGAGCAAAGCTATAGGTAGCAATGCAGTTGCTTACGGCAGGACAATGGGAGACAGGAACTTGGTTGTTCTGATTCTAAACCTCCATCTGTGCTTCTCTCCTGATCAGTCTTACACACAGTGATGAGTGACTGTCCTGTGGTGCTACTCTGCTAGTTAGTTCTCATCAAGTGAACACCACAGTCCTCATGGCACAAGACCATAGGTTGATTTCACTGCCATTTCCCTGGTAAGCTCGCTTGTCTTTACAGGAGACAGCTGGAGTGCTTTGCATTCATCTGACACAGCTGAAGAGGCCTAGGCTACAGACGAACCAGGGGAGATGCAGGCTTTCTCATCAAATCTGATTGCAGCTCAGCTGTGTTGGATGAACTAAATAACTGAGTTAAAATGCATTTAATTACAGTACAAAGAATTACATGTGTTTTATATTTCTATGTAGGCACCTACTTCGGAATAAGACCATTTGATCAACGCAGGTTTTGCTTAGGATAAAACTGTTATTGGTAATAAGCCAGACTTTACCCAATAAAGCAGGACTTAATCTAGAGCTCCTCTTCAGCACAATCCATGCAGTTCTTACTTCCTACTCAAGATCAATTTTATATGTCGACAGGCTCTTACATCATGTGGATTACATGCAGTAAAGATTGCAGCTAAACAAGAGGTTAAGTGCATACATACACTTGCACTAAAACATACTGTTTTTAAGAAGTTTGTATGCAAATTTCCACCAACTGAATAACCTTCCCACTACGTAACTAGCTAGGACTTGGGTTGGTAAAGGGATTGATGTCCTGACCTTGTCCTTGGTCCTCCAGATGTTTTTGATGGAACTCTGCAATACACTGAATAGGTGCTAAAATACAAAATTATCAATTGGCTCCTTTTCATATTATAGCAAGTTAAAGGGAAGAACTTGAGGGTAGCTTTCATATTGTGGATCTCCCTGAACAACACAGAATTTTGAGTGAGTACACAAATCTCACTCAACCCTCAATGGCAGAGTAGGTGGGTGGGGAAGGAGGAAAATTACAGGAGCAGGCTGCATTATGGATATTTTCCTTTCCCATCTGCATGAAAGTGACCTGAGAAACAGCCTTAATTTTTTTGTGGGATTGTGGAGTCAGGAAAAAGTTTGACTAAAGAACCCTCCGAATTTTCCTGGAATATTGCTGCTGCTTTTAATGTTTAAACTGAATCATTCTGGGTTCAGGAAAGGTCTGAAAAAACTGAAGCAGGGATCTGACAGTATCCTACCACAACTTGGCAAGCTGTCCTGCCAACTTACCCACCTCTATGACTGCTCTGTCAGGTTGCAGTTGAAACTTGCATCTTCTGGAAGTCTTGAGACTTCTGGGAGTATTTTTGGGGGTAGGCAAGGCTCTGGATTAGAACAAATGGTGTATTTTACAGAGAAGGGACAGCCCATGTGGCTTAGAGTCATGCTACTCCCCCCATCTGGTTTTGAGCTAAGCTGAAGGATAAAGGACAGTGAGTAGAGGTCATAAGCCCTTCTCTTTATCTTGCAATGTATGATTCTGATCTTGTTGAGACAGTGCTATCAGAAGTCTATATGCAAGAGTCATTCTGCTGATGCATATGCACATGCTTCAGTGTTCCTTACATATCTGGGGTCTTGATTAGAACAGGAAAGCACACACATAACTGACTGCAGATCTTGGACATCTGTCAGAAAAGGAACAAGAGAAAGTATCTCTGACTGAGTGCCCTAATCAGGACTTTGAAGAAGAAATCAGAGTCAGCTGTAGCCATTTTTTTTTAAGAAGATCACAACAGGAGTAATCATAAAAATATTTTGAGGTCTTATGTCTCTTAAAACAGCCCAAAAACTTTCTCATCTGTTGGATTACTGTAATTCTTGTTGCTGTCCTGTGCAGTCAGAGCAATTAATGACTATCCAGGGTTTACGATTAAAATTGACAGGTGCAGGTCTAAAGTACCCCTGAGAGTACTTTTCTTTGAGTTGCTTGACCTTTTTAGACTGTGCAAACCTTGGTGTTCAAGAACATAGCCTATTAAAACAGCAGCAATACAATATATTTGTTTGCAAACATAACAATCAGTAATATCCACTTTGAGAATAATTGAGCTGACAATGGTAAAAATATAAGTAATCCATATCAGATCAGGAGTCAGAAGCTGTACTAGCAAAAATGTCACTGTTTTGAAGGCTTCTGTGGAGGAGTCATTAAATTAAAATCCTGATCTTACACTTGTCTAAAGTCAGGGGATGGACAAAGAGCAATGGGTACCTGCTTGCTTTATCCTCTTTGTAGTCAAGCACAGGATTCAACTATAGCTTTTTAGCATCCTCTACATCTTTCTGTAAACTCCAGGTAAATACATTGTAGCTTAGCTTCAATCAGTTGGTGCAGCTTAAAAACAAGAGAGTGTTCTTACCATCCTTTCTCCCTGTAACTTTTACTGGCACAGAAATCTGAATGCTCAGTTGCTGTTTTGCTGTTTCCCTAGTCTTTCTGGTTGTTTGTTTTTGTTTGTTTTGTTGTTGTTGGGTTTTGTTTGTTTGTTTTGTTTTTAAAATTGCCTTGATATTTCCCTTCTGGTTCCATTATGCTCTCACTTTCTAAAACAAAACCAATTCAGAATGCTGCTGCCCAATTCAGAATGCTGTAGAAAGACTACACAAGCTACAGGCCTCCCTATGTTCTTCAAGGTTTTCTTGTTTTTTCCCCAGCTTTGGGACTACAATGTCCTTGTGAACAAAGACAGATCACCACCTCTGCTAGTATTTTGGCAACAGAGGTAACAAACAGGACTTCAGAAAAAGCATCTTTTTCAACTGCATATTTCACACAAGTCAATGTCTTCTTCCACTTGCTGTGATGTAATCACATAACAGGTAGTACGTACAGCCTTGTCCTGTGCCATCCCTTTTGCACCTTTTATAGGTCTCCATTATTCATTTTAAGGGAGGCTGCAGTAACCAGTCTCCCGTGTAATATAGGTCATGAAACAGTACCCAGTTTTTAATGCATCAAGTCTTCATTTACCTGTTTGAGTTACAATTTTTAACTTGGCAAAACATGTCTTTTACCAGGATGAAGTGAGTATAAATAGTGAAGGATCTAATCTACTCTTTGTGGTGATGGAGTTATGTTCCAGTTCTTCAATGTCATTTTTCCATCTCAGTGGTTACAATCCAAGCAGGAAAGAACAACTCCATTACTCTTTAATTTTTTTTTCTCTCTATTTTAATTTTTTTTCTCTCTAGCTGCATTTTTCTAAATGAAGAACTGTTCATAAGACACTTAAGGAAAAAACAATTTATGACTTTGTAGGTCATCAATAAGGCATATTGTGATCTACCTTGTTGAAAGATTTACAGGTTTAAGAAAATGTGTTCGTACAAGTTTTAACTCTTCTGGCACCCTGGCAATGAAAGGCGAAGGTTAGATGGATGAAGAGGAGGCATGTTCTGGAGGAAGGTAATGTTACAGTAGAAATAGTAGAATAACTGTCCTCCAGACATGCATATATTGATGAACTACTATATAATTCCCCGTCCCCTGAGGGGGAGGGGAGGGTGCAGGAATCCTTCCCCTCTGACATTGAACTTTATCATGGATATTCTGCTTCTTGTATAAAACTTTCCTTATGGATGTCTTGAACAGGTGGACCTCCCCCACCCCCTCAGTGCTGAGGGTCCAGCACTGTTGGTCCCAATATACAGGTGTTCTTAAATAGCGAATTGGGAAATCAAGTAATTCTGCAGATGCTGTCCTCTCAAAGTATTTCCTGTTTTCTCAAAGTATTTTTTGGAATGGTGCATGTCTGTGGTTTAAAGTGTTTTGGAGGTGAGGCTACTGCTCAGCAGACGCTTCTATTAATGTTTTTAATGTTTAATTAAACATTAATTAATGTTAATGTTTATTAATGTTATTGACCTTCCTGCTACACAGGTGTTCAGGGACCTTCTACACAGTAAAGAGATGAGTCCTAATGAATTATTTTTCCTTTTAACACATTAGAAGTCTGTGCAGTCCACAATCACAAAAGCTGTTATTGCAGACTGCCCAGAAGTTTTCAGGTAGGACTCAAGGGCAATGGTAGGGGTTCCCAGGCTAGGAGCACCCATTTAGATTCAAGAAACTCTTGCTCACCACAGTTATACAGAGAAGGTTTACAGTCAAGCAACTGACTCTGAAGCTCCCATGTTGGAAACTTCTTGGTCATTAATTCCAATATTAAATTTTTCAAAGAAGTATCTGTGCAATTGACACAGGATTTTTATATGATTATAAAATTTTCCTTGCTAATTGTGACATCTTAGAAAGATAATCCCTTTGGACCTTTTCCACTTTAATTATGTTTCTGTTCTTGTTTATAATCATATAAAACAAAACAACAACAACAAAAAACTATGTGGAAATACAGTGGAAGAGGGCCTGAACCTGATCATCACATTCAATAAGGAATACAATCTACAGTGCCAGGCTGAATATTTCCATAAGGGTCTTTTCAGCTGAAAAGACCCTTACGGAAATATGTATTTCCACATAGTTTTTTGTTGTTGTTGTTTTGTTTTTAAGGAGAAAAAAATGAGGAAAAAGCTTGCTAGATAACGGGCAGATGTTATGAAGTATCCTTGGCTTTTAATTGCATGCCACCCTTAGAATATACAAGGAAACGCATGCGTAGAGTGATAGATTTGGATCAAGGTGACTTCCGTTCCTGAGTGCTACGATGTGGTGGTATTGATGTACAGATAATAAATGCACAGAACTGGGGAAGATGGAAGGCAATTGCAGTCACTTCTGTAAGAATAACTTAACATATGCACTCAATGTGACACTTTAAATGCATGCTAGACAGCAAGTCACAAAAGCAATTGGAGTATTTTGTTGCTCTAGCAAATCTTTTTATTAGATTGTGACCTCAAAAAAGCTGAGGTAGCTCATTTTTAGACAGTTCTAGTGAATTCCTTCATGAAAAGTACACTTTTCAGGTGATTTACCTCAATTAAGTATCATGATTTCATGGAATTGAATGGCAAGGCCAATTAAAAATTAAAGAGGAAAGAAAATAAGCAAGAAAATAACCTTCCCTAATAAGGAGGGTTAACCTTATTTTTCACCCAGGCAAAACATATACTTACAAAGTCTTTGAAAATAAGAAGCCTTTCCAAGGATGATTGCTATTAGTGAGTTAAATATCACTTTCAGACAACTAATGATGGGGACGAAGGATTCAGCTACAGCGTGCCATAAAACTCACTAGGTGGAGCTCTAACGTACCTCTGGGGACCCACATGGAAGAAACGCTCTGTGTATCTAGGGGAAGGCTTGAGCATGGAATTCACAACTGCATCTCAAGGTATTAACACAAAAATATGGGACCGAAATTAAAATACTGATGCCAGCGCCCCACTTCTAGGGGGTTAGGGAGGCGATTGCCCAAAGGTGTAAACGGTCAAAGCAAACAGCTTTTACGCCGTGCACTAATTATTGAGTTTTATGGAGGAAAAAGATCGTGGTGAGTACTTTTCGGGAAGCTGGAGTGGACAACTCTTACGTGTCCTTCCAGTCTCTTCGGGCTTTGGGATACTTGGCGGTGCTGCACAACACTTGCAATAGCATATACCTGCACTGGACGCGAGTTGCCGAGAAGCGGCACGTCAGGTTGTGGCGGGGTTCACGTGTTAGCCGGGTGACAAGTGGATGTCGCAGCCGGGTGGCAGGGAGTTAGGAATTAAAGTAGCGGCGCAAAAGCAGCAAAACCTTTCGGTGGTGGAAGGGACAAAAGCGTGAAATGGGCAGGGGCGCAAAGCCCTAGCGGGGGCTGCGTGCCAGCTGCTGGAAATGCTGGGGCTGGAAGGCTGCGGCGTCGCGTCTTGCCCTTCTCGGAGGGGAAATTTTTGGAGTGGAAGGACCGAGCCCGTCTGCAGCCGGCCGGGGCGAGGGGCGAAGCCGCGGCTGGTAGCTGCGTCAGTGATCCTGGGCGAGCGGGGACAGGGCGGGGGGGGGAGCAGGGCAGGGGGGCGGAGGGGCCAGGGAGGGGGCAGGCTCAGGGGCCGGCCCCGTCCCGCCCCCGGAGCGGCGGCGAATCGGCGGGGCGCTGCCAGGGCGTCAGCGCCGACGGCCGGCCCCGAGCGCGTCCCGCACGGCGCAGGCAGGCACCGGGGATCGGGACTCGCAGCGGTAGCATGGGCGCTGCCGGCTTTCCGTGGCGTTGTTGTTTGTTTCTCGCCCTCGCCTGGGCAGGCAGGTTGACGGGAGGCAGCGAGGGTGCAGGTAAGAGGAGAGGGGGTCCTAGTCCCGGGGGGACTGTGCCCACCCGACGTCCCCGGCTGAAGGCGTCAGGGAGGTGGCTGCTCGCTGCTGGAGGCGCCGGGTTGCGGTGGGGAGGCGTTTTCTCGCGTCTCTGGCACTGCCAGAGCCCAGGGACTCACGGGGGAGAGGCTAGGGAGAAAAAAGTTCCCTAAGTGCCTGCGAGATAAATCTGTGCTGAGACCCGGAGACTCCGCAGGCTGCTCTATCGTTTCAGGTTTTCCCTGTTTGCGCGTTAACCTGGTGTTTCTTAACAGCCGCACTCGGATCTGTCTAATAGCAGTAATGATATTAAGTATTAAGCTTTCGCTCTGATGTTTTAAAAAATAAGAAAAAAATCTGCCTAGGAATGTTGTAAGCCAGGAGTAATTTCTTAAAGATGTGTACGTAGTCTCTAAAGTTATGCTAGGAGAAATCCTTCAACGTAAAGCAAGAGGTAAGGGGCATAAGAAATCATTTTTTGCCCAGATACTGACTTTAAATGCAACAAAATTAACGGACGGAGAGTAGAAGTTCTTCAAGTCCCCGAAATGCAACGTGAGATGTGGAGCAGAGCAGGGGCTCGTACTTGGTTTTGCCCTTTCATTTGACTCATTGGCATTCACGCCTGACTCTCAGGCATCCTCTGGTTGCTGTGAAATGCCCCCCTTGGCTCAATGCAGTTCGGATATTTGACGGCATTATAAAGAGTCCATCTGTCATTTCTGCTGATCTTGATGGGAGATGGGTGCCGGTTTAATGAGTCAAAAGTATGATCCAAAGCGTTTGGAGGAAAAAGAGAAAAAGAACTTTTCTTTTTGTACTTGACTGGGTCTGTGTCTCATCTGGGCAACACCCTCGGACCCCCAAAGCGAATTCACGTAAATCATAGCTAGATCTGAACCGGCTGAGCGGTTCAAAGAAACGAACGGGCAAGAAAGAAGGGAACAGAGTGCAGCAGCCCGGCGAATCTCGAGGAAACACAACGCTCTGCGTTTAGGAGGGGAAAATTGTTCTCCTTTTTTTTTTTTTTTTTTTTTTTTTTAAAGAAAAAAAAGACGAGTCCGGGCAGTCCTCTTGTGAGGAGCCCTGTGGTGTGCCACTTGTGCGCCTCTGGGCGCAATGCTGTGCTGCATGCGCTCCCCCATCGCCCCCTCCTCTGCCGGGGACCTCAGAGGATCCGTGTTTCGGCCCTGGGGATGCCTGAGCGAGCACTTCGGAACCGTTGGAATTTGAAGCTGAAAATAAACCCGCTTTCACTTTGGTGTGCCTAGTCCGAGCTTTTTTTTTTTTTTTTTTTTTTTTTTTTTTTTTTTTTTTT
>CM021697.1:71452019-71467937 GCA_011074415.1 Stictonetta naevosa
TTTTTTTTTTTTTTTTTTTTTTTTTTTTTTTTCCTCCCTCCTATTTCATTAACATTCCCACGACTGCCAAATCTCGACTCGCTCTCATCCTCCTCCCTCCCCCCAGCCCCTTTAAGGCCGGGGGAGAAAACGAATGCCCATCACTGAAATGTTTGTAAAGGCTTTCCTCCCCTGAAAGCAAGGACAGCGGGCAGGGTCTCCCCTTTCAGAGCCCGGCTCCCCCGGGAGACATCCCCGGGCAGTGCCGGGGGGGCTCCGGGCCCCTTTCACCCGGGTTAGGGGTGGTCGGGGGGGGATGTTAATGCAGGTTGCTTTTCTCCGCTCTAACTTACTGAGCCTCACGCGGTTTCCCATTTATTTACGTTTTGCCTCTTAATAAAAAGGATTCACGTGGTTTTGCTCTTCAAATACTTCATTTCCCTCATTCCCCTGCCACCATGGTTTATTTAAACTAGGGTATCTCTTTCTAAATTGAGGTGTCTTTGCTAGAACATTCAAATGGGATTTTCATCTCCACTTTTGGGTCATTTAAACACTCGCTTGTTTTGTCTAACCGAGATGTGCATCTCCACCACCAGACCTATACAACAGCCACTAATTTCTAGTAAGTTCAATGATTGTTTAAAGCAGAAACGTGGGACTGAGCCCCTCTAGGATCGTGGACGGCAAAAGGCAGTGCTTAGACTTACTGAGAATAACTCATCGGCTGGTTTATCATTTAGCCTTAGGTGTTCTCACTTCCAGGATGACACTTGGAGGGCAACCAAGCAAAGAGCTTCTGCAGGGAGGGTATCCATGGAGGTTTTCCGTGTCTCAGGTCTCCTGTCTTATCTGTCTTCCCTGGGGTTTATCCTGTGATTCCAGATGTTGACGAGTGCGCAGAAGCTACAGATGACTGTCACATCGATGCGATATGCCAAAACACACCAAAATCCTACAGATGCATCTGCAAGCCAGGCTATAAAGGCGAAGGGAAACAATGTGAAGGTAAGGACCGTTCGGCTCCTCTCCTATTTCTCCTCCCCTCCTACTTCTTATTTGTTTTCTCTTTGAAAGCTTTTGTAAATAGCTGAATTCCTGAAACGATTAATGCAGATTTACAGCTGCTTAACCTCAAATCTCGGTGTTTATTGGCAAGCATCCCCCTGCTGCTTTCGCTAATAGTCCGCTGTCACAAGCATCGTGTCCTCCAGCCCACTTTAAGGAGGAGAAAAAAAATAATAATAATTTAAAAAAAAAGGCGGGGTGCGATTTTTTCCCCACCGAGTCGGCTCCGGAGTACCCCCGGGCAGCGGCCAGAGGAAGTCCATGGAGCCACCCAGCGGGTTTGGGGCCGGGAGGACCCGTGGGGAGCAGCTGCCCCCCGGCTGTACCCGTCTTGCCCACGGCGGTGGTGCCGCGGGCTCAGCCGCTGGTTGTCCCCGGGGCCCTCGGAGGCACGGGTAGGGTTGTGTGGCCACCCAGAGATTTGTCATCGCCCCTCGCTCCCCTCACTCGGGGGGAACCCCGTGCCCCCTTGTACTTCTTTTGCACACAACTTAACCGGGTGCCAGAGCGTGCCTGGCGTTGGCACTACACGTGTGTCACGCTCGTGTATTTTTGAGTCTGTGCAACGCTTACTGTTTTAGAAGTGATGGTTTCACGATAGTTAAACTTTGAAAAGTTGTTTTGCTTGTGTGTGTCTCTAAATGATCCATTTTATTGAGGGGAAAAAAATCTATCATGTTTATAAAACATGCCCTATAAGGGCATTGTGTACAATCGTATTTCAGATTTTGTGAACTCATTTATTGAACCTCAGCAGAGAGATTATTCTCTGGTGAAAGGAAGGAATATTGTAACCACACCAGAATGTCTTACAAATAAAAGATGCAACTTTTTTTTTTTTTTTTCACTTGTAGATGGTTAGCAGCTATATAAATTCTTCCAAGTCCTTCTAGTGCAGACTAAATCTTTTTTCAAAATGTATATGGCCAGTACATTAAAGAGTTAAAAGACCTAGAAATGACTTTGCTGAAGTCTACAAAAATTTGAAACCACATATTATTCTCCATGGACTTCCAAAGTGTTTGTTCAAGTGCCCTCATAAAGCATTTTTGTGGTTGTCATATTTTTTCTGTCTTGGGCTTAAATTGACAAATTCCTACTGTCCACCTCTTGGTGCTCTAACATCTCTGAGCTGCTGGTCATTTGGAAACCAGAACTTCCTTCTTGCAAACAGACAGAATAATTGTTCAGCACCACATTTTCCTCCCCTATTCATTCCTTCCAGGGAAAGAGTTCTGTGCAGTGAAAATGTACTCAAGGCCACAGCTGCAGAGGTTGCAGTGTTCTCAGAATTAGTACTTCTTGTATTGGTTTTCCACATCAAAAGTTTCTTTAAGCTTTAGCTACTTGTATTTCAGCCGTTGAGCTCTGTTTAACAGTAGACCTGGCTGGTATTCGTGCCTATTTAATAAATGAATTTTTCTTTGCCTGACATACCTTGGCTCATTTTAAAAATAGAGTTGTGTAAGTTGTAAAATTCAGATTTCCCTGCAGAATGATGTACAGAGGCATGGAATTTCTGTGGCTGATGTCAAACTCTTATATCTGATGGCATTTAGTGTCTGACAAGTTTGATGAGTAAAGTAAGCTGGGACAGTCTGCAACATGTTCTGTGTGTATGTTAAATTGTTCAGTGTTTAGGTAAATAAATATGAGGTGTCTAAACCAGGTATTACTGTGTGTTGTATATGACTTTTTATAATATAGTAATAGTTCTAAAGATTTTACATCAGCTTTAAATCTGACGTTTCTGATTAATATGAAACATTGGGATAAATGGAAAGCATGAAATAAGCTTATTTTAGATCACTTATTATAGTCCCTTTTAATTTGATCCTGGAGTACTTTGAAAATTTGCTAGTGAAGTAATATGCTTTCAGTGGCAGACAAATATCATTAATGTCCTTCTTAAAACCATAGAGGTGAAGGAATGGTCACGCAAGTCAGTGGCAGACCTAAGATCTGCCTCAGTCCTGCTGTTCACATAACACAGGTTTATTTTGCATCTTAAGGTCAAGTACTCCAGACCTACAGAAATAAACAAACTGGCAGTATGGATTGGTATTCAATATTCCATCACAAGAAAACACCAATAATCAGCCTTTACAAATTCAATTTTAAGATAAAAGTGACTGTGCTTGTAATAACAAAGATGAAATATGTCAAACGGTTTTCATCATACCAATACCAAAGCTGGGTCATTAAATGATTCTGGGACTTCATAACAGAGCTTTTCTAAACAAGCTTTTTAATTAGTTATCTATGAGAAAAGATGTCTTTTGTAAAGATAATGTGCGTCTTTAATCAAGTTCTTGCTGACATTTGTAGCAATCTACCTGTATTGCTTCATGTCTAAAAAACATTCATTATGGCATAACTAACTCCCTTATTGTACCGGCTGTTCTATACAGCCAGGTTTTACTAGACAAGCAGAATAGCAGTTTAAATGCTGCAGCCTCAAAGAAATGACACAGTTATCACATTTAATCTAAACTGGGGGCTTACCAAAATTAATTGGAATATACTGAGATACTACAATAAATTTAGAAAGGTGCTTGTTAGTTTACTTTAAAGATCAGACTTAAATATTGCTTTCACTCACTCAAAATCCATTTTTGGAGAACAGGATAGAGTATGGGAACTAATATGATTTGGATGATGCTTTACTTTGATAAAAACAATGTAGCACGTTTGAACAAATAAGTTGAGAATGTGAATGTATTTTGTGTACTCTTGTGTATTTATATTTTTTTCTTCAAATAAAAGGAATATTTTAAAAAGTGGGACTGTTGGGCTAATGCATGCCTTTCTTGTGACTGGAAATGTAGCCACTTGTGCAAGATTTTGTGCATATTTTGCCACTCTGACCTAAAGGGTAGGAAGAACTGCTCAAGACAGAAACATTCCTTTAAGGACTTGCAGAGAGCTTTAGCAGTAATTATACTGAAATGAAACTTTTTCTTGACCGTCTGTTAAATTCCTTTAACAGGGAATTTGTTTCAGGACTTTGCTTTTTCTCCCAGAATGTTTTTGGACTGAGCTTCTCCAGAGTTTCTTTGGATTAGGGAAGACTTCTCAGTTCGCAGGTCTACCTGTCTACCTTATCAGAGGAATTGGGGGAAAATATGATGAAAAGGGCTCAAGGGTTGAGATAAGGACAGGGAGATCGCTCAGTAATTATCATGATGGGCAGACTCAGCATAGGGAGATAGTAAGATTTATTACTTATTACTAACAAGCTAGAGAAGTGAGAAACAAAGGAAAGAAACCAAAAGCACCTTCTCCCCCATCCACCCTCTTCCACCTCCTCCTCCCGAGCAGCACAGGGGAACGGGGGAATGGGGGTTATGATCAGTCTATAGCACTTCTTCTCTGTCGCTCCTTCTCGGTCACTCTCGTCCCCTGTGCTGTGGGGTCCCTCCCACAGGATGCAGTCCTTGCTGAACTGATCCAGCGTGGGCTTCCCACAGGCAGAAGCTCTTCAAGAACTGCTCCAGATATGGGTCTGTACCATGGGGTCCGTCCCTCAGGAGCAAACTGCTCCAACCTGGGTCTCCCATGGGCAGCAGCATTTTTTTTCCTGTCTTAAATATGCTATCACAGAGGCGCAAAACAACATCACTTATTGGCTCAGCTCTGGTCAGCAGTGGGGCCCTTAACAAACATGGGGCAGCTTCTAGATTCTTCTCACAGAAGCCACCCCTATGGCCCCCTGCTACCAAAACCTTGCCACGTAAACCCACTACACTCATGTGTCCTGTTTCTTGCTTCTCTCCATAGATTTCAGTTTACCTTTCTTTTGCGACATGCTCTCTGCTATGCTTTTGTCAAGCCATGTGGTTACTATTGCCATGATAATAGTACCCTGTGTCATATGTAACACGCCAATATCCATTGACCACAAATTTTCTTGCTGGGGTATTCATGGGAGAGAATAGTGTGTCCATTCCAGGCAATCTTGGAAAAAAAAATACTAGCTTTCAATTGCCCATTTCTATTCAACATATAAAGTCTATTCACTGAAATTGATTTTGTTTCCGTGACGGTGGTATATGTGCCACCTTGGACATTTTCTGTGTCATGACTTTAGTCAATATCTCAAATGTAGTGACCTTATCTTCTCTACTTTTACTTTTGGTCTCCACTCAGGTTGGTACCTCATTGAAGTTGTTACCAGAAAATTACAACAAAACAACAGAAAAATCCAACTCTGGGAGTTCCTTAGGCCTTGAGAGGGCCTCCCATGTCCCTAATGCCAGTGTTAAATGTTTGCTGTCATAGTGAGCTCTATTGTTGATCAGTTTATGAAGGGATTTAGCTCTGAAAACTGGTTGTTTGCCCCTGCTACTCAGACAAGGCTATACCAAACCCTCATCCCATTAATGGTTAAAAAAACTCTGTATGATTTGTGGTTGATGATTATCTGTGCCCCTTTTATATCCAGTTAGTGTCTCATGTTTATTCTCGATTTCAAACTTTTTTCCTCTCAGCATACTGTTTATCAGTGTGATTGTGATGCCAGTGGGTTGCTCTAGCTGTAGTTTCTTTTTCTTTTAGATGATACCTTATATGTTGGACCCTCTTTCTAGAGGACATGACTGGGGGATTGTGATTTTTTTTTTTTTCCCCAAAGATACGTTTACTGGGATCTGTTGCTTCTGGGTTGCAAAACTCTGCTCTGACCTTCCCTTTTTGAATAAGATTTACCTCTTGTTACATTCTTTCTACTGTCTTCTGTAGCATTTGTGTAAGTACTCTTCAGTTCTTCTTATACTTGGTCTCACACAGTTGCTATGCTTCTTGAACTCTGCACAGAAAAGAAATGCTCACTTACTGTATGGCATCTTTTAGCTGTAGCCTTTTTCTTTTGTGAAGTTTATTACATTATGTATGTATGAATTATGAAGTTTATTACATTATGAATGTAACAACATCAGCAACATTATGTATGTTACCCTCTCGCTGAGGTCAACATACATGTACCATGACAAGCATCTTGGCACAGTTTGCCTTTAGAGGCTGATTTTCAGCTTTTTGCTTGTGTTGGAAATTAGTGCCATCAGCAGCATACTGCATAATTGCTAGTTGGGTAGGCCTATGCAGTTTCATGTAAGTTTGCTATGTGCTGACATACTTGTAGTACCTTTCCTAATGTAACTAATCATTCCAGGTAAACAGGCAGATGGTCATGGTAATCTGCAAAGGGGGCTGTTACTTTTGATTACCCCAATGATAGGACCTCGCTGGGTTTAAGCATGATACAATCTCAAAATATAAAAAACTATTCCTGCATTGTTCACAGGTGTATGCCCCACAGCACAATATATTCTTCATGCATCCGTTTGGCAATTAATTGTCCATTCTGAATTCCTGTGTCCATCTAAGGACTGCTTTGCTGAAGGAGTCTTCTTGAAAATGTGGAGCTGAATGATCTAGCAAGGCTTCTCCTCATGCAGGGCTGATACACTGCTCACTGCAACTAATTCCATAGTTCCTAACATTTGTCTATGTACAATGAACGGAAATACTCAATGCAGTGTCTGGAAAAATACTTGTGTTTATATACCTAGATTTTGTGTTATTTCCATTGATGTCCTGTGGTGTCTGGCTTTGTCTTTGACACAGTCTGTTGTTGCATACAGAAGAGCAAGGAGTACTGTAAAAATCATCTCTAAACTGTTAACTAAAGGCCCTTTTTGGAACAAGGAATCTTAATAAAGTAGAAACCACAGGGCAGTGATTTTCTTAATTCAGCAACTGTTTGAGATTATTGGGAATGTCACACACAATTCTGTCTTCATGCTGCAGGTGCAGTAATGTTCCTAACCCAAAATTTAAACTACTCGTGGTGTTTACAGCAAAACAGTAAAGTTTAAAATGAACAACTCATTGCATGTACAGTGAATCAGAAATTGTATATATAAACCATCTTCAGTAATTTTGTGGGTTTGATGCCAACTTTATTCTTATACCTGTGTGTTAGATCTGTTTTTAAAAAATTGTAAACAAATCTTAGCAATTGGAAATATATAAAATTTATCTCCTCATTGCTCTTATTTGAAAAATAATGACTGTTTCTCCAAGGTTGACTTAGTGTTATTCTTACTATTTTAATCTTGTTCATCAATTTCGTCTTTCTTAAGAAGCTGGTCTCACTCATTAGATTGTAATGTTACTTTAGTCTTTCAAATATCTGTCATATTTTCTCACGCTCTTCAAAGACGATTCCAAATATTGCCACAGAGACCCTCTGAACCTGGAAGCAGCACAAGACAATTCAGGGTTCTCATTTTCCAGCTCTTGGTCAAGTAATTTGGACTGAAGTTTCCTCCTATCTGCAGAGATAAGTATGTGCAGGGATTCTGGATGTTCTGTAAATGGAACGGTCATGCCCATTTCTTTTAAGTGACCCATGTTATCCTATCAGTCCACTCTCAGCAAGTCTTTTTTTAAGTGGATCTTCCTTATCAGTGAAGTCATGACAGAGTAAATAACCACTGTTTCTTGTCCTTGGGTTTTTGAAACATAAGCATCTCAATGATCACAGTACTCTAGTGGGCTCAAGCTTGAGCTGTCTGTATCACTCCGCTGAATAACAGTGTTGCCACTGAACAGGGCAGCTTCCTGACTCATAATCCTTCTAAATGCAATGGAAGGTGAATTTATTTCCTCATGGAAAGGTCATCTTCTAGGATCTTGAATATATTGATGCATTTCAGGTTGAATATTATTACTGCATCCATAGTCTTACTGTTCTTGCCTATAAGAAGGTGCTTTGCAAAGTTGGTTTGGTCAAATCCACCAATAATATCCATCAATAATATCCATCAATAATATCTTGTTACGTACCTGTCAGAGGAACAAACAATTTTCTGAGCTCATATATCAACACCCTTTACCTATTCTGAAAAGCTGCAGGACAATTAAATGTGTGTCTTATTCCTAAATATTGTTCATATCCTTATTCTAATTTTGTTGTTTTCTGTATAACCATTTCATGACCTGATCTGTTTAGTGATTGAGACTTTGACACAGGTTTAATTACTTTTGAATTGGTTGTACAGTATTCTTGAGGTCTATAGTGAACATTAGGTACTGAATCTGCATTGTTTTCTAGTTTTCCAGCTACAATACATTAAAAATAACATCAATGTAATTTGTGGAACTTCACATCGTCCTCCCATAATGGCTGTGTTACCTGGATGAGATCTCTTGCTACCAGACTGCAATGCCTGTTTTGTTGGCTGTTGGCTTGCTGCAGCCCATCTGAGCCCGCAGGAAGAGATCTGCCACCTCCCAGTTTTGTGGTATTCTTTGTTTCAGCATCAGATCTTCCCAGTTTTAATCACCCAGATAATAAGTTTACTCTGGGTGGGCCATTGTGCTGACTTCATCGAAAGCACCTTCTAAATTGAAGCACTACATGTTGTCAAAAAGTGGGGGAGGAAGAATATAAACCAGCTTCTTTGATTTGAGCTAGTAACTCATTTTTTTCTTCTCTGTAAATCATATTCATTTGACTGACTAACCTGATGCATCAGTTTAGGCTGATAAAGGCATCTCCCACAACTCAGATCTGAGGACTTCTCTATCTGTGGTTTTGTTGTTGTTGTTGTTTGTTCGTTTGTTTGTTTTTCCCTCCCATCTTGTACTATTTAATGCTTAATTGCCAGCTTACCAGTTTTCTGAACTACTCCAGGGAGTGGAGTTGCTTAGGGGATGGAGAAGGAGTGGCAAGTAAGAAAATACTCTTGAGAACATTCTGTAATAAAACAGAATTTTATTACAGCCTAAGTGAATTAACAGCTTATGGTAACTTTTCCTTTCTCTTTCACTCTTTTCCTTGAATAGGGGTCTTGTTTTGGCCAGGGTTGAGCCTTAGATTTTATTTTTTTTTCTTTCAGATTGACTTGGTTTTCTGATTTACTTCAGCAGTCTATCCAATACAACCCTTAGTTGTGATGGCACAACCTGTTAAACTGCTCACTGTGCCATCAGTCCCCATGAGTCGCACACTCTTGTTTTCTCCTCTCCCCTTTATTCCATACCCTGTCCTACCTTTCAGAGCAACTTTCTGGGAGCCCATAATGCTATTTCAGTGAACAGCTGAAATTTTTTTTATTTTTTATTTTTTTTTAGAAATACTTCTTGGATACCAATACCACTGCATTTTGCATAAACAAATGCCATGCAGATAGGAATATGGTCTCATTCTTCAGAAACATTACATGTAATTCTTGATTTGGAAAAAATATATTTTTTCTAAGATCACTTCTCTAAATAGTAGATAAGCTCCCTGACTGCTGGATGGTCTATGGGTAACCTGGGAACTTATAAATATATATAAATTTTCATCAGTCTCAGCAGTTGCTGAGCTGCAGAACCCAGGGTGGCCTCAGATGGTGATGTAAACTTGGTATTTAACAGGAACTTCTCCTTTCCCCAAATATACAGTATAAGTTATCTGCCAGAAAAATTATAATAAAGTGAAGGAGCATAAATAGATTGTACTAAGCTCAATATGTAAGAGTCTGTGAGTCTGTCCTTCTTTTGTCTTCATTCTTTAAAAGTCTGCCACACACTGCCCAGTTTTCCTCAATTTCTGTATTTCTCTCTACTTTGACTTGTTCTCCTACCTGCACCTTTATTTGTGATGTAGTCCTCTTCCCTTGCAGCCTTCATCTCTGTTTTCCTGTGTATTCTGTTATTTAGCTGTCCCTTAACCTTGTCACTTCTCTGCAAATCTCATTTCTCTATCTTTTGTCCATTCCTAGTGCATTTTTGCCTTTTAAAAAACTATTGTTCTGTTTTCCCTGCCTCATCCTTTATCTTAGTTGCTTATTCCAGTTAGAGCAGTATTATTCTGAGAGCCAGTGTCCTACTGCAAGACTCCTGGGAATGGAGAGCTGGTTGTGGACCCCTTATGAGTCCTCTCTTCTTGAGTTCTATCTTCAGATCAAAATAGTTCCCATCAACTTGCAGTTTTTTACCTTTTTCTTCTTTTTTCTCCTTTTCTCCATTTCTTTTCTGGGCTTCACTGCCATCTCAGAGTTCACCTGTCCTTCAGCCCATTCCCTGTTGTTCACACCTCCACAGATTCATGGCTCTTTCCTCAGATGGCTGACTGGAAAGACATCAATGTAAATGGTTTACCACTGTTTGTCAGCTTACATTTGATTGGGGGGGGGGGGGGGCCCTGTAAGCATGTGTGTTCAACACAGTATCAAAATGCATGCATACACTGATGCATCAGGTGGTTAGGGAGCCTTTGGTCAAATGACAGAAGAGGAATTCTGCTATTTCTCTAATCCTTGCCCAAATAAGCTCTGCTAGTGTGGCTTTTGTCTCTCTGCATTTGAGCAAGGTAGCATCCTCTCTAATACTATTAGGACAGAGGCAGTAATTGTAATTACGAATGATGGATACAGTTTGTGTACACGTGGAACTAGCCCAACCCTGTTCTAGACCAGGATTAATGGGAGCCATAACAAGAGGGAAAGTCTTGCCTAGCTTCAGCTAGCCCTAGGATGGAGGAAAATAGAGCAGATAGTTACATGTACAGTTGGTTGGGAAAAGGAATAATACTCTCAATCTTCTCAATGCACTGATTTAGGGAGTTCCTGTTTGCTTGATCATGCTTTTTCATACAGCATCAACTGATGCAGGGCTATACTGTGAAGAATATCACTGAAATACCACCACCACCAACACCATCACCCCCTCCCCCCCCCCCAAAAAAAAAGGGGGGGGGAGGAAGAAAAAACAAAGGATTACAGCATGGCCCCATAAACAGCTCAACACTGAAAAGGCAATAAACTGTGGTAGAGCAACTGAAAGAAATGGCGGAAAATGTGAATAGATTTACTAATCTGAGTTGGTCCCGGGAGTCATTGTATTCTGAAACTACAGCCTAAGGCTGCAAAAACACTGACAGAGAGAGACATTTTTGAAAGTTTCTACCTAAATTTCAGCAGGTAATTTAGCTTGTGAATTTATTTGATCATGATTATCTTTAAATTATTTTTTAAATAGTTATTTTTTGTTTGGTGAGTTTTTAGCTCTGTATCTTGGTCAGCTTTTTCTGTTCCCAGAAATCTAATGAATGTTCCCTCTTTTCTTTCAGGAGGTTGTTCAAAAATATGAGAGCACAAAATTTCTTCAAGTAATTGGGAGAGATTCTTTTTTTAAAAAGCAGTAAAACAGTGCCTTTTCCATATAATCACTTTTCCATATAATCACCCACCTCTATGGGTTTGGTTTTGTTATTTTGGTATATAAATTTCAGCTGAAAGAAGACCTGGTTTGAAGCAAATAACTTCCATGAAAAATTATAGCTCATATATAAATACTTGGCACATAAGAAACTGAAGATAGATTTTGACAGCCTACCTTGAAATTTCAAGGCTTTCATACACGTTTAAGATGCTCAGCAGAAGGAATACATTTATGTTAAGATTTGAAGAGTTATTTTGTTCACGTGCCTCGATTCATCAGAGTACTTTAGTACGTGCTTTAATCATAAGTAGGTATTACCCTTTTAACTAATTCCCTTTAAATGCTTTACTAAATTGAAGATATTTTACTTACTGCAGTGTCTTTTTTCTGGAGCTGTAGAATATCACAGTTTTTTCTTCACTGTTGAAGGAAAAGAAAAAAAGCCTTTGGATCATTTTATGAGCTGATACAAGGCCTTTGTTTAGCAGGTGCTTTAGACCTGAACCAAGTGCTTAAAACGAGAGAAGTTTGTTTGGTGTTGTCTGCCCCATAGATAACATCAAATTCAAGATCATGATTTCATAGCTATTGATGATGTTTTAGAGTACAACCACTAATGACAGAACCTGATATATTAAATGGATTAAATGACCAGTTCTGATTCCTGTAATATTGTTTTTTAACAGATTAGCAATTTTAAGTTGAGAGATCTCAGCTCAGCATACTGAGGTTCCCATGCCTTAGTCTGCATGAACTACTGTCAGTCCTTATGTTTCATAAGGCATCATGATCAAAGAACATCAACATTTTACTTGAAAAAAAATATGGATACTGATGATACTAATTTGGTGTTGTTCTGGAGAGGGGTCTAGTGTAGAATGTACTTTAGAGAACAGAGGATGGGAACCACTGCAGAAGTAAATATTTGTTGGACATATCATTGGACATACCATCTCTGAAAGTACTCCATGACATAACTGCTGTGCATTCAAGTTCTTGCTGTTGTCAGAAGAAAATTACTGGATTGCTTTTGTTCTGATTTCATTATCTGGAAGCTGAAGCTACATACAAAGCTTTTAAGCAAATAATCTTCCTGTTACAGTGAAAACATGCTTAAAGTAAGTGGATATCTGTTTTGCTGAATGGAGAGTGTGAGTAGTGCATATCTTTTTTTTATTATTATTATTATTTAATCAGCATGTATGTGGGAGTTTGATATCTGACTTTATACTCTAGTGATGTTCTTGTCTTTTACTGAACATAGTTGTGCCTTTATCATTTTTGCAGTTTTCTTCCGTTTGCTAAACTTTGTTGGAAGATGATTACATAAAAAACATGATTTAGGGATGTGCCTCCAACTATGAAGCGCCAAATTCTGAGTTTATTCAGAAATGTATGTTTTTCTGATTCATTCCAACTTGTCTAAAGATAAAAATTATCAGAGTGCTTATTTCCACGTCCTCCTTCCTCACACCAGTCTCTCTTAAACCATCCCAGTTGTTGCTTGTGCAGTGGTATGCTACACGCAATCCTTAATAATGGCCTTGGTATATTACGCACCAGAAAGGTATATGCTCTGAACAACTGACTGCTCCTACTTCTGACTGCTAAAGGATTTCTTCAAGGGTAATTGAGCACACTGGGCAAAGGCAATCTTGCTTGGCCTGTGCTTCAGACTGGTCCGAAGTCATAAAACTGCTTCATTAGGGAGGCTAAATGTGAACTATTCAGCTACTGGAGGGCACAGCCTGTTGTGCTATGCTTGGCTTTGTGCAAGTGGAGCCCCGTGGCCTTTGCTTAGCTTGAATTCCTTGCACAGTGAATTTACATCTGTTAAGACTGAAGTGTGTGGACATATCAGAGTGCAAGCAATGACTGAGGGAGCGAGGGCTGCCAGAATTACTCTGACCTGTAACTGTTTTGACCTGTAAGAGCAAGCCAGAGAATAAGGCAGGAATAGACAACCTCAGCCTATTTTCCTGAAACAAAAACCTGAAGACTAATATGGTTTGTTTTGGTGTAGTCTGTTTCATTAGGTATAAACTCTTTCATTACGTGAAGATGGAAGCAGTTTATTCTGTATACAAACAGTTTAACGTCTGAGATTATGGCTTCAGAATGGAAGAACTTCTCAGTTACAGTTCTCTCAAGGGCTTAATAAAAACAACCCCCACAAATTTTTGTTTATAATGTGATTAGCCATTCCAGTTGATGAGGAAAAACAATTTTGTGTGTGTGTGGTATGGATAAAATCCAAAGAGTTGTCACTTAAGGTTTATGTTAATAGTCACTTCTAAACCTAAATAAAATTTGAGTTATTTTTGCCTCTAGCACTTTACATCCTTTCACTGTTTCTGTTTTGAAATATTTTTATAATTCTTCTTCTTGAATGATATATGAGAACTGTATAAGGAAAATCAGTTGATTGTATCACATATCGTCTCATGAAACAAAAGCTTTAGCATTTGTTCTGAATAGGGAGCACACAAAAATCTATTCAGGACAGCAGCAGGAATTGCATCCATTTTCTAGAATAACTTATTGACATAATGTACTTTGGAGGGTATGAAGCTTAAGGCTAAAAGGATTTTTAAAAGGTCAGGGAAAAGCAGTGCTAAGGCAGAAATAACACTGTAGTTTTTTGTCTCTTTAAGTCAGATAATATATTTAAGTATCCTGAGGAACTCCAGCTTGTAAAATTGTGTGTTAGTCTGTATCCAAGTAGAACAGATTTACTGAAAGGCATTCCTGTACTGCATAAAAATTGGAAGTTTTTAGTCATTATTATTAATATTGATGTTATGATTAGACAATGGTGGTATGTTTTAGGAGTTTTCAAGGCAAGTGTCTTATGATCCGTAGGGAAGGTGACAGGCAGTTGCTGTAGCCTGCTCTGCAATGGGAATATTACATCAATCCTTATCCTGTATAGGGTTACCTGATAAAATGCCTGAGTTAGGACGAGTCTGAACATAAGGGGTGGAGGGATCTTTTCTGAAAGGACCAGCATGTTTCTCTTAGTCACCGTTCATTGCAGAAAATCCTAGTGTTTGTAACTGTGAAGCCACCTAAATGATCCTGTTCATACCTAGCATATTCTGTAGGTCTCATGCTTAATGGAAAGAATAGTCTAATGTCTGGGCCATGCAATTTGACTTTTAAGACAGGGTCTCTGTGCCTGTGGGGAGTCCGGGAGACCCCAGGTAATGTATGAGAGGTTTGCTGTTTGATACTACAGGTGTCTTGCTGCATGTGGGAGCTGCCACAGCTGGCTGGGGAGATGTGTGGGTGACTGTCATGCATTCACAACCACAGGCCTCAAGGTTGCTCAGATGTTCTTGCTTAAAATTAATGGAATAAATTGATTTCAATGATGATTCCAAGAATGAAGAATTTCAGTCTTTGAAGAACTTGTGAAAATGGGAAGTGGGAGGTGGGGAGGGAGAGCGTTAAAAGGCACTTATGTAAGTATAAATATTGGTATTCTTCTTTACCTGACAGAAGTACACACAACATATGTGCTCAAAACCCTTGCGCTAGGTATGAAAATAATTATTAAAAGGAGGAGATATGCTACTGAGAAGCTTAGTACATACTTTTATTACCAAACTATACAAAATTAAGGGAGGAAAGCCGTTGCAGGACCAAACATTATACTATATGTGTCAGGTTGCAGAATTTGTTGTTTATATTTTGTTACATAATAAGCAAACATAAAAAAATAAGTTATACTGAAAATCTAGTTTACCAATGGATTCTTAAACAAACTTTATGATCAACAAGGAAATATAAAACCCAATGGAAATACATGTCTTCTGGTCTGAATTAGTTACTGACATGGTCTTTTCTATTGTAGTATTTGATGCTGGGGGGAGTGCTTTAAATGCTTCAACCCATTTAGCCTTAATTGCTCAGTTTTAATAGATATTTGCTAACTAAAGGAACCAAATTATAGCTTGAATTAGACATTACTAATCTTAATTAAAAGCTCTCTTTTTATAATTGGAAACAGCCTATGCTTAAAACAGTAAGCCATTCTTAAATGACTTATTTTTAAAAGCTGAGGCCCTTTTGATAATTGTTTAGACTGAGTATGGGTAACCATTATTGTCTTTATATTGCACTTAATTAAAAAATATCTCCTCCATGTGGTTCTGTTCTGTCTGTTGGCTGTAAAATTGTTTGGATGGTGTGTGTGGGGATTACTTTTTCTGTAGTAATTTGAAAACATGTTGCTGCCTTTATTTATTAATTTATTTTTAAAATTTTCTAGGGTCACAAATCACAAAATTAACATGTGAATTAACATAGATATGAGCTTCCTGCATTTCCTTATCCTCACTAAATGCTTGTCAGTCACAAATTAGATGGTGTACTAGGAATATAATTGCAGTCTCTAATAACACATTGTATAATTCATTTACTTTAACATTTAATTTTTGTTAGACAGTTGATTATGGGCATTACATTGCAATCCTTCATGAGGCCTAAATTGCAGTAAAAAAAAATGTTATATTAATTCTAAAAATTATTGAAAAGTATTCAGTCTCCCATTTACTTTATTTATTCTCTAATTTAAAATGCAATCCAACCTGTCCAGTACAGGTCTAATCCAGGGGGGGGGGGGGGGGGGGGGGGGGGGGGGGGGGGGGGGGG
>CM021697.1:71468037-71491477 GCA_011074415.1 Stictonetta naevosa
AATTAAAAGCAATGAAACTTTTTAAAAGGTCTCATCACATGGTCTCGCCGTGCCCAAAAAAAAAGAAAACAAACAAAAAAAAAACAACCCACACACAGAGAAAACAAAAGCAAACAAGCAAACAAAAAAGCCACCACATTTCATTTTAACAAAAAGCTGTTTTGTTTTGTTTTTAAATTGTGTTTTCTTAGAACTCATCTCTTGCTCTCCTGCTCAGGAAGCACTGCTAGACCATGTGATGAGACCTTTTAAAAAGTTTCATTGCTTTTAATTCCAGCAACTGTGAGTTGTCTGCTTGCATTAAACTAAATGCAAATTCAGATGTTTACACAAAGCCTGCTAGACATTTATGTGCATTTAAGTATCTTTGAACAAAAGTCACTTTTGCCAGCTATGGAGATGGACAGACCTTCCTGAATGTCAGTTTCCTTTGCTTAGTTGTCAGATCTTCAGAATACCTTTTAAGCTTTAATCATAATTTTTCCCTACTGTGTAGTTGTGTGTTCTGTGCTGACAGAGTATACAAAGATTGTTTATTTATATCAGTTAGAAGAAAAAGTAAAATTTGGGTCCTTTACAATGGGTTCAAATAACTCCAGTTATTTACTCATGCCACATACCTACGTGTTTTTTATGTTTCAATATCTTGAGTGTGTAAGATGGCCAAGTAGAGTTAGACTAAGGATCTGTCTAGGTTGACGTGAAGTGTCTGACAACGGTCAACAGTGGACACTTAGGGTAGACTATAAAAAAATGAACATGGAAGAATGATGTAACCATTATCTGCACCTAGTAATTTGGAGACTTCGTAGAGCCAGAAATTTCATCCAAATCATTGTGTTTAATTTCATTTTCAGAATAGAAATGGAAAATGAGTATGTTTGCTTCAACAAGTGTTCTTCAAAACACAGTTGGTAGATAGGTGTTTAGCCATGCTCTGTATGCTTGAAAAGAATTGCATACAAACAGGTAGCCATATACACCTGCTTCTTGTGAGCCTCCCGCCATGATAAATAATCTAAATGAGAGTATTTGGGATAAGTTTACAGGATGCAACCAATATTTGTATAAATTTACCCACTTTTATACCTCTGCTACTGGGGAAGAAGGCAGTACCATTAGTTTGCTGTGATGTGGTCAGTCAAATGCATGGTACTGTTTGAATACTGTACAGAAGTTGTAGTCATTATTTTGTTCTTTTACCTAACATCCCTACAAAAGTAACAAACAAATATAATTATATAAAATTACAAAAGGAAAATTTACAGGCTATAAATACAAACTGACTTCAATTTTCAGTAAATGTCCATGCTACTACTTCCATATCTGTAGTTTCATTCTTTTTTACACTGAATAGCCTTAACAGCACTGGAAGCCCTTGGTACTTTCTAGTACGGATATTTGAACAGTAGAACAAAAATATTTATTTTCTTGGCAGAGCTAGTTATTGCATCTGTTTGCTCTTTCTTTCTTGTCCAAACATCAGATGCAAGCAGAGTATATAATTGAAAATATTTGATGATTCACAGGTCAACAATGGTGTTTTTCACAGTTGAACTTTAAATTTCGTCCTTACCACTTTTCCTGGATTTTCCTCACTGTGAAATATGTGTTTGTACAGCCTGTCCTGGCCTTGCCTAACCCTCACCCCTGCGTCCCAGGCAAAGGGGTGTGTGTAGCTTCATTAGTTCCTTTTCAGAGAGCCCCTGCTCTCGCTTATTTCTCTACTGACCAGTGAGTCTAGGGAATGCTTTGATGATCCTGTAAAGGGTAATGATGGAAAGAGTTGATGGTTTCCATGCTGGTGGTGACTGTCTGCATATCTGTGTCTCTGCTGAACGATTGTTACACACCCACAGGTTAAAAAAACAAAGGTTGTTTACTGTAGGTTTTCAAATTTTCTCTATTACTATTTGCCTCTGGTTGTAAATAGAGCTCTGGCTCACAAGATCTACTTCTGTGTGGCTTGTTAGAAGATTAAGGACAGCCTATATAAATGATGAACTCCCTTTGTTGAATAATTTTTTTGTAAAATTTTAGAACTGTCAGAAATTACATTAATGTAATATTCTAATATTTTGAAAATAAAACCCTTTTGCATTGACCATCATCATCATCCAGGGTTTCCTGTTGTTACTGGCCAGGGCCATGCTTCCCAAATAAAAAAAAAAAAAAGGAAAGTGGAAGTGTTTGGTCTGTACCCAAGCAATGCTACATGGCAGGCACTTTGCATATTGTGAATATAGAATTGTTGTTATCAGGCTCAGGGGGTGCACTAGTATTCTGAGCTGTGCAGCAAAATTTCCAAATGTTTTGGCATCCTGGAAATAATTTTTGATTGTACAGTCTCAAATCCACTGACTTCTGATTCCAGTAGCTCCTACAGCTGTTTCAGACAGTGCTGTGTGCTCATATTTAGGGTATTATTTATATTATCATAAATTTAATATAATTTAAGTTGATGAAAGTTGAGATTCCGAGGCACAGTTCTGTGACAACTTGAACTGGTCATCACAGAAAGAAAAAGTGACTTGATTTTATTCAACTCTTGGATAATAACAAAATCTGTAGCCTAGTAACATTATTACCTTCTATGAAGTGCATGAAGTTGAAGGGTGCTAGACAAAAATGAGTTTGAGCATTGTGTATCACAGATTTTTCAAAAAAATCTGTGATAAATCTTTGATTTAATTTCTGTTCAATTTAGTCCTCTAGGATCCTCTTGAAGCAAATACATAACCTCATAGAGAAGACAATTCTTATAGTTGTAGTGGCATCTCAGGAAATTTTACTCCATTTGTTTCCTTGTAGGACTCAGCATCTTTAAGGACTTGCCAAAAAATATATATATATATATATTCTTCTGAAAGCATAAATTATATACAGATTTTGCATCTGTATCTAGGCTAGAGCATTGAAGTAGTTTTTAACAGGCTTACACTCAGTGTGTACCATAGAAAATAGGAAATTAGGAAATCCCCAGTACTATCTCCTTGTAAGAACAGTGGAATATAAAATGATTTGATTTGGAAATTAGTCAATATGCAGGTATTAATATACTACTCTTGCTAAATTACTCTAGGGTCTTAAATTACCACAAGGTATGTGGGACTTCTGTTTCATTGAGTTTAATGAATGAGCCATACTCTTGTTTTCAGTATGTCCTATGTTACAGCTGTTTTACTATCATGTGGACCTTCCTAGTCCAGATAAACAGTTCTGCAGTTAGAAAAGCTATTTGTGGCAAAAATGATGACTCTGAAACAAAGAAGGATCTGTGCTTTAATCATCTATAGTCCTCCTTTCAGCTACTTTTTAATAGGGAGTTACCGTCTTCACGCTTGTGAAGGCCTTAGAGTGGCAGCCTGTACAGAGTGCTCTTTGCAAACTAAAATGCTGGGAGGCCTTCTATCCATAAAGGATGCTGTTAAGGAAATGTTTGGATTTGTCTGCATTTGGGACAGGTGAGAAAATAATATGCAGAGTTAATTTGTTGGGCTTCATAACTATTAGGTCCAGCATTATAAGAGGACACGAATGGGACCCCTATCTATCACATTAGAAGTAGCCATTGGACTTCTACTGATGTTGAAATGAAGGGCAGCCCTGAACAGGTCATTTGAGTGTGTGCAGTGACTCTCTCACAGCAGCTTTATGGTGCGTGCAATAAGAATTGCTCTGCTTATAGATAGATTAGTTGTATGGTATATATACATGGAAGTTCTTTTGTAAGCCTGGTAAATTTAATGTCTGATACACATCCCATATGAAATAGGGAGTTTGATCAAATAATACAGGATGACAAGAAGCCCTACACTCTAAAAATTCTACATGATGTAAAGTACATTGTATTTCCTGAATGGTTAACCAGTGCAACAGAACAGATCTCAGCTAGGGGTCTGCACTAGCCCAAGGGCTACTGCTAAAGCAACTACGGAAAAAATCATTTGAAAAGGAAACCCTGGTGTCACAAGACTTGACTTTGCTATACAATGATTGGCATCTCTGCTGGAACATCTCTGCTGCATACTCTGAAATAAGCAAGGAGGAATAGCTACCTTCTGTTCTCCGACATGAAGGTTCTTGGGCAATAATATTTGTTCACTGTCTAGTAATAAGAGAATTTATTTCAAAATTGAGGCTTGGGATTGTTTCCTGTTGTCAATGGACAGGAATTTAAGAATGAAATGCAAAGGAAGGTTGGAGGTAAACAATAGGTAAATGAGGAAGGTGTGCAGAAGGGTTGGAAAAACATAAGTGAATGATGTCAGTGTGAATCAGGGAGTTTAACACTTCTAAATGTCTTCCTCAAAGTTTTTAGATGCATATTTCAATTTGAAGATCTAGGAATAAGCTCCTGCTGTGATTTACTGAAACCATAATTGTTAGGATGTATGCACACCAGTTGTGGCAGTAAGGCACACAAAAATATTTTCCCATTAGATCTCCAAGAACTTGCAGGATTAGATGTGGAAACAAACATTTTCCATTATATTAAAAGAGGGAATTGTGGTGGAAATGGCTGTGATTTAGAAGAGGTGGGGAAAATGCTGTCAAATGTCATGTTTCACATTCATAACAGCTTTTGAACAGGAAATCTCTCTGCTTGAGCTTGTCGGGCATGGCAGCCACTAAATAAAGACAGACTCTAAAATGTTATGTGCTCTGCAGGTATCCATCTTTATTTGAGTATCTCACTTGCAGTTCAAAGAACTTGTACCCAATCTGTTTAAATATCAATTAGGAAAAATGTGAAACCACAGTAAACTATAATAAAGAGTTCAAGATGCCTGGTGCAGGATAACTTCTTTTTTTTTTTTTTTTTTTTAATCTGGTAAAATGCTGTATTAAGTATGAATGGAGCTTGAATGGTCCCAAATCAGTTCCCATTGTGCTGATTAGAATGGCAAATGTCACATAGAGATAATACTCACGTATAAATTTACATAATGTACAAATGTATATAATAAGTTTTCTATTCATATTCTATTTAATAGAAAACTTTTTTCCATAAATGACGGTAGCTGTGGCTTTAGACTCACAAAAGTAATTCATGGCAAAAAGTACTCTATAAACCTAATATTAATGCAATAGGAAGACTTACCAATTAAACAGTCAAAAACTCTGCATGGTCCTGAATGAAGAATATTCCATGTTATTTATTCAATCTCCTCTTCATTCCTGCTTCTGGAGTGCTATATGTACCACCATAAAAGGTATTTATCTGGCCATCAAATGACACCAAGTGCATGCAAAATCTCAGCATTAAGTTTGGTGGTGTGGGTTTTTTTTTGTTGTTTATTTGTTTTTGTTTTGTTTTTTTAAGTAATTTTTAATCCTCTGTACTTCAGTGATAACTTTCCTTTGGTAAAGTATGTGTACACTGAAACAGTAATACATGCTCCAAAGTGCAGATATGAATCAAAGGGGAGATTCTTTTCTCTGCTCTCATTTAGAATAGTATATCAAATCTGATGCCCAGAGGCAAAGTTTCAGTATTAAAATGCCCAGCTATTAAAAACTTTCTTTTGACTCTGAACTAGGAGTCAATTTTTTGAATTTTTTGTGGGAAAGGAGGGAAGTGCATAAGAAAGAGAAGAGATGGGAAAACTGAGAAATGTAAAGTGAATTTAAGAAAAATATAAGGAAGGGCAGTCTCCAGAGACTGTATTTCTTATCAATGAATAAAGAATGTGATGGTCATTCACTGTCAAACGTAAATGTAAAATATAACCATGCAGCTACTGCAGAAAGTTTGGATTTTCAGTCTGCTGCCTTGTTCCATTTAACAATGTGAGCTGAGTCACTGGAACTCAATTTACAGCACTGGGGTACACAACCGTGTCTAGCTACCAGAATCTTTGGATGTGACTCTTTTCCTGTTGTATGCGGAATGATATTTAAAGAACATTAACTAAAACTGAAACAGTAAAACAGTAACTCCTAAACACACCTATTTTTCTACAGCTGATAAATTCAGAAGTTCATATACTCCATTGCCTCCTTAGAGAAGGCTTGTGTGTCTGTGAGCCTTTTTTTTTCTTTTTTTTTTTTTTCTTTTTCCCAGAGCAGTTAGTCCATCTCCTCCTCAAGAAAGGAAGGTGACTCTCATAAGGTCATCCTCACTCTTTGTGACTTCAAACAACTTTTAACAATAAGGAGATAACAATTATTGTTAGAGAAGAACACAATAATAAACAAACAGAAAATAAAAAAGTCCCACCCTACTGACAGTGATTAATGGCTTGATATCTTATCTACTCTTCAAGTGCACACTAAATGTTTTAGGTGTTATACTTATAAATTTGAGGCTGTTTGCATTTTAAAAATCTATGTACTTTTTAACCAGCTGGCCATACCCCTGCATAATTTGGTTTGGATTCATTTTTCCCCCCCTCTTTTGGACAAGGACTTTAAGAAGATGCAAAGTATGATTAATTTTATGCTCAGCCTTCCCAGCTTCCAAGAGGAAGCAAATAAAACTGCTACAGAGTACTTGATGTTTTCTGGGAAACTGTATGAGATGTCTTCCAGAAAAACACCCCAACAATGCCACAGATTACATCCAAACCATCTCCATTAAGCTGGCATGGCATTTTCATTTTACTGCTGTTTTAATAGTGGAAAATAGAGCTTTGTGACATTTTTGAAGAAAGTTGTAAAATTGAGTGGTTTTTTTTGTTGTTGTTTGTTTGTTTGTTTGTTTCTTCAGGGATGTACTAACATGGAAAACACTGGAAGGACAGTGCCCTTAGTAGAAGGGTCATTGAGGGATTTTCTTGGGCACAAGCGCCTTGAAAATATCATGACAACTTGAAAGCCATAAAAACTGCAGTGTGTTCCTCTTTGATTCATTAGATCGTAATGTTTCCAAGGTCACAATATCTAAAGAATAAAGATGTTAGCATTTATTATATATATATTAGTATACTATACTATATATTAGTATTTAAATATATATATATCAGAAGGAACCAGATTTGTTTCCAGATGTGACAAATGATAAATCTGAATTTGTTTTCTCTTACAGAAAAAGAGACTTAGAAAGTTTTTCATGGTGAAGGATATTTGGAGATGGACCTAATTGTGAAATGGAGGTCAAGGGTTTGTTTGGAGTAGAAAAAATTTAAATGATTCAGTTTCTTGTTATGTCAATATTTTCTTCATAAAATTTGGACTTGGAATAGGGTGTGAAATTCATCTATCACAAAAGTCACAGAGGGAAGCAGAGTATCAGCAGGTCATATTGAGTGGATTTGGTAACATTTTACCAGTTGATTCTTCAAACATCTAGCTGGGTCAACTCTTGCAAATGTTAAGAGCAGAACACTGAAAGGCTTCAAGTAATTTTGAACATGTGGAAATCTGCTGATGCTGAACTCCTTGCGAATCTTATCATTTTAGTTGTCTTGTTCTGGTTGAATGCTTTCCAAAGAGAGCTGAACTTCTTGCAAATTTGGGCTGCACTTAACCAAAACAGTCTTTAACTTGTGTGAGCTTTTTTTTCTGGCCTTTAGATCTAGAGATGGTTCTCTTTTTAAGGAAAGTGAAACTCAATATGGGAAATACAAATACCTTACATAGTTCAAGTTATCCAGGGTGTGTGTTACTCCTGAAAGTACACTAAATGTAGAATCTGCCAAAGAAACAGGATATATAAATATTCCCATGTGGTAATAACGTGGTTTTGTTCTTTTTAATGACTAGACTTGGGGACTGCAAAAGCCATGAAAATATGTTGGATGTTGATCTGATCATGATCCAGGACATTATATTCTTGTCAGTTTGCATGTTACTACATTTCTGCTTGCTTCCTTAAAAGTAAAATAACAGTGTTGATGCTACACTGCTTCTTATTCTGAATTTGTAAGTGGGAACAAGAAATTTAATTGCTTACTATGTCTCTGGTATCTCTTTACCATCTATCCCAGACAAAATGTTGTCCTGGCTCCACAAAGCCCATGCCAACAATACCTCTTGACTTTTGTAGGGTTGGGATTTCACCCCAGGGCATTTCACCTTTAGATATTATAAAGTAACTTATTTCCCAATTGTATGAAAAAAAGCTCTGTTCACACTGTAGCTTTATTCTTAATTGTATAAGAACTGGAAGCTAGTATGGGGCGCTTTTTTTTTTTTTTTTTTTTTTTTTTTAATGAAGATGCTGCATTAGCTCTGGGAGGAACAGTGACCAAACTCAGTAATGAATCAGTAAAAATTCTTTAAGGCCTTTTAAAAGAGAAGACATAAAAGTGCAGAATGTTACCACGCGGAAATAAGTGTTCCAGCATTTTGCAATGTCCTTTGCTGCATACCAGTTCTGGAGAAGCAAGCAATATGCACAAAACTACTGATAATACACAATTCTGCAAGTGGTATGCTTTGTCTTCTGTAGGTAAAACAAGGGCTAGCAGCAACCTCTCATGGAGCATGAAGGTAAAAACAGGATTCCTTTGGCAAGTCTTTAAAGACAATGTTATTTAATGTCTCCATAATGCCCCTTGGCAATGTTTTTATTTAAAGCAGCTAGATTAATAGATAAAGATGAAAACAGAAATATCTTTTTCTTTAGATACTGAATAAATATGTAGATTTGTCCATTGAGGTACAGTTACAAATAATTTACTATTTATTTTTCTAGCTGTTTTATAGATCCAACTGCTTCAGGAAATACCCCACATCTGTGTAATATACCTGTATGCTTAGTTTTGTTCATGGCTCTTTAGTTTAGAAGAAATTGATGAGGGCAGACAGCTTCCTTTGGCTATTTATTTTAAAATGTCCAAGCACATAAATTATTCCTTTCAAAGTCAATTATAATTTGTGTTTACTAAATTAATTCCAGATTTTCCCTTACATTAGTAGTCTAGAAGTACTTTCAAATGAACTCATATTTTACCCAGTCCTACTCCTATTTTGAAGTTCTGCTGCATGGTGAGTGTTGGGATCTGTGTCCTTGATAGCTGCCAAGATAAAGGTTGTTACAATGCACACTTCCCAATTTTCTATAGAAATCTGTGAAATTCAACACTAAAAGCTGAATTTGGCTCATTGACTTTCAGGGCTCAGCCATTCTTGCTCTTGCATGTTAATGGCCATAAGGCATCTTTGACAGTTCAGCTGTGACACTGATCCAAAAGGTGTCAACTCCACACAGAGGTTTCCTTTGATTTCAGTGGCTTTGCCCACATTGATCTGTAGCTGTGCTGACAAATACATTTTCTTGTATGTGCTGTAAGGATTTTTGGACATTTGAGGATGTGATGAGTGGCAACTGGTTTCATGAAGACTGGGAATGGGTTTTGCTGGAGGTAGATCTTATACTTTCCAAGGATAATGTCTCTGCAGCCTTCTAGCAAAGATTGTTAGTGCTTGGAAAAGATGGTTAGTGCACAGCAAATTTCATGATATGGGGCTGAAACTGTTTAGACAAAATGGGAACAAGCATTTCTTCAGTCTGTTTTACAGTTTCTTTTGTATTTTGGACATTAGTTATTATGTAGTGGTGTTTCCTACTCTGCAGAAACCAGAAAGCTGGAAGCAGAAGAGATCAGTTCTTATTTAATTTTGAACATTTCTTAGCCAAGTTATATATGCTCCTGGAAGATCTGCTTCTCTGGCGGCTTCTAAATCACAGTGGCTTTGTGAGACTTCTGGGAGTGCTATCCCTGTGTTGCAGAATACACAAATGAAACAAATTTCTGGGCTGCTGAGAGTCTCAGCAGTAATAATGAAAGAAGAGTCAGTCTGTTTTAGATGGATACAGGTTCTGCCAGACTAAAAAGAATTAGGTCACGTAAACAAGACAACTTCAAATTCTCTTCCTATGACTCGAATACAGTGATTGCAAATTACAGCACTTCCTCATGTTATCAGATGCTAAGATTTTCTCAGATAACTGTCCAGAATTTAAAAAAGTTATTGGATGCTTATATAATAATTAGGCTTGTACTTTATATACCCTTTAAGTAACAAGTTGATGGAGGAGGACAATAGCATTGTATGACATTGCTGCATTCCCTAGGGCTGCTGAAAGAGAGTTCCAGGTTGTAACAAAAAGATTCACCTCTGCTTTCCCGAAGGACTTACACTGTAGTATAAAAGCTTCTTTCATCTTGTGAGACAGATGAACCTATACAGCTAGTTGTACCCCCAACTAAGCAAGTTTCTTTTTACCTTTTTTTTTTTTTTTCTCCCAATAATATTATCTTTTAAAACTTTTGAAACAAGCAGTGGATTTTCAAGATTTCCCAAACCAGTTCCAGAAAGGGACAATCAGAACTTAGCTCACTGGCAACTGAAAATGTGGTTGTACACATCCAGCTCTGGCCTTGGGAGTTGCTGTCTTATTTAAACGTAATAAGCATAAATAGTTTCTTAGCAGACTGTATCATTATTATAAATGGCCCTATGCTGCCTTAACCATTTTGGTGTATCTAGCTTTTTTTCCAGAGCTTCAATAATTGCTGCCAGTGTAATACCATATAAAATGAATTCGTTCTAGAGGGAAAACTACAACACTTTTTTAAGGGAGCCTATTCTGACATTTTCTTCACCAGATACCCCGTGAGTTGCCTATCTGCACAGCTGGAATTACTTGGAGTAAAAACTTTTTTTTTTTGCCAATATTTTGCCAGTGGAGATATAAAAATCAATATTTGGCCAATACAGATAAAACCATAGGCTTCCCACTGAGAGCTGGATTGCAGTAAACCTTGCTAATTCAACATTGCATGTACCTGCTTGTTTTGGTTTTGTGTTATGGCAATTCCTTCATAGTGAATTACAATATTAAACCAAACACTAAAAAAAAATTGTAAGGATAGTTGAAGCTACAAAATTAGTAGAAAAAGTTAACTTTCTGAGTTAGAGCTGTTTGGACCCAACAATTTGATTAACAACCAATTCTATCAACTACAGGGAAAAAAGAATAATAGGATATGACCTAAACAAAAGGAAGCAAACATAGCTGGCCCCTGGGAATTTTGAGTTTTACAACAGATTAAGAGGAAGCCTATAGTGTTTGTATTTCTATTGCTTTTATTGCTGTATTAGGCTAAATGAAGAAGCCATGTAACATGTAATATTCTGCCTGTAAATTACAGTTGTTACTGTAATTGTTACTTTCATTAATGCATTCTTTAAAGAATGTCCTTTTTCAAGGATATGAGAAGATAGAGTAGTGTTTGCATTGTTTGCAGGCACTATGTCTGATTTTCTCTTGGTGCAGTTGGAACTTGAAAGAAGTTTAACCTTTCAACTTTGAGGGTTTTTGGCTTTGGTTTGGTTTTGTGATAATATGTATATATACGTATTTTGAAGTGTTGCAATCACCGGTCTTATCCTCTTGTTTTCTACTAGAGACAGCAATTCCAATCAGCCAATAGATTATGTCTCTGAAATAAAATGGTGTTTTCAGAGGGGGAAGAAACAGTGGGGAAAAAAAAAATAAAAAAAAATAAAAAAAAATAAAGTCACACATTATGTCTCTTAAAAATAGGCAGAATGTTTGGCTTCACTCCTAGTTTTGTACAGTTTATACAGTTGTTGGGGTACAAAAAGTAATCCTCTAATCCTTTGGCAAAAATTAACATAACAGGAGCTCCATGAGAGAAAGAGATTAAAAAAAAAAAAAAGTTTTCCTTTCATTGTTTTTCTGGTTTATGTACCTGCTAGATCATCCTTTCTGGAACTTAAGTATTTGTGTTACATCAGCACCTTGTGCCTCTAATCACAGTACAGCTTTGTAGAAATCAGTATTATATAAAGGGTAAGCATTCAAAAGGCTTTGTTTCTTTGATTTTTGTCCCTTTGTAAGGCTCTCCTGTTGCTTACTTAAACAGATAGTCTTACTTAATTCATTGTTTGAAAAAAGGAAGTGGATTGATCAGTGCATTGCAGTCTGATGCTGAGTAATGTAACAACTGATCTCACTGTCTTGTGAATTTCCTCTTCAGACAAAACTTGGTGCTGGATGAAAGTTAAGAACAAATCTTAAAATTAAGTTATCTTTTTACCCGGGAGGGTACTAAAGTACACACCTGACACCTAAGTCCTGTTTTGTGCTTTCCAGTTATTGACTTGGCCCATTTAAAGCATGACATTACTGCAGGTCTCTGATTTTATCCTTGTAGCCCTAGAATGATAGGAAGCTTTTAACAATATTCATGAGTAGTTAAGTAACCATGCAAATATTTATTAAGTGGAGAGCTCACTAGAATTCTCTAGAAATGTGTATCCAGGTTTACTGGGCTATAAAGACAGGAGAGCATCTCTGGGACTTTGCAATACTGTAGTGCAGCTGTGTTCAGAATGGCCCCAATAAGCAGTAACTGATTTACTGGTTAGTGTTATCAGGAAAAATCACAAATGATGTTTTTTGTGATATTGGGCTCTGGGAGGCAGAGCACACCCACAGGCTGAGCTGACTAGGCATTGATAAAGCTAATGGATGAAAGTACTTAGTGAAAGATGGGAATTTTTCAAAACAGAGGAGTGGTTCAAAGACTAGGAAGTTTACTTTTCATCAGTAGGTATTATTTTTATTAAGATCTTTTCCCCACCTTCTTGTTTCCAGCATTTTTGTTGTGCTGAGTTCTGAGTTACAAAAAAAGCTGTTTTTGCAGATAAAGTTAAATTAGTAATTCCCATTTTGAACTGCTGAGGAGATTGCAGAAGGAGGGCTTCAAAGCTGTTAGATGGAAGTGGACAGAGACATAGGCTATTCTGAGGTTAGGGGAGGTTTCCGGGACAGGCAGACCTGAGGGGGAAGACCTACAAAGAAGGTTGGAGAGAGGGCCTGTCCCTGCTCTGCCAAATCAAACATCTCAAAGTTTTGTGCTAGGAGGGAATCACAAAGATTGTGCTAGGAGGGACAAACATAGATTCAGACCAAAGGCAGAAATGCTTGAAGGGCCAGTGAATGACTGAGTCTCTGCTGTCTTTTCATAAGAATCTGTTTTTCCCAGACTACCATGCCGTTTTGGGATTGTTTCTGGGTATGATACCAGGTAGCTAAGCTTTTCTGGTGATAGTTTTGAAAGTTTTTTTTTTTAAAAAAAAACAGTGTGTGTGAACCTAATATCAAAGTACGTCATCCACCTCTGCAAACAATGGAAGGCACATTTGAAATGTACAGGCAGGATAGCTTTAATGTACCAACAGATTATTTTCTAAAGATGTCTTTATCAGTGTATCACACACTATGTAACTTAGGGACAGTAGGTGGGGACTTTGGTTTAGCACACCACAGATTTAAAGCTGACAGTTATCAAGTTATGAGACTGTAATGATTTGTGTATTTTTAGTTGGTTGATGTGTGCCGCTGATTCACAGCAGCAATTGTAATACTGACATCCCATCTGTAAGTCAAGATACAATCTGTAAAAAGAAGAAAGTTTGCACTTTCCAGAATGAGTGAAGTGTTTTTTGTTTGTTTGTTTTGTTGTTGTTTTTTTTTGTATGAGTCAGGGAAGATCATAACATAGTTGTTTGCAGTTGAAATAGAATTAATATCTCTTGTCATTCATGGTGGTTTTTCAGTTGCATGCCAGTGTACAAAACATAATTAACAGTAATTCTAACATACTTTCTAAGAATAAAATTTTAAATTTTGTTGTCACTGTCATATGTGAAATAATAGAGAAAATTATAACAGGGCTTCTCTTTTGGGGGAAAGGGAAAGAGACGGACAAAACTGTACTATGTTATCAAGAGCAACTTCACAGAGCTCAGCAGACTGACAGCTATTTCAGAAATGGTGCTTTTCAAGATTTATTGCACAGAAAAACAGCTTTATGTGTTGCCAGAAACATATCAAGTCATCCTTGTGCTGAGAAGACTTTCTGGTTAAAGACGGCATACTTTTATCTATTACACTGTATTAATAGTATGGTTTAACTCATTGTCTGCTTGATTGTTTTAAACAGAAAATGAAAAGTACATTTTAAATATAAAAATATACCAAAATCACTTAAAAATTTTCTGAAAACATATCATTGTTTCCTGTGGTGATACTACCATTAATTTGGGAAGGAGTGTTCTAGGCATAAGCTTGCTGAATTTCAGTCTCATATGATCCTCATATAATCTGTCTGTAATTCCTTGAGCCATCTATTGGATGGAATATGCAATATAAGTGTACAGAATGATTAGGAGCATGCATATATTTAAAGATCATGCTTGGCTGGAGAATTTTTCTGTATTCATAGGATTCTCTATTTACAAAAACTTCTTTTTCCTCCTTTTGTGTTTTAGATATTGATGAGTGTGAAAATGATTTCTACAATGGGGGCTGCGTCCATGAGTGCATCAACATTCCAGGCAACTACAGATGTACCTGCTACGATGGGTTCATGTTAGCCCATGATGGCCACAACTGTCTTGGTAAGTAGTGAATGCTGGCAAGGAAGTTTCATTTCATGACTGTGGTAAGAAAGCCTGATGTACTGGCAGCATTTTGTCAGCTCGTACATGTTTTCGATGAAGACCTGATCCAGATCCCACTGAATAAGTGTTTCTATTGACTCCCGTGTGGTTTAGACCAGACCCTTAAAGTTGTCACTCATCAACCTAACACACTCAAATCAGTTTGTCCATCTCTAAAATTGGAGGTCAGGGTTGTTTATTGTTTTCATTTAAGCAAGGCTTGTGCTGGATATTTGGACTTCTTTTTTAAGAAAAGTAATCTGCCCTACAACACATACATATTTTGCCTATTTCTTCCAAGTTTTGTAATTCCAGTTGTAAGTTTAAAGTTTTCCCTCCCCCTTTTCCCACTTTTTAGGGTAAAAGGATTCCAGAACATGCTGTATGAAGAGATTACTGAATGTTAAAAGTGCAGCTGTGATGAAGGAATACTTGGACAATAAAACAAGGCAGAAGAACAGTTATCAGTAATAGATGTTTACAAAGGAAATGGGCACAGTCCACTAACTCAACAAAAACAGGTTCAGAGCAGGATCTTAGTTGTATTGGCAGTCTTAGGATTTGGGGATCTGTGATTTTGATTTATGTCCATTGCTGTGTTTTAAATAGGTGGGCTTTATCCTATATACTGAAAACAAAGTTTGTGTTTTATGTTTTATTTTCGTCACACCAATTACATGGAAACAAACTTTGACTGCTACATCCAGTTTCCCATAACCGTTGACTTGATAGTCATTCTAGCTAAGTCACAGTGCATAGGACTTGTATTGTCTTCCTCAATATTCCCAATATAATTTCAACAACCGCTGTTTGATGCAGTACCAAATTCATTTCAAATTAATGTGCATTATACAGTGAAGAAAAGGGATATTTCATCTGTGTCACGCAACATCTTTACTTTGGTAAAATTGGGTTCTTTGCAAGAAAAATCAAAAAATCAGGTACTGAATGAGAAATAATAATGTGTAGTAACACCAGCCTGCACTCACTGAAGCTATAGAACAACTAGAATTTCTGAGCAGGGTTCTGGTTAGCTTTTCAGTAGATGTATTTCCTACTTGGTTCATTTTCAAACTGAGTATATTTGTTCAGATGGATTATAGATCTTGACCATTGACAGGTTTTTGACTCAAACTTCCAAATTTCATTTATCATAGAACAGACTAAATAGATTTATTTGCCTCAACCTGAGGTGGTCAAATGATTAATTATACAAGTGGTGTTTCTTAAACAAAGAGCAGCCAGCTATTCATTTGAAAATGAAAGAAAAACTGTTTAGGCTGTTGTTCACAAATCTCTCTTAATTGAACAGAACCCAATCAAATATTTAAGCTACCTGCGATTCTAGTAAATGTGCAAGTATGTTGTTTCGAACAGCTTGCTATTACCAACTATGTTTCCAAGTGATTCCTATAGAAGTAGGGCAATGTATATTTGCAATTATGAACAGGAAAAGGGAGGGACCTGATAAAAGATGAACCCTTCAGGAGATCTGTGGGATTATCTTGGACCCATGCTGTCTGTGTTGTTGCTCTCTGATCATGAAATATACAGGTTTACAGAGATAGGTTTCTAATTTTCTTTTCATAGATTTCTAGTCAGACAGTTTTGGCAGAAAAGGCCTACAATAATACAAGCCACTGTATTTAACAGGTGGCTCTGGTTCCAAGTATTGTTCCAAAGCTTGCCAAGAGATCTTAAAGGTTTGTCAGAATCAGTGTCTGCCCATATTCATGTTTCTCTGAGCTGGCATTTTGTATTACTTCCAAAATGTTAGGAACCATGTTGCCTCCAGAAGAGATGCAGTGAACAGGCAATGAGTGGGAATGATAGCAAAATGCTCACTGTCTCCCATTGTGTAACTTTAGGACACTAAAAGAGGTCACAGTTGCCTTTTAATTTTGGGACCAGACTGGGGAAGTTTGTTCCTCAAATGCAAATTGAATTTTCTCAACTAATGAATGGTCTTTGATATGGACTTGTGCAAAGCATTTGACATTGTCCCACATGACATCCTCGTCTCCAAATTGGAGAGACATGGATTTGATAGATGGACCACTCAGTGGATAAGGAATTGGCTGAATGGTTGTCCTGAAAGAGTTGCAGTCAACATCTCGATGTCCAAGTGGAGACCAGTGGCAAGCGGTGTTCCTCAGGGGTCTGTGTAGAGACCAGTACTATTTAGCGTGTCGGCAATATGGATGGTGTGATTGAGCGCATCCTTTGCAAGTTTGTAGATGACACTAAGCTGAGAGGTATGGTTGATACACTGGAGGGAAGGGATGACACCCCACGGACTGGGACAGGATTGAGAGGTGGCCTATGTGAACAAGATATGGTTCAACAAGGCCAAGTGCAGGGGACCTGCACCTAAGTCAAGGCAATCCCAAACATGAATATAGTCTGGGCAATGAGTGGATAGAGAGCAGCCCTACACAAAAGGACTTGGGGGATATTGGTGAATGAAAAGCTTGTCATGAGTCAGTAATGCGTGCTTGCAGCCTGGAAAGCCAACCATATCCTGGGGTGCATGAAAAGCAGCATGGCCAGCAGGGTGAGGGAAGTGATTCTTCCCCTCTGCTCTGCTCTCATGAGACCCCAGCTGGAGCACTGCGTTCCTCCCTGGGGCCCCTGGCACAAGAAGGACATGGACCTGTTGGAGTGAGTTCAGAGGAGGGCCACGAGGATTATCAGAGAGCTGGAGCACGTCTCCTGTGAAGAAAGGCTGAGGGAGTTGGAGTTGTTCAGCCTGGAGAAGAGAAGGCTACGGGGAAACCTTACAGCAGCTTTCCAGTACCTAAAGGGCGCCTGGAGGAATGCTGGGGAGGGACTCTGTCAGGGGTATAGTGATAGGACAAGAAGTAATAGGACAAGAAGTAATAGCCTTAAACTGATAGAGGGTATATTTAAATTAGATAATGGGAAGAAATTCTTTACTCTGAGGGTGGTGATGCACTGGCACAGGCTGCCCAGAGTAGCTGTGGATGCCCCATCCCTGAAGTGTTCAAGGCCAGGCTGGATGGGGCAAGCTGATCTGGGGGTAGATGTCCCAGAGTGTTGGAACCAGGTGGTCTTTAAGGTCCTTTCTACCCCAAACCATGCCCTCAAAACATTACACCCCTAAATGGCATTTATGTTCGATCAGCATGTTGAATTTGAGTCTGTAAACAGATTAAATAGATTAAGTGGATACTTAACATTGGGTATTCTTGCAAAGAATTGTCATTTCCATTTATACAAGAATTATATGTATTTCTTAACTTATGAATTTATATAAGAGCCTGTAAGATTTGCTTTAGGTTGATTTTGAAAACCCTGATTGAACCAACTTCTCATATAGCAACACAGATGTGTATATGCTTAGATGGAAGTAGATTTTCTGGGACTGAACCACGATCAGACTATACGGTACCTACTTCTCCCCCATATTTTGGTCTTGCAGACATTACTGTTGGGGTCTGCTCTGTCAACACACAGGGAGCCAGACAACAAGAATTCTTATGGGGCAATTTGCTCGCCTAAACATAGGTGTCTTTTGCCATTTAAAACACCCTGGAGCTGGCAGATGTGACACGGGATCTGCTGCTGTAGATCTGGAGTGTGAGCTGGTGGTCAGATGGGATAATATAAGGAATCTAAAATGGTGTCAGACTCCTATGTTTAGACAGCTGAATTGCTCTTTCAATGACCTGGGCTGCATTTCTCACACACAGATCACCAGAAATCTTTGTCAAGTGATTTAAGATAGAAGGCCTAGGGATGGGAGCTAATGATAGTTCAATGATAGTCCTGCAGGCCACCTAGGAACCTCTAGAAAACAGACTGTAATGGAGAAGAGTTGTGTCAGGATTTTGAATTCAGTCTGTGCAATATCTTAAGCCATCTCTTCTTGACAGTGTTTACATTTCTTTTTAAACCTTCATTGGATGTTTTTCTAGTAACATCAGTATAGCAAGACAATTACAATCTTCTTTATAAATGTATATTCACAACTAATTTTATCACCTGTGGCTGACAGGTTAAGTATTTTTTCCTGCGTTCTTATTTCAACATTTCTGTCTTTCTTTCTAATGAACCGAAGTTTTTTATTTATTTATTTGTTGGAAGGAGTTGTTTGGTTAAGATTTCCTGGCTAAAATTTGTACTGGAAAATGTCCAAAACCATCCTCAGGGGAACCTGGCTCATTCTCTATTTGACATTTTTATTGAGGAATTTCTCAAATATAACATGAAATGTCACCACAGGGATTTGAACTATGATGAGATCCTTGTCTGGCTAGAAATAATTTATTTTAGCAATGTAATCACATGGAATAGCAGTAGTTCTTTCTGAAAATTGCTCTAAATTCTGCTCTGTGGATGCAAGACTAATATTTGGTCTCATGCAATGGATTTTCTTTATCCTTCATTTGCAACTGGTCATGAAATATGTTTTTCCCTCTCATATATGAAACAAAAGTCAGTTTTTTTAGCAAGCAATTAACTCACTGGTCCAGATGTTCTTTCCTGTTTGATCATTTTTTCTCCATGATCTTATTGATAAATCGATTTTTCCTTCTCTGTGTCTTTCACATGTTGAGCCATTGAGGAAGGCTATCGATTTCTATTCTCTTTTGCCTTTAGAAGAGTTTATGGCTTAACTGATCATCATTCTATTACTACTGAACACTTTTATGGTGGTTTTACTCGGGTGGGCGGCCAAGCTCCACAACAACCGCTCTCTCACTCCCCCTCCTCAAAGAGGAACGGAGAGAAAATATGATGAAAAGGGCTCGAGGATTGAGATAAGGACAGGGAAATCGCTCAGTAATTATCATGACGGGCAAAACAGACTCAGCATAGGGAAATAGTAAGATTTATTACTTATTACTAACAAGCTAGAGAAGTGAGAAACAAAGGAAAGAAACCAAAAGCACCTTCTCCCCCATCCACCCTCTTCCACCTCCTCCTCCCGAGCAGCACAGGGGAACGGGGGAATGGGGGTTATGATCAGTCTATAGCACTTCTTCTCTGTCGCTCCTTCTCGGTCACTCTCGTCCCCTGTGCTGTGGGGTCCCTCCCACAGGATGCAGTCCTTGCTGAACTGATCCAGCGTGGGCTTCCCACAGGCAGAAGCTCTTCAAGAACTGCTCCAGATACGGGTCTGTACCATGGGGTCCGTCCCTCAGGAGCAAACTGCTCCAACCTGGATGCCCCACAGGCAGTAGCTCCTGCCAGGTCACCTGCTTCTGCGTGGTCTCCTATCCATGGGCTACAGTTCCGGCCTGGAATCTGCTCCGGCAGGGGTCTTCCACAGGCTGCAGCCTCTGTTGGTGGAGGTCCACCTGCTCCACCGTGATCTCCTCCACGGGCTGCAGCGTGGAACCTCTCCACCGTGGTACTCCATGGGCTCCAGGGGGACAACCTGCTTCAGCATGGTCCTCACCACTGACCACAGGGGACTTCTGCTCCGGCACCTGGAGCACCTCTCCCCCTCCTTCTTCACTGACCTTGGTGCCTGCAAGGCTGTTCCTCACTCCTCACACTCTCCCAGCTGCTGTGTGGCGCAGCGTTTTTTTCCCTGTCTTAAATATGCTCTCACAGAGGTGCAAAACAACATCACTTATTGGCTCAGCTCTGGTCAGCAGTGGGGCCCTTACCAAACATGGGCATCTTCTAGATTCTTCTCACAGAAGCCAGCCCTATGGCCCCCTGCTACCAAAACCTTGCCATATAAACGTAAACCCACTACAACTTTATCCGTCTTGTTTGTAGTAAATCAGTTTCTATTCTCAGTTAACTGGTAAAATCTGAATCTGTACTACAAAGAATCAATGGGTAATACTTATCCCTTTTAAACTAGTTATTCAATATACATTCCCTCCTCTGATTTAGCATGACATTTCCTAATTTGTCTTTTTTTTTTTTTTGACCCTTCTTTGATGTAATATGCTTTTGAAGACTGGAGTTTTACGTATGTCTAAGTATATTATTGAATTGAGGCCTCTGGCAGCTGGGCATTCTTGCATTCTGTCTTCATATACTGTTGGAAGCTTTCAGTAAGACAGAGAGCAGAACTGCTCCTTGACAGCAGACATGCTAGAAGGGGTAGACTGGGACTGGTGTTGAAAGCTGGGTGTTGCACAAAGTAGATATGCTATTCATGGGGATGCTATAGGGAAGGCTAGCAAATATCTTCCTTTTCATTGAGAATTTCAAGGGAGCTTTGTTTAGCTGCCAGTATAGAGGCTCTAAGATGTACTTAGGAGGAGAAGAGAAAATTTACTTGGTGTGGTATTTTTTTGTTTGTTTTTGTTTGCTTTTAAGCTATTGTGATAGGAATTGTCATATGGAAAAAAACTCTACTCCGTAAGCAGTGATTAGGCTTCAGCTGTTAGAGGACTGTTCAGTGTGTGGCATTGCATTTGGAAGATGCCAGAAGAGAGCAACGAGACTAATGAGTGTTGTAGATAAGATGGCTAATGCCAAAAGAATGAAATAAAAGGTTCAATTCTCTTGCATGGAAGAGAAGATGGAAAAGAAGTTACAATAGTCATCAAGTCCAGAAAAGGTTGCTGCAAAGAATTTCAGTTTTACTGATTAGCCTTCATAGCCCTGCTGAATTGAATGAGGTAGAGCAGTAGTGTTTGGTTACTACAGTTGCAGAATTCAAAAAGTTGCTATAGTGTGTTCCACTTGGATATTCAGAAAAAAACATTGAATTATTTTGCCTTTCTCCTAAAGGACTCTTGTGTGGAGTACTATTGTCTTACATTAATCTCTCCCCTACTGTATAAAAATATTAGCTTCCTGGGAGAGTATTATATTCTGTTTTTGTCTGAAGCATTGCTTAACACTAATAAACCTAGGGATTTATTCAGGAAAAGCTTGATAGAAACCTTAGTGAAAGCAGTTCTTACTGATATACCTGAGCAAGTCTTAAGAAGTTATTCAGCATCTGGAAATAGAAAGTAGAAGAGAGTGCCATATCTGGGGGGGGAAAGTGTGAAAGAAAAATATGTAAAAACAAAAAGTGTTTGCCATTGATACAAGACAACCATGTGATACTTCCTCCAAATTCTTCTCTTCTCTCTTTTTTACCTGGAGGCAGAGTTTTGTGTACATGTATTTGGGGAATTCTTCCTAAAAAAATAAAAAATAAAAATTGTCACAACTCATTGTTTTCTATTTGTTTGTCAGATCATATCTGTGTGTGAAAAATGTTACAGGATTAAAAGGTTAAAGGATTGAATTGCATGGAGTGATAATTTTCTTTGCATATCTAATCAGATATGAATATAAATAGCTATGAAGTGCTGCTCAGCTCTCTGTTTTTTGGAGGTTTTTGGTTTTTATTTTCTCAGCTCTCACTTCAGATTGTCCCTTTTTAATAGGTAGTTTGCATTGGTTTTTTTTGAAAAAGTACCTCTCTCTTCCAGGTTGCACTCATCTTTACTGGACAAAAATTTTACCGTATTCTACTTAGAGATGTATTTCTTTTATTTATAGGTTTTTCCATGGTATTAATTGCTGTGACATGGGAACGTATGTGAGCACCTTGCAAATACTAATAGATTTGTCTTCACCAAATCCTGTAAGAAAAATAATTATAATTTTAATAGTTTTTTATAGATGAGAAACTAAGGAAAAGTGACTTCCTGATCTTCACACAGGATGCCTGGAACATAGTCAGGAATAGCATCCCTACTTTTATGAAACCCTGCTTAACACTCCTATTTCAAATATTCTGTGTAACTTTGATTTCTCTTTTTTACAGGAAAGTAACAGAATTGCTAGATTTGGACATCAATAGTATGATAGCTCAATTAATTGTCTTGTATGTCATACTTCTGGAAATAGCTACAAGAATTGATTTTTGTGGTCCAATAAAGGCATATGGTACTTCAGCAGCTGATCCTGTGTCTGTGATTCAGAGGAGTCCTAGGATGCAGACTGAAATTATGATATATGAAAATAAAGCCAGGAAAATTTATGAAAATTTTTATGAAAATAAATCCAGGATTGCAAGTTCTAGTGTTCATCATAGATTCCACAGAGCCCTCTGCAAGAGTTGAATGTTCAATGTGGTAGACAAGCACAGTGTCATTGTGACTTTAGTACCAAAAAGTCAATGGCAAAATCCTGGTTATGTCCCCAATCTTGAAAGTGTGCATTGGGCAGCAGCTCTGATTTTTCAGCCTGGAAAAATGGACTTCAATGTTTTGTTTGCCTGTTCTCAGATTTTTGTTGCCTTTCTTGACAAAGTAACTGTCACATGGAATTCCTTGCAGGAAAAGAGAGGTAGTAGTTTCCGTGGAGCAACTGAACCTGCTCCGAGAATGGTACCAGTCTACCAGCTTTGGCAGGTGGGGCAGACCAACAACACAGCAAGGCATTTAGGAGCTTGCAGCTAAAGGAGAAACTTCAGATACAAACCAGGAACAGATAGGATGTCCTCGAAGTAACATCTGCCTGTTATAAAATGGTTCTTGGGATCCCAAGTCAGTATGAAAACTAAGATAATGTTTAAAATGACACGATTTCTTTTCTTCTGAGGTATGAAGTTAGGATCTAGACCCAAGTTCTTGTCTTGCTATGCTCCTTTAAGATCGGTTGGCTTACATTAAGAGAGAAGGGATTTCAATCCTGACATGCAAACTTAATTCCTGAGTGGGTAGTAGTAGTCTACAGTCTGACTCAGATTACAAAATGAACATTAGTATGCATGCATGTGTATGTATACTTCATTGTACCATTCATGAATGTACCTTTTCAATGACTGTTCCAGTTTTTCTTTCAAAAACAAGTAACAACAACAAACCAACAACACAACAGTTAGAACTTGAAATCTATGTATTTCTACCCCTGGGTTTGTCTGAATGTGTACACAGGTACAGGGGTTTATAACCTAATTTGCCTGTCAACATGAAGTGGGAGGAAAGTTGCAAGTGTATGTGAAATTGCTTCTAAAACTCCCAGATGCGAAATGTCAAGTGGTGGTACATAACTGATTTAGGATTGCATAATCACTAGT
>CM021697.1:71491487-71804769 GCA_011074415.1 Stictonetta naevosa
TATGATTAAAGGGACCATTGCCTTCCTTTTAATACGGCTTTATTTTTCTTCATTTCCAGACAGCTGTGTGCAGTGTGTTGCTTGCTTAAACTCCAAATGAATGCTTTATTACTTGTGTTTATTTTTCTTTGTTTCCCAACAGTTCAAATAGATTTTTTTTGTTTTAATATGAACATATTGAATATAAAACTAAACAACTTTGGGAATTTTTTGTTTCATTTTGTTTTTTAGTTTCATAAATACTTTAAAGAGAACCTGAGAAGTAGTTCATTTTCTTGGCTGTCTTCCAGTTTTCCTTGCCCTTCTTTCCTAATTCCAGGAGACTATTAGATGAGTCGTAGTATTGTCCTGTTCCAGCACATCAGCAGGGCCTCTGATAATATTATCAATCAGATAATGTTATCAATCAGATAATATTATCACTCTCTTACAGATTTTTGTGACTGCTAATCTCAAACACCTTGGCAGACAGAGGAGGGTTGAATAAACCTGATAGCCTTCATAATTCTTTATTTTTATTAAATTACATGAGATTTTCTGTTGTTTTGTTTTCTGAGAAAGTTATTAATCTAAATATTGAAACTCATTTTCAGTGGTTCCAGTGAGAGATTTTCTTGAACAGAACTTTAGGACTCAGTAGTTATTTTATGTCTTAAGAGAAGGAAGCCAGACTCCCTAATCAGGACTCAGTGGTTGAGTAACTGGGAGATCTGTTCTAAATTTGAGGGGCCCAGGCACAAGATGGGAATGGCTCTCTATATAATATATATTTACAGGCATAGTGAAAAGTGTTGAAATGCAAGTTTTTACAGTAGAAATGTCTGTGTGTTTTAAAACTTCATGTATTCTGCAAATGATGACTGGTAGTGATTGTGTCTTTGTGATTGCTTTGTGATATGTTTCTTCGGGGAACTAATTTTTATTGTATTACTGTTTTCAAATCTTCCATTAGTCTGTATGTTAGATGAATGATAACAACTGTGATTCATCACAGCAATTTAAAGCATTTAGTATTTGTGGTACAGAGGCATGCATCACACTTTATAACATATACTGCTGTTCTGCAGACTGAAGAGTAGATGCTGAGCAAATATGAATAGCTAGGATGAGAAGTAAATGTTCCATAGGCAACTCTGTATTAGATTTTTACATACAATTTCTGTACATATATGTTTACTTCTATTATTTGGTTGTCTGCACATTGTGAGAGTCTGGATAGTGTAAGTGGTAGCACAGTCCTAGAAATAAATTATATGTCTCTTTTGAAATGGGATTATAATTAACATACTAGTTATAATGTTCTCCCCCCTGTAGATACCAGATTTAGTTTTATGGCACCTGGTAACTAGAAATTTTCAAACTGAGCAATTTCAGCCTCCTCTCTTGATGATTCTATGATAGATGGATGAGAATCATTTTTATTTTTTATTTTTTTCCCACAGATGTAGTTCCATAGAATTCAGTTAACAAACACCTTTAAAAATAGGATTTTTGCTCTAGGAAGTCTGAAAACTGGAGACTAATTTTGAAAATGCATCCAGGATCACTCTGGAAATCCAATAAAAATAAGGAATTTTCATTGTGACCAATGAAAAGGCCTCCAATATCCAGCTTTCTCTGCAACTAGGATCTGAACACACTGCTTTTGTTATAAAACTCTGCATTTTCTAATTCTGTATCTGAACAGTTTCCCCTCAGAATTACTCTGATGTTTGATAACCTGACATTAATCTTTTGTGTTCAAATGACATATAACTTTCTTTACATGTTAATTTGCTCTATGTTTGCTTTCTTAAGCCAATGCGATCTAAGAAGTACTGAAACAAGAGAGTATATAAATCAGCGTAGGCCTGAAGTTTTTTTGTTAGGTATAGGGAAATAATCAAAATGTAGAATAAATCTTGGTAGTCACAGTAAAGATTTCTCTGCATGGAACACACAAAATGTAAAGAATAATCCGCTTAGAGTGTGTAGTTATTATGTATAAGTTAAATTGTATATGGATGTTCTTCTTTGTTCTAACACGGCTGTAGGTGGCTCTGTCTTAGTTCATCAAAGTCACAGTTTTATTCTGGATTGTGCATCTTTACTGTTTTATGTTGTTTGTATTAGCTTCATATCTTTTGTTAATTCATCTCAACTTTCTAAAAACAGAAAATTTCTAAGCCAGTAAGGCCTATGTTGATGTATACCTTAAGGTAAATGCTATAAAATATACTAAAATTAACCAGAAGTTTGGGATCCATGTTGTGTGTAGATCTTACTTAAAGCAAGAGAGACCATGTCTTCACCCAAAGGTGTAGGATTTCAACCTAAAATGTATGTGTCAGTCCCAGAAATTATGTATAACCGGTGAAAACACTGATTGCATATGGATTACAGAAAAAAACTAAACAAACAAACAAAAAAACACAGACAAAGCAGACAGCAGCAAAATTCTGTAGTCTCTGATTCCAAATATAGTCACTGTCATTATACTGTGCTCTAGAATGCAATCAATTCTTGGCAGTGTTGATTTATGATAAGCAGCATGATTTAAACAGTTGAGAAATTAGCCATTGAAAATAATAGCTGCTGCATAATTGCTTACTCTATTAGAAAATATAGACAAATTAGAACAATTTTTTTAGACAAAATTATTTTCCAGTAGACTTGAGCGTGAGTTAAAAGGTCGGCAGTGAACTTCCTTGTTAGGTTCCAGAGTCTCAGCTTTCTCTAGTGCCTGCTTTTGATATCTGATAATTTGCATGAATTTCTGTGTTTTAACATTATCCTTTTGACTTTAGTGTACAATGTGCAACCTTGAAAGTTTGGATAAGACCACAAGACAGGATTGTTTTTTACTGCTTCCATTAGCTTTTGCAGGCTTTGGTCCAGATCCTTCTTGAGCATCTCAAAATACTCTGTATGTACATGTTGCTTAGAGAAATTGTATGAGTGCAATAAGTAGTTTTGAATAAAAGAGGGGCAAGAATGCATGTGAACTAGCAACTTCTAGTTTATCTTTGTGAAACCTGTAGCTAACAAATAATAGTAATAGTGATTAATTAAAACATTAATTAAAATGACATTGGACATACTTTATGAGAATGATTGTTTAGAGAATTTGGAGGATTTAGCAAAATCCTTAAGGGGCCTTATAGGGTATGGAAATAAATGTTTGGAAACAACTGGTATGTACTTTCTTAACTAAGACTGGAGCAGACATGAGTTATTGTGCCATAGAAACAGAAATGAGAGTCAGGGCAAAGCTTTTGTACTCTATCTTTACAAAAGAAAATATTAACTGAAGAGAAAGTTGCTACAGCAGTAAGTGTTGGACTATAGTATAACCTCCTCAGCAGAGTGATTATACCTTAGTTGAATCTCCACCCTCATGCAGCCCCACCTGGAGTACTGCATCCAGCTCTGTGACTTCCAGCATGAGAAAAGACGTGGACCTGATAGAGCAGGTCCAGAGGAGTCCACAAGAATGATCAAGGGGCTAGAGCACCTCTCCCGTGAAGAAAGGCTGAGGGAATTGGGGTTGTTCAGCCTGGAGAAGAGAAGGCTACGGGGAGACCTTTTAGCAGCCTTCCAGTACCTAAAGGGTTCCTAGAGGAAACCTGGGGAGGGACTCTTTGTCAAGGGGTATAGTGATAGGACAAGGGATAAAGGCTTTAAATTGAATGAGGGTAGATTTAGATTAGATATAAGGAAGAAATTCTTTACTCTGAGGGTGGTGATGCACTGGCACAGGCTGCCCAGAGAAGCTGTGGATGCCCCATCCTTGGAGGTGTTCAAAATCAGGTTGGATGAGGCTTTGAGCAACCTGGTGTGGTGGGAGATGTTCCTGCCCATGGCAGGGGTGTTGGAACCAGATGGTCTTTAAGGTCCCTTCCAATCCAAACCGTTCTGTGATTCTATGATAAGAACTGAAGAGTATAAAGGAATGGTAAGATGTATTTGCTGAATTTATTTAGAAGGCAGTGTTACAGACGATCCTTAGCAAGAGTTGGGCATCCAGAATTTTGGGAACCTTATGGGTATACTTTCATTCATATGTTAGTGGCATGTTTTCATGTCTTTTTTTTTTTTTTTTTTTTTTTTCTTATAAGAAGAGCTATACAGAGAGGACAAAGTTCTGTTGTATGACCTTGAAAGTTGGCTTTCCCTTAAAATTGAAAAAAAAAAAAAAAAAATTGTGTAGTTCTTCAAGGAAAAAAAAAATGATTTTTTGTTGTAGGATGTACTGTAGAGTTTTCAATTCTAATTCTTTTCTTGCATTAGCTATTATATCAGACAATGCACTAAAAAGAGAAAACTCATAGGTGATTTTTAAAAATTCTTTTAGTGAAATAAGCTTGAATGGGAAAGAAGTACATTTTTGTATAAGATTTTTCCTCTCGCACAGTTTCTCCAACATAATTTATGTATAAGTACACAGGCATCTTGAAAATGAGGTGTTCTGTTTCAGTGTATGTGAATCATCAAAAAATCCCTAAAGTGATTATTTGAAAGTATTCCTAGTGTATTTATATTGTGGCCAGTACAGGCTGAGAAGTTTTCCACTACTGATAACTCAGACTGTTATATTAGAGTACCAAAATTCTATTTTTCAGATATGTATTAGCAAATAAAGAGGAACAATATTTCAGCATTATCGTCTGAAAAATAGTTTTTGTGTTTAAAATTGTGAGTATATGCATTGATATATTTAGACTTAAGTGTGGAGCTTGAATGATTTCCTTTGAAAAAGCTGAGGAACTTCATTTATTTAGTTATTTCTGTCTTTTTTTTTTTCTTTTTTTGCAGTCATAACTAAGAAACTGCTTCTGAAATTAGTCAGAGAAGCAATAAAAAATATTAATATGACAGAAAAGAATGGGTTCTGTATCCCACTGATGATTTATAGTAACAGGCTTAGAGTTGCATTTACAGGACAGGAAGCCAGACTGCCATGTGAATTAGAAATTGTTTGAGGTTTGATTATATAAGAATAAGCACCCTGGTCCCAGTGCATCAAAACTTTTTGGCACCAACTAGATATGAGTAATGATGTCCACTGCCTGTGCAAGTGCAGCATTTTCTTGAACAGGCCTGAGACTCACTATATGCCGTCAGCTGTTCAGTACTTAAAAAACCCTCTGAAAATCACTGTAGTTGGGGGGGGTAGGGGAGAGTGCACTGTTGTTGCTGGTGCTCTGATGAAAATAATATACAGCCCTAGTGAATTTTAGGGGGAAGGTGGAGATGGGAGATTGTTTGATTTTGATATATTTGGGGGTTTTGTTTGTTTGTCTTGGCTTTACACTATAAAACCAGCTCCAAACTTACTAAATTCATTACTTCTTTCCATAGTTACAATGCTCGTGAAGTCAGGTGGGGGTTTTTTTGACCATTGTTAGGTTTCCCTGATGATTCCCAAGACTCTTACTGTTCAAGGCAATGCTGACCACTGTGTAAAAAACTCATATGGTTTACTGTGTTAATTTGTTGAGTTGCATAGCACTAATACAACTTGCTGCAGCTTATATCTACTAATGGGTGGCTCCTGCTCAGCTGTTGCTGAGGTGTCCAACTGTTTTCCAAAGTTGTTTTCTTAAAGCCATGTCGTCAAAAGAAAACAATTAATCAATCTGGCTTGTACTGGATATGTTGAGTGGTAAGCTAGTATTTCTGCCACATATAAAAAAGAAATGAGTGTTTACTGGAAGATCTTGAATATCTTTCAGGTATTTTTGTCAAGAGAAATCAGAGAAAATACTGTTTCTAAGTACTGCTTTTGTGTTACTCCTGTAGTAGAGTGGAAATGTTGAAACAGTTTCATAGGTGGTATAAATGAAAATTTGTGTAAATATTTTGTGCCAAATTATGCATTAATTCACTGAAAATGCAACTGCTGAAACTATTCAGAAACTCAGGTTGCATTTATGAAACTCTTTTCACAATGGAGATCCTTTCAGAAATATTTGATGTGACCTACAGGAGCAATTTCAGTGCTTTCAGAACATTATCAGAACATTTTTCAGAACATTTTCAGAATTTTCATGTTCCCCCAAAGCTTAACAATAAGTGCCTGACTAAGCAAGTTTCTCAGCTCCTGATACAGTTTCCTCTTCAGTGTAATGAAGGTTGTGCTTCAGACTCTCCTGTTAATCATTTTCCACTTTTTGCAGACTTGAAATGTTATTTATAGAGATAGTGAGAATGACTTTGTAGCCTCCTGGATGCTGCAGTGCTTAGGGTAAAATCCTCATCTGATTCTGGAGAGTCCCCTGTGTTACTGAGAGAACAAAGAAGTCACCTCAGGCTTCTGAAAGATTCATTAATGTAGCCGTTTCCTCAGCTTTTATTAGCAGCATTCAGGAAGAAAATGCTTCTTATGATATAGCCCTTGAGAATGTTACCAACTTGAAATGAAAATAGTTTCATTTTCCGTGTAAAGTTGCACACATTTTTTTACCCAAAGGAAAATGTGTTTCTTTTGTGTGTGTGAGTGAGAAAATAAGCAAAACAAAACAAACAAAAAAAGTACTTTTGGGTTAATCCAGACCATATTTTTCTGGTCCTGGCAGTATCTCTACATAGATGTAAAAGCAGTAGGTTTAGAGCTTGGACATTTATTTTGGAAATGCCAAAAGTTGTGAAAATGGCTTTGGTGTCTTAAAAGGACAGGCAGTGGTGCCCAGTTGTTTAAGAATGGAACAAGCAAGTGAAGTCAAGAGACTTGAACTCAGTGCAACATTGTCACAATGTCCATGGAGCTGTTTACTTCTGCTCAGCAAATGGGCAGGCATCACCCACTACAGAGATGAGGTCTTATATTAAATGAGTATTTCCTATGCTACAGATAGCAAAGAAGTCTATTTTACTGAGATGCATGTAGAAAATCATGTGTCTTTATAATCTCATTGTTTGTGAGGGTTCAAATTTAAGAGCAAAATGCCTTAAACCAAATACTATTGCAGCAGATCAAGTGTATTGCAGGAAAACTGAACCACTATTTCCACCTCAGATGCAGATTTGTCTGTGTTTATGGTTGCCTTAAGTGGTAGTTTCAATAGATTAAGTAGATTATTACAAAAACTGTTGTTGGAGCAACATGAAAAAATTTCTTAGGTTCATTGCCCATAAGACGCATCTGTTACAGACATACTTAGAGCATGTGTGTAGTGTGAAGTTTAAGGAATACCACCATATTTCACAAAGCAGCTGCAGGAAAAAGATTTTGAGTATTTATTTTCAAGTTCTGTGCATCTGTTAACTGCACACAAATAAGAAACCTACTCTGTAGGTGTTCAGGTGATAGGTGATTGTAGCTCATTAAGAGGTGGGGTTCTCCAGGACAGGTCATGGTCATGTGCTTGGTGTCGTACTATAGCAAATAAGAAAAGAGTGGTTCTAGGGAAACCTTGTGTTCATTGATCATTTTAGAGTGGTTTGTGTATTCATCATCAAAAGTGTTCTTGCGATTACTTATTCATCTTTCTCTTTTCAGTAAAATATCCTTTATTTATTAGGGGAAGGCTTTTTATCAGGGAAAGTTTTTTTTTTTTTTTTTTTTTTAATTTTAAACTTGGTAAATTTTTTTTTTTTTTTAAAAAAAAAAGATTTTATTTTTTTGGAAAAAAAATGTGAACTTCTTCTCAGCAAAAGTTTCCTTGAAGATTTCTGAAACTACATTAGTGAAGTACTGGATTCTAGGGCTTGGTATTCTTTTTTCCTTCACCACATTTTTCCATTTCTTTCTGAAGGAAGGGAGCAAAAAGAATTCTAGCGCTATGTGCAAATGGCAGAAAATTTGAGCCATGCTTTTAAATTCTTGTTGAAGTCTGATGTCAAATCTCCTGGAGACACAAACGTTGTGTATGTAGGTAGTGGTCTCTTCTAATATTTCCCTTTGTGTTCTCATATAAAGTTAGTCTAAGAAAGATGGTTTAGCAATTATTTCAATTAATGATCCCTGTTCTCGTAGCCGCCTCAGCTGATGCCATGTATTAACTTTCCTACCTTGACATGTCACTACTTGAGTGACCATTTCAGCAAGAACACCTGCCTGCAGCATCTCACCTGATACCACTTGCTCAGGTCCTGCATGGCAGATTTACTCTTTGGGCTTCCACAGCTGTCTTGAAATCAGATCTTCCAGGACACCCACTCCAATAGAGTATCATGGTGCTTGAGGGGAATGGTATAGAGAAGTGAGAAGAACACTTGCCAGATGTTGCTGTTATTAACATTAATTTCTAGAAATGGGCACTTGTTTTAAACATGATGTACTGAAGTCATTTGAATGATCTCTGTAATAATATTTGTATATAGCTGTGCTTTGTAGCTTGAAATAGACAAGGTAGACCATACAAGATTGAGGGGGATCAGTAAGATCAAGAAACATACAAAAAAGGCAAGTAGAGAATGAATATTAAGTGTATATTACAATAATGGCATTAGGGGACATTCATTCAGAGTATGAAACAATATGTTTGAAACAAAAAGAAGTCTTTTTTTAACTCAGTTAAATTGCACCATCATGTTGAGTTCAGAAGAGATTGGAAAAATTAATACAGGAAAGGTCCACCAGTGGCAATGGCATGGCTAGTGGTTTAGGAAGGCTAATAGGTATATGATCACAGGAAGCAGGAGGGCATGTCAGTAATGATTCTGTTCCATCTGTATAGTCTTTCCTGAGTATCTACAACAAGCCAATGTGAGAGATAGGATGTTGAGCTATATGTTCTTTTTGTATTACTACAACTACTAGTATTGTAAATCCAGGAATGTGATTGTTGAGATTTTCACCCTTTTTTTGGTTAGAAATGTTCAGAATATGATTTTTTTTAATTCCAAAATTCATATTTGTATTTTCTGAGCTTGACATTGCTGATAATTTCTTTTACATATACAGTATATCCTTAGTGGTGTTTAGTTGCTAACTTCTGAGAAAAGTCTGCAGTAATGCTGTCAGAGTTCATCTCTCTGTCACAGTGTTCTACAATGGGTAAAATAGGCTGCTTAGAAAAATCTTCAATAAGTTTCAAATAATAGCTTAGAGTAAAATGTACAGGATTGGTTCCCTGGATCATGAGTCAAAGTCCTGTTTTCAAGTGTCTCCAAAGAATGTTAATGCAATGCTAAGTGAATTATTCTGTCACTCCTAAATGCTTTGGATACTTCAAGGATGACTCATATTTCTGAGGGGCTTGAGTGCTTACAAGAATGCTCATGTGAAAGAAAAATGCCAGAAGGAAGGAAGAGAAGATCATGGGAGGAATTGGACAGTGAACATACTGTTCTTGTCATTTGACTCTGTATACCATTTCCACATTCGTGTCTTCCTGCTTGTGGTTTTGGTTTCAGGTACCCTTAGCAGACCTTTCTCCCTCATATCCAAACAGGACACGTGGTCAGAATAGCTTCTTTAGGGCAGATACTGAAGGAAGTTCTGAGCCAGATCAAGGTGAAATACCAGTGGAGCTTGTTTGAAAACTTCATCAGATAAATTAAATGAGAAACTGAAAGCATTTGTTTATGTAATAAATAAAACATCCATCTTTATCATCTGTAATGTCTCCTACTCTTTGATACTGTTCCACACTACCGCTCTCTTAGAGGATCTCAATTACCAAGATACAGAACACAAGTTTGATTATGTGAAGGCAGTGGGCCAAAAAGCTAGAGGTCTTATGCAAATTCAGGTATGCATTAATTTGCGTCATGCTTCTAATATATAGATGTATCTCTCTCTATATATATGTATATGTATAGATGCATCCATTATCTCTCCCTCTTATTTGAAATACACTTCTTTCCCAGCCCCTCCCTAAACTGGATTTTCCCTTACTCTTTGATGATGGCTAGCCAATTTGAAGTTCAGGTCCCAATCTCCTTGGAAAAACAGGTTTCTCACACTGGTCTAACCCCTGTATATGTGATTCTAGCCATTGTGCTGATAGTCGTTTTATCTATTTACGTATGTTAGTAAGGAGTAGTTAAGGGCTGTGGAAACTGAGTATCTATTTCTAGATACTTTCAATGATTACCAATGATTGTCTTTGGTGGACACAATCACAGGACAGTTCTTTGTGAGGAATGTTACAGAGAATGTCTTAATACATTCACTAATTTTTCTCCTCTATTTGAGGATGGGCTGGGGCAGATGTGGGAAAACAATCTGAGCTCAGCTCAGGTGAGAACCTTTTTCCATCTTTTTGTGAGTCTAGATAACACGTGTTTGCAGAAGCCTTGCTCCAGGTTCCCCTTTGGGATCAGCAGTAGGATTTTGAGGTTCAGCTATGAACTGATATGGAATTACCACGCTGTCAGGTGGTGAGCCTAACCTGGATGGAAGAACTTTTGTCAGATAAATAGCCTAGGAAGTGGATTTGAGTTTCCATATATCAGTTTTAGGGAAGAGAGAGACCTGCACCCCCTGCCTTGGGGATGCTGTCCTCAAGGAGGTAACCCTGGTCCTCAATAAGATGACCAGTGTTTGTGGATTTTGTGCAAAAGGTAGCCAAAGAAGACATACCTGCTCTTAAAACCACACTCTTTATAAGGAGAAATAAAGAAAGTGAGCTTTGTATTTGTGCTCGTTTTAAAAGATTTAAAAATGGGCTTTAGTGGGGCTTAAAGCAGATGTTCAAGAGAAAGGATTTTGCATCAATAGAAGTGACTTTTTTCCTGTATTAGTGTTAGGCCTTGGAGTGCAGGTGTCCAACAGGTGTAAATTGTCATACAAAGTGACAGTAAAAGCTGCTGAGGATCCACCCTCAGTTTTTCAAAACAGTCAACAGACAGAGGCACATGCAGAGCCTCCAAAACCGGAACCAGAGGAGCTTTATTGAAAAACTGACTTGTTATTTTAGTGTTTATGTGGAACTTAATCTCTAGAAAATCTGGTCCAAAATGCAATCTCACATTTGCTGCATTAGCGGTGTTTACATGTTCAACTGGGCAACTTGAGCTGCATTGAACTGGAGTTGCACAAACAATGAAAGAAAGAAAAAGCATCTTTGGCAGCTCTTTCATTTCTAAGTTTTGAAGAAATTCAAATGGTTTTTTTGTTGTTGTTTTTTTTTTGAAGGATTTTTTCTGCCAAATCTACCAAAACGTGAGTTCATTGGAGTCAATGGAGTTGTCTTTCCTAACTTCAGAAGACTTTTTTGTGCCATTTTCTAAACGGGGTTAGTAATGGACTGACCACAAACTGATACTATTGGAAGAAAAGTTTGCTGAGTAAATAATTCAACAGATATTTTGTAGGCAGCCATGGCCAATAGATTGATTGGTATGGTGGATATTACGCAATACTGTCTTTTAAGACTGCTGTAATACAGAGTGTTCCGAAAACCCTACTCCTAATGTAGGATTGAAGCCTAAGAAGAGACAGTGTTAATCCTGCACCACCAGGCCAACATTTATTGGAAGGCATATATTATGGAGATACAGATATGGTAGTCCTAGATCCCAACTGCCCCCTTTCTTCAACTGCTCCTCTTCATAAATGCACATTAAAATCATTTTGAGGCAAGTAAGTGAAAACAATTGGAAGAACTTTCTCATAAAGCGTTGTAACTTTTATTCCAGCATAAGGATTTGAGGGTTGGTGGTAAATTGAGCTGACTCTTTACAGAAGTGGTAAATCACCAGCCTTTACTATCAAGAACAGACAATAATGTTTATAAAATCATTGCATTTGTTTCAGGTTATTCATCAGAGCTGGAAGGCAATTGTTCAACCTGCTTTGTGATACTGTAAACAGAATGCTTGGAAGGCTGCATGCTTTGTAGCAAAATTTTAGGGTTTGTACAATTATCAACTGAGACTTCTTCCTTCAGGAAGTGTTCAACTAATCTTCCAGATAGGTGAATCTAGAGTGCAGAATGTTGTTTTGAAGGAACGAGTTTGAGTTGGCACTAATAGGACAGCAAGGCCTGCTGATTTACAGATGAAAGTTCTCACAAAGTTGTCCTTTCTTTCCTTCTCATACTGCAGTAAGCAAGGAAAACCTTCACTTTTCTTAGGCTCTCCCAAACTACTCTGATGGGGTTATGAAATAGATTTATATCTGGAAAAGGCTAAGAACTGTAGGCAGGGAGGATGTTGACACAGGAAATGTGAGGCAGTAGTGCTTAAATTAAATGAAACAAAATAAAATAAAGGAAAAGGACTGTCTATATACTTGCATTGCAGTTCAAGACAGGAGTAGACAGCCTGGTTTCCTTGGGTATTACTCTAATTACCCTAGAGCTTTCTTTCTCTGTGAAAAAGTGCTTGAGTTTCTGTACATACATAACACCAAATTGTTTGCTGACATGGTGGCACATATGATGGAATAACTAACTGATGGCAGTGTGTCTATAAAGAAAAAAAAAAAAACAACAAAAAAAACCCATGGATTTCTCAGGTGGCAAGTTGCTTTTATCCAAACAGAAAACAGAAAATGGGTATCATACAGCTTTTATGAGCAAACAGGAGAGTTGCAAGGTTGAATATGGGTCAGACATCTTTTAGTGGCAGTGTTTTCCCAATGCTGAAATGCATGTTTCTGTCAAATGCAACAGCATAAAAACTTTTTATGCCAAAGGGAGGTGACTGGGAGAAGGATGGGGTAGGCAGCAACCCTCAAAACAGCCAGTAGCTAATGCTGCCTTTGTGGTTTTATATATTTGCCTATTAAAATGACAATACAGACATGTAACATTTAGATTTAAGAAGCCTTCTTTTCATTAACCAACATTAAACAAGCAGACAAAGTAGGGGGTTATGACTCCAGTAATTGAAACATGCTATTCTGTTCAAGACTAGAACTCTATAAAGACTCTTTTTACCTAGTAATGCCCTTTGTGTTTGCCTGCTACCTCTGCTAGAAATTCTGTAGGCCTAAAGTATGTCTTTCCAAGCAGAATGACAGAGTGCAACACCGCACTTGGCAGGTGAGGTCGCAGCTTTTCTAGAACATTAACATTTAGAACATTTATTGTAGATTGGAAATAAGTTTGCAGCTCAAAATGCGTGGAGACTTTGCTGGACTCCTCTGAGCTGTTTTTATTTATTTATTTATTGTTATATTGACTATAAACCTGGGATGCAGGAAAAAGAATTCGATGGATTAATTTAGATTAACCGTGATGGAGTCCAGGTAGTTTTGATCAGCTTAATTTGCAGTATGCGTTTTTATGGATTCCCTGCTCTTCTATATGTGTGTTCTGAATCTTTATATTACCTTGCATTTCTTTTTCCTTCTCCCCTAGATGTCGATGAGTGTCAGGATAACAATGGAGGGTGCCAGCAGATATGTGTAAATACTATGGGCAGCTACGAATGTCAGTGCAAAGAAGGCTTTTTTCTGAGTGATAACCAGCACACCTGTATTCATCGCTCCATTGGTAAGTCTCTAGAAATCAGTTCAAGCAGAAAGTGCTTTGAGAGGATTACGAAAAATCATTTCACTGGTTGGTTGGAATTGGTCAATTCCTCTGCTACCCAAACTTGTAGCACAGCCATAAATAAGGCAAAGGAAAAGGCTTTCGTATGAAGTAGAAATCATACATGGTTCAAACAGCAGGCTCTTGGGACAGGCAGAGAAGAGATTTTCAAATGGCAACTTTATGCTTCTGATTTTAAAGACTCAAAAACTTCTCATCTGTTTATTGCATAATAGTTCACCTGTCTTTTACCTTAGAGAGGGTGATACTTTAAATCAAAATGAAGAGGTTAAAATGAACAGCTTGTTGCTTCTGGAAGTTATGTTGTGTTTGGTTTTTTGTGGTGGTGGTGGTGGTGGTGGTTTTTTTGCCAGTCATGTAATGTATTGCTTCATTGCAGACGTGGTGGCTGATACTATACTGACACATCATTTTTCTTTGGTTCTGTACTGTATATGGGGTGGATTAGAAAACTGCTTCTCTGTTGCCTGAGCATTAGCAGCAGAAATATGGAATCGCTGCAGAACTGTGGTCCTTGTCTGCTGCTGATTTTGACTAGAATAAGCAGCTCTCCCTTTTCTATACATTGCAGGCGTGGAAGACAAGTTTGAGTGGAAAGGGAGAAAAGAAAACAGCATAGCAATAAATCTTTGCAATGAAGTGGACTCTTCATGTGTTTATTCAGACTTCTGGTGATCCTGGCAGCAATGGGAATATATGCTAGCAAACTCATTTACCTACAGGCAATACAAAATGACAAAGTAGCAAGATGAGTCTGGTGATCAACAATATAAGCATGCTGTAAATTTCAGCAAGCCACACAAATGGTTCTGAGCTATTTTAAGTCACTAAAATTAACCAGAAAATCCTACTTGAACATAGAGTATGAATTTAGTCACCCTGTTTACAAAAAAGCAAAACTTTGTAGTCTAGCATTTCAAAAATGTAAATGTATTTCTGCCACTGTGTGCCTGTTTACACTGAATTGTAATGACAAGTAGGAATTTTGATTTCTAGAAATGTGAAACTCCAAAATATATTCACAGGTCCACTTTTTAGCAGGACTGTTAAGTTATAAGCAATCAAAGTATTTTGATCATGACAAGGACATGCAATTAAGCTCCATCAGCCAGTGTATTTTAAAGGTTGTTATCTAACAGGTTTTTATTTATCCTTCTCAACATAAATTGTTCACATTTCTGTCCAGCATAAAGTAACCCTGACACAAAGATATCCAACAGGGCAAGGAATAGTAGCTGGAGGCTTAATGAAAACCACTTGCAGAGTGCTGTGATATAATCATTATTTCAATTTACACATTATAAAAATTCCCTGTTGTAATAAAAGAGAATTTAGTTATCTGAGATGGAAACTAATGAAATAAATCTTTAAAAAATGAGACTCTAAAGGCAAAAGTTTTTTGTAAGGAATAGATTTATTGAGGGAAATAGGTGAATTTTTATGGCAAAGAAGATTTCTAGTTTGTAGGAAGGAATGGGGGAGTGGACTTGAAGGTTGACTATTGCATGCACTTAATAAATAAGCATGGGAGTAATATATTTGTTAACTTATTTACAAGGAAAATGTCAAATAAAACATGGACCTTTAATTTGAAGCAATATCTTCACATTATTTAGAGAATTGTAAAAAAAAAAACACCACCAAATAGACTGATAGTGATTGCAAAGTATTTTACAAACAGATGTTTTGTGAGCTTTGAAAAATAAAGTATCTATTTGCAATAAAAACAAACATTAAACTGCTGTGTCATGATCCCCCACACAAATACATTGGGTGGGTATGCTGAAGGAAGGAAATGAGATGGAATGATCTATTTCAGTTGTCAGAGGTGACTGAACTGCAAATAGTAAACATTGTGTGGTAAGAAAGTAAATGGCTTTTTTTAAAATATCTGTGTTTACTTGCTTTCATCTGTCTCACTTGTAAGTGCCTCTACAGAAACTGTGGGAATGCAAAAATACCAAAATACTTCCACCAATCCGTTCAGCTAGAATTGTGCCTAGTGCTAGATTATGTCTATACCTATGTTGATAAACAAGACTGAGGTAGACAAAGGCATAACACACATCTAGCACTGCAATCCAAACACAGAGGTGCTGAATCACCAAAACACTCTGCAAGCTTGTTGACTTTGAGCATAATAAGATCAATTAATTGCAGTGGGATTACTTTTCTGTCTCTCAAAAATGCATGTGCAGTCACACAAACCCCTTGTCTCTTCAAGGACTCAGCTAGTCTAAATCAACCACAAGGTTCTTCAGTTTGCTAGCTACCACTTTTTCCCTCCTGTTTTCAAATGCCCGGGGAGAAGTACTGCAAGGTGCTTAGGATGCACTTGGACTCAGGATGAGTTCAGAGTGGAAGGGGCTGTACCAGGTCTAAGACGTGCCCTCGATGTGGCGCAGCTTGCCTTCCTCAGCCTTCAGCAAGGCTGGTGCTTGGAGCTCATCAGCACATTCAGGTGATATGGTAGCTTCAGATTTGAGAAATGGTATTGGATATTTTCTCAGGGGTTGAACAGAGGAAGAAACGTGTCCCTTTTTGCACTAACCAGCCAAGGGAGAGGTATCTTGTGATATGAGGCATCCTCTTTATGACTGTCAGCTGCAGTGTGATAAATGTGCTGTGCTTGTCTCAGTGGTTTGCTGGGTGTGTTATACCATCTCGGTAGGGGTTTTTAATATCATCCTTGTGTCCCAAATGGCACATTGCTTGCAGTCTAGAAGTGTTCTCATTACTTCCCGTGGACAAGAAAGATTAATGATCTACAGAGAAATATAAATTTTGTACCAACCAGAGGCCAGGCTGACATTAAAGTCAGGGCATAGCCTGGTTTCCCAGTATTTGCTCTATTTCACCATCTTTGTTATAGGCCTGCTGATTTATTATGTTTAATCTCTGCATCTTTTGGGAGGAGACTATGCCCAGTACAACTTACCTCATTTATTTTTGCATAAAACTTAATTTCCCTTTGCCTAGTTTACTCACATTAATGATCACAACAACAAAGAGAGAGCAAGAATGGGAGGGAGTGTGGATTGTGAAAGCTATGGGGAACTTGTTGTTTATTTTAATTACAAAAGTCGGGGTGAAAGCTGTAAATTACCCTGGAGACGTATTTGTGTTTCCTTGTGACTTGAAAGGAAACCAGAATAAAACAGCTGTTACTGTATCATCTCCAGCTCCAGAGGGAACATGTGTTTAATAAATGTGGAGATTAGAATCATACACTGTGGTTGTGACTGAGTCAGGTGAGGGGGTTACAGCATGTTTTTTGTTTATACGCTGATAAGCTAAAAGCCCCAGTTCAGGAAAGACTCTGGGCACATCCTTAAGCTCCTAGTAATATCAAAGTTCGTTAAAAATCTGCACCGGACATAAAAGCACCAAAATAGACAGAGTTTAGCTACATGCCTGTTATGCCCCTGAAGCTGTGACTGTGCAAGATGAAGGGTACAGTATGTCCCATTTGTATTCCAACTATTAAAGGTGTTGTGTTCAGGAGCCCTGGTGATAAAGTGCCTCTCCAGCCAGAAGTCTCAACCAAAGCAGTAAAGAAAGCTATTACTGTCCCACCTAGAGAGAGCAAGTCACCTAAAGCACAACAGGTGTTTGCTCACAAGCCAGATGCTTCATGAGTTCTGTGGCTAGGAAGACTTTTGCTGTTTAAAATTTCATGCCTTGAATGAACATAGTTATATTAATGGTCTTATATATGTTAATTGTTCACTGCCAGTATTTTTATACAGCTAGTGTGGTGGTTTTACTCAGGTGGGCAGCCAAGTTCTACCACAGCCGCACTCTCACTCTCCCTCCTCAAAGAGGAAGGGGGAGAAAATGCAACACAAAGAGTTCAAGGTTTGAGGTAAGAATGATTTAATTAAAGGGAAAAGGGAGAGGAAAAAAAAAAAAAAAAGGAAATGAAAAAAAAAAGGAAGAAAAAAAGAGGAGAAAAAAGAAAAAAAGCATAAGCCGCATGGAAGCACAGAGAGAGAAAGCAGTTACTCTCTAATTTCCATCAGTGATGTTCAGCCACATCCTGGGAAGCAGGGCCTCAATACGCGTTGCTGTTGTTTGGGAGGACAGATGTTTCCACAACAAGAGGGCCCCCCCTCCTTCCCCTTTCCCACCTTTTATTGCTGAATGTGACAACATATGGCATCGGATATTCCTTTGGTCGGTTTAGGTCAGCTGCTCTGGTGATGTCCCCTCCCCATGACTTGCCCACTCCCAGCCTGCTGGCTCTTGGGGGCTTGGAGGGAGTCCTGATGCCGTGCCAGTATTGTGCAGCAATAGACAAAACACTGGTGTAATACCAGTGCTGATCTAGCTACAAGTGCAGAGCGCAGCACTGTATGGGCTGATGTAGGGAAAGTTAACTCCATCCCAGCCAGACCCAGCACAGCTAGTGACAAATATGCTAAAAAGTCAGGTGCAATTAGGAGTAGTAATTTTAAGTGGGGACAAAAAGAGGTGGAGTAGTACCAGACTGTAGAAGTATGGAGATTGTGATGGTCTGGTCAAATGGCAGAAAAGGTTTTGTTTGTTTGTTTGTTTTAATTTGGTTGTCACAATAATTTTTCAAGTCTGTAAAAAAATAATTAAAAAAAAAAGTACAGAATTACTTATTCTATTAGACTTATATTCTTAGCAGAGTTAGAGATTTTGATGTATAAAATCAAGCTACCACAATCCAGCAAATTACTGTGCTACAAACCAAGTCTCAGTAACTGCATCTCTTTTTGCACAAGTGCAACAATCTAGTCTCAGAGGAAAGAAAAACATGCAAAGTCAAACTGTCTTACATTTGTAATGGGCTAAGTATTCTTATGAAATGACTTACTGTGCTTGTGCTGATACATAGTACCTTGTAAACTTGATTATATGTTTAAACCTTTGAAATTTTTGCAGTAGCAGCATAGGAGTCCTGTAACCTGGCATCAAACTACCCAGTTCCTTCTTGTTCTGAGGACTACAAAAAACACCTTTGTTCTTTTTTTTTTCCTTTCCTACTTTCCATGATTTATTGTTATTCCTTACCTATTTTCTTAGTTCAGTGGGATTTCATAGCAGTAGAGTAATGTGTTAGGACTCCCTGGGAGGAAGCACAATCCCCAGCCAGTGCAGGAGAAGTCTACAGGCTGGGTTTCTGAACTTTATTCCCATCACTGGTGCTGATGCCTTGTGGGACTCAGGGCAAGAAGGTTATTGTGACTCAGAATTTCTGCAACACACTGTAGAGGACAAAGGTGCTTTTTCTACAGAAGCACAATAATCTATTCATGTTTAGATTAATGTGGAAGGGTCACTTTAAATAATTAAGTATTGTCAGCACCATTCCAGACTTCATGAAGCACAGGGTTTCTCATCTCAACTATGAAAGCTCGTTCATGGTGATGTAACCAGATAGATTACTCCATTACTTTCAATATACTTGCCATAGCTACCCTGAGTACAGGCATCCCATTCACTGGAATATCATCCTATTTGTCTTTTTAAATTGGAATCCTAATATGATTGGAAAGTAGAGGAATATGTTAAATATATTTTAAGGAAATCAGTTCATGTGCTTTTAGATAACATAATAAGAAAACATTTCAGACAGCAAAAGTTTTATCTGGACAAACATACAGAGATTCTGGATGCGTTTTCCTAAAACTGCATTCGGTATGACCGAAGCGTAATAGAACCTAATTCATTTATACATTCATATGTTGAATTTGATCAATTATCTTTCACAGAATGTAGGATACAGAATGTATCCAGGAGAAAAAGGCTTAACAAAGCATTTTAAATCTCATTGTTCCCTGTTAGAAGTGTGTAAGCTTTTAAAAGTGTCTATAATCCACAGAAATTGCTGTACTTTGGTTTCAGGAATTTTTATTTGCTCCAGCAGTCAGTGTAAAGGACACCTTACCTTTGCTTTCTCCATTGCTCTAGGATGGAAGGACTTTTCGTTTTCCCTCCAGCCAAGTTACAACAGGTGACAACATCTGATATAAATTGAAAATAATCTCTCTTAGGCCTGATCGTGCACCTCTCATGCACCTGTGATTTGTCACAATTAAGACTAGTAGAGTTACACTGGTATAAAACTGATTTAAGTGAAAACTGTCTTAAGTCCATCTGTAAGGGCAAGCAATAATTATAAAATCATTAAAAACAACATTAGGTGAAAGCTTAGGATTAGATGTGAAAATGTAATTTACCCAAATAAATGTGCAACAGCAGGGTTGTTTTTTTTTTTTTTTTAGTAAAATATCAAAATTTTTAGTAGTTTTTTGTTTTTTTCTTCAGCTTTTCACATTTAAGGTCTTCAATAAATGTCATCTAAATGGTGACTGCTTAGGATGTCATAGAACTGGAAGCAAAGGCATGCCACTCTTGCTTTATAAAAGTTTTAAATGTATCTGAAACCTGAGGCAGCAATCTTCTTTTTATAGGTAAGAAACATGAGGTGTAAGCAATACTGCATTGTCTGAAGTCCTTGTAACTGTGTCTAAACTGCAGGACAGATTCACTCCGCTAAAGCAGCTGTAGCCCTGTTCCTCAAAGCAGTCAAGATGGAAACAAATACATGAGGAAACGATATAGGATATGAAATTGTAGTCGTGTTTCAGTATATCCCAAGCTGCAGAGTTAAGTAGAGCCAAGTATGGTTTACTGCAGGCCCCTGTTGGGTTCCTAAGCACAAACTGAGACCCATTTCATACTTGTACTCAACAAAATGATGAAGTCTCTACATACTCTACCTTAGTTTTATAGCTCACTTGCCTTCTAAAAGAAAAATACCGCACTTTATAATTTTCTGGGGCATTGGATTAGGTTTGATTCAGAAAGAAAACCAAATTTTGTTCAATAATCATTACCCTCCGCTGCTTTGCTTAAGCTGAGATTGAGTATGCTAGTAAACCAACTCATTAGCCATACACAATGGATTGAGTTTGTTAAAACTCAAAGGAAAACATCTCCCAACTCTCAGGAGCAATAGCAGATTGCCAGATGTTGTCAAAATCTGTGGCTGAATTCTTTGTGTTGTGCAGAGGCTGTCCTGTAGTAGGTTCCAAATTTAAGTGTCCATGATCAAACAGACATACGTTTTTTTTTTAAAAAAAAAGCCCCAATGTTCTAGAAAACATTAACTGATAAGTAACCAACAAGTCACATGTGTAAGTTGCACATAGTGCTTGAGCAGTAATAAAAACAGCACAATTTATCATTTAGGCAGTCATGTTCAACTAGGACATGTAGATAACTTCTCAATGAACCAGAATCTGAAATAGTTTAATAGTGTGGTAGTTGTTTCTTCACGGCTTCATTGCCAATGCCTTTTGGTATGGAGGGGATGAAACTAAAGGGAGAAAAGAATTGTGTAAGAAATAAACTGGAGATGTAAAAAAGTGTGTATTGGAAAGAGCAGCTGTTTGAAACACCCTGCAGCAGCATGACAGGCAGCTAGCTTGCCAGGAGGAGCAGAGAATCTGTAAGTCAGATCAAAAATCTCTCCACACCTGTGTGACAGCAAGTACAGTACACAGTCTGTAGCTCAGCTCCTAACTGACTGGCTGTGCTGACAAGACAGGAAAGCTATACGCACGAATGGGAAAACACACTGGAAACAGTACATTAAAAAGAGAAAAAAAAATAAAGAGAAAAAATATGCAAAGGGGGCTTTCACACTCAATCATTCAATAGCATTGGAAGAGAACCAATATTCTGTTCATACTGTCTGCTCTGGATATAGCAAGACTATACTAAATAAAAGATCTGGTGTGATTTTTAAAGGCCTCTAGCATCAAGTTGACTGAAACATCAGGTGAGAAAGATCTGGGAAGAATATTAAGCCAGAATGTACTGGAAAAAGCTTGCATTCACAAATGTGCACAACAAGTGGACTCTGTTTTAAGTACGCCATACTTTGAATTTCTCATGATATGTCTCTCTCGTGCCATTAGGGATACAATGAATTCCTATCCCATTCCGAATGCTTTGTAGAGATGCTCAGCATCTTTCACGCCTATTGTAGTGACTATGGACCTCTCAGTATCTATCTTAGTTCTTTTTCACTATGTGGAAAAATCACCTACAGACAATATTGTGGGCACTGTTTCTCTTTTTTGCTCTTCATGACAAATCTGAGATGTAATCCAGCAGCAGTTCTCTAGAGGCTGACACCACAATGTGTTTTTGGCTATAAACCAGTAGGAATTCAAGATATAGATGCTGAATAGCTGTTCATATATACCTCCTGTTCGTTTATACCCTACTATATATAGTATGTATACTATGGATTTAATGAGTTCAATTAATTATTCAATTCCATGTAATTATGTTTGAGGTTGCTCTGAGCTATTCTGAAATAATTTAGGAGTTTATGGAAATGAGAAGGAAGATGCTTGCATTTAATAACATTGTATATTTTCAAGCCTAAGAGTTGCATGCTTTGCTAAGGTTTGCATCCTAGAAGCTTTTGGGTAGTGAAATTGTTGTTGTTACTGGTCTTGATGGTACTTTGATTTTTTTATTTTTTTTATTTTTTTTGGTACTTGAGCACCAGTCAATAAAGTGGCCAGATCATGCTAGAGCTTGAACAAACTTGGAAAATTTACAGCCTGAGTAAACAAGGTAGACATAGGGCAGAGGACAGGACAAAAGACAGAGTCACACACACAGTGAATGCTTTCACAGCAGAAACGCTGCGGTAGCACTGTGTGATAGTTTTAAGAGCCACAAAAGAAGAAGGGAGTGAGACAAGGATGTATCAGCTAAACAGCAGGAGATGGAGGCAGACAGACAGATAGCCAAGTGGGAATGAAGTGGAAGAGACTAGATCAAAGAATAAACAAAAGGTGTGGGAGAGTTAGCACAATGCAAAATCTATAGTTCTCTGTCTCCTGAATTCCCTGGCTCACTAACGCCATTTCTTTCAGTATCCTCTCTCTTTTAGTTTTCTTTTTATTTAGCTAACTTCTCTCCTGTTTAAACTGTATTATAGTCAAACTACCCAAATTCCATCAATATATTGGAAGACTTGTGTTATTTTCAGTGGAATGGGTAAAGTGCTGGGATGGCAATGCAAACCTGCCAGTCATGCACAGGTGAACAGGATGATAACCCTGTAAGAGTTCAGCTCCTTGCATCTCCCAGGAGTCAAGAAATGCAGAAAAAAAGGCATTGACTATAACAGGGAGCAAGGCATCATGTGCTGTTGGAGTTCACTATTCTCTGAACTATGTTCACTGCTGATAAGAGCATTGAGCTTGTGCAAGGAATCAGTTTACCTGGTTTTGATGCATAATGTGTAGGATGATAATGCATTTTCAAGAGGCTCTGTCTGACTTATGCTGAGAAGCCGCTAATATCTTTCTTCTTTTGTACCAAACATAAAACATTCACCTGAGAATGAAACCTACATCACTTTTGTCCCTCTTTGGTGTGGAGCACCTCCTTTAAAAGTTCTTTTGTGTGTTCATAGCTGCTTAAATCACAGAACATGCAATGTAAGCCAATAGTATCCAGTACTGTGAGCATTGTGTTATGTTGGTCATTTACCAGAGTTGTCAGGTTTTCTCCCTACAGATAACATGGGCTAAAGAAAATATAATAGCTACTCTCTTCAATCCATATCAAACTAGACAAGCTAAATCTAAGAGCCTCCTTATTCAAACACTAATTTTTGACAGAAGTTCACATGATCAGTGTTAGCATTTCAGTATTTTGTGTAACGACAATTGGTTATTTAAATTGACATTTGTTTTGGAATGCTAGAAATACCAAGATGGGAAGCAGTGATGTGAACAGTTCTTATGATGTGCATTCCTTGTTCTGTCTGCTTTGGAAGTGAATTGCTAGTTATTTGCTCTTCTAATCACTGATTAATTAGAGGATGTTGAAGGAGTCTACAAAAACTACCTCAGGACTCTAAATCCCCTCTGAAATAGGAACTATTAGGCCATGTGCTGTAGATTATTGGTATAGGAGACAGAAAAGTTAAATAATTTGCCTAGAAGAAAGACAGGAAACCTACAGAAATCCCAAGAGATTTTCAGAAAAGTTGTGAAGGAATCATTAGACAGTGCATGCCTTTTTATTGATACTAAGTTGATTTCATCAACCCCCTTTTGTAAAACTGGGTGTCTGTTTTTCTGTATGCTCCTACTAGGAAAATGTTGCAGATGTTTTAAGCCCCATTCTTTTGCTCTGTTATTTAATTATCTTCTTTCATCCCTGGTGCACTTTAAAATCAGTGATTGGTGAGTTACATGTACATGCTTGGCAATCAAAGTGTAGCACAGTGCCTTTGCAAATCCTATCCTCTCCCATCTTCCCCCCCTAGACTTCCCTCACCTGTTTGTTTTCTGTTGGTTCAGCATTGTAAATTGAACAATTTCTGATGGTGCCAAGGAACTCCTTACTGAAAATCTGGATGCCTGATGACTCTGCACTGTGCCCTTGTACTGGGAAGGCAGCCAGTTACACTGGGAACGTGTTCTGAAAAGTGAGGTAGAATACAGCTACCTGAACAGGTCAACCAAATGTTGTCAACATTATTTTAGAAAGAGGTGTGTTTTTCCACTAAACCAAATTCTGTCCTCTGAAGTAGCTTTTTCTGAAGCTTTTTCTGGAATAATAATAATAATAAACCTCCTAGAAAAAGTAAACAAACATCAAAACTCTGAAACATTTAGTCCTGAGGGGTGTTGTCCTTGGCACTGTGAAGTGTGGTAGTTAGGCAGCCTTGTCTGCCTCCATATGCCAGGCAGTGGAGCTAGATTTCATCTGTTGTATTACACCATAACATGAATGTCCATGAAGCATCTTACCAAAAGGGTAGACTGTGCAGTTATTGCAAGAAACAGCTCAAGCATTATGCCTGGTTTGGCTGGTGAAGGAACATATTCCCAGCAGCATTTCTGAATTGCCAGTTTCCTTTCACAGGTGAAATATTTCCGGGTTAGGGGACCTTTTGAGGAAAAGGTCAAACAAAATCACACACACACAAAAATCTGGCCAGCTCTAACAAAGGGCAGCATTCGGGCTGTGCGTGTGGAGAGACTGGCTAACCCTGCCTTTACGGACAGTTCTGTGTTTCTCCCTGTATGCTCTTCTGCTCCACATCTCCCCAGACACAATGCTTTTAGAACTCCTTCTAGGCTTCCCAGGAAAAGTTATAATTTGTCCTAAGTGCTTCCTTAATGGACATTTAATTACTCTGCTCTAATTGGGGTCTAGAAAAACATATCATTTAAAAAAAAAAAGCCTGTAATAAGCTGCTTTAAACCAGGATTTGGTGTGCAATACTTTCCTAGCCTAATCTGTCTCTCTTTTAAATCCTGAATAGTATGTTTACCTGGACATTTATTTTGAAAAGGCTTTCTATGGAGATCTCAGCATGACTATTTGGCATTTGGCTAAGTTACCATTTGTCTTCAGCTGGCATTAGTTGAAAATACCTTGTGCTGTTGAATCTTCTGAGAATTCACATAAAGAGGTAGTAGCTGTCATTCCTGAGCTATCTCTCTGAGAAGCTGACGACTTATCTGCCAAATGAACTCTGAATTACTCTGGAGGATTACCTGTCAGGAGCTCACTGAAATGCTCCACGGAACAGCCTTGCCATAGAGTAAAAAATAATAAAATCAAAGAACACTGGTGGTAATTCTCAATAGTTAGATCCTTTAAAAATACAGCCTTGGTGAGAGCAGCGAAGTCCCACTGTATTTTGTTTGTTGCTCTCAGTTTCATGCCAGAGGGACATAAAGAAGCTAAAGGAATTTTCCTGTTGTGCAGCTTTGTGGATATGTTTTTAACCCACCTCTGAGGCTTTTTAGACCTAGCTATAAATGGTGCTGCTTCTGAGTGTCCATCAGATTAGCTTCTTATTAGCTATCAAGTGCTTAAACGCAGAACATAAAAATACTTCCAAGCACTCAAAGTTTATGTCACTTAGTTATGTACTTTATGGTTTATTTTGTTTCTTTGTTTCGCTTAAAAAACACCTGTAATGGCCTCGTTTTCTTTTAAAGTTTCTTATGACTCACTTCATGGAGATAATTCTGTGCTAAGCTCTACTACTTTTGCTATCTGAAAAGCAACATTGTAGTCAGAAGTGTGGCTGTGTTGAATGACATCACGTTTCCCATTCTATATTTATTCTCTCCTTGGACTTTCATGATCTATTTACAGGCAGAAATAAGATTCCTCTGCCTTCTAATCCAATGTGATATCAGAATAAACATAGTCATTTTTTTCTGCTTACTTTGACAACCTGCAAATAGTGGCCAAATGAAAATCTATTTTCAAAGTTTAGATGATACTATTTGTCAAAGTACAGAAATCAAATGGAGCTGTTTATCAAGATTTCTCTTTTTCCATGTTCACCCTTGCACAGCAATGTTTCCTGCACTCTATTTATTGTTACAAGGTCTTGTTGAATTCTGACAAATGCCTCATAGATTCCAAATGATTTTTCTTCATCTTTGTTTTCATAGATGATTCAAACAAGGGATTGATACTAACTGGATATTCTTCTGGCAGATGTCATGTACATTCACATTTCCATGTGAAGCTTTGCCAATGTGTGGTCATCTTCGTTCATCCTGTCCTTTCACCTTTTAATTCTTACTAAAGAACAGAATACAAGTTAGGTGTATAAATGGAAAAGCAGATAAAATAACACGGCTTTGATAGACCATGAAATCTGTGAAGGCTAAAGCTGTGTTCGCTCTGAAGTGGAGATGAGATGCAAGTCTGATTAAACTGGTTCAGAAGTCCACAAACTCCCAGCAATTTCAGTAGGACTTAATTTGGACTCAGGAGACAGTGAACATCTTCCAACAACAGACTGATGATGCAAATTATTTCCTTGGGTTACAGCATTGCATAGGTAAATAAAGATGTGTATAACTGTACCATCATTGTAAATTTTTCACTTCCCGTGGAATACTTTAGCAAACCATTTCACCAATCTGGAGGACAGAAGTGTCACTAGGACCAAAAGAACTTTGAGAAAGGTGATTAAAAAGTGTCAAGAAGAAACCAGTACGTGGTAAGTAAACTGATGGCAGTTCAGTACTGAAGAATATGCTTTCAAGGATTTTGCATAGTCTACTAATCCCAAACACTATTAATGATACTTATGGTAGTAAGAAGTAGGTAGGCACTGTAGCAGGGCAGTAAATAGGTACTGAGACACTTTTTTTTCATCTTAAAACCAGGCTCTCTTCTGTGCTAAAGCGACTATTTGCAATGGCAAGTAAGCCTCAATGCACAGAAAGAGAACAATGGTATGAGAACAATAGGATGATTTATGTACACACTGGATGTTTCTCACCCTCCATGTGCCAGCAGAGCATATAGACTTCAGAGGGAAGCAGGTTCTTCCACTTTCACACTACTATTGCCCTATAAACATTTCATTCATTTCTGAAGTACAGCTTGTAGATTAGGGTCTACTCCACTCATTGTGTTGGTGATAGCATTTGGTCTTCAAGGGCTAATAACATAGTGCTGCTATTTCAGGTCCCTCCACATGAAATCTGATGCTGAGTACACCAGACAAAAAAAATAGCCATTTGTGACAAGAACAGGATTAAATTTGATGGTTTGAGGAAAATATGTGTGCGTAGATACTCCCTTTGTGTTTGTGCTTGCGCTGATTGTAGCATTTGAGTGGTGTAGCAAGAGGATTACTTTGGTGAAGATAAATAACAACAGTCGTAAAAGGAGAAATTATAATTGTGCTTTAAAATGGACCTCTTGGGGATAAACGTGCTTGGATACTAAAGGATCTGATTGTTACAATTCATTGGAAATTTTGAATGCCTTAATGGCACTGCCTGAGGAAATCTAGATAGCAGATAACTTTTTTTTTTTCAAATGGCAATATATTTATCATCCCCATTCTACACCCATCTTTCCCCAGCACCTCTCACTTTTGTCCTGACCTAGACTCTGAAATGTTACTTTCCAGACTATGAGTCACACACCTCTCTCCCTCATGCCCCCACTAAAAGTTATTGTCATGCTGGCTTGAGCCTGAAATTTGATTTGTGTGAGCTAGGATTACTGTATGTCAGACATTTTATTAACATTTCTTCTCTGAGAAAAATTCAGGGAGAAAATAAGAACATTCTGTTTCCACAGACTGGCAAACTGTTTTCCCATAAAAGAGTCAACAGTACAAAGTTCTGAAGGTTTTTCATAAGTAACTGGGTTTGTAATACCATCACTGTATATGTATTTAAAGTTTGTATATACAAATACATGTGCATTTAGTACATATATTTTCCTTGTTGTCCTTGAGTGTGGCTGCTGTGACCCCACACCCTGCCTGGTATACCCAAGGGAGGTAGCACTGGTTTTGGTCTCTGGGTTTTGTAGTTGTTTGTTTGTTTGTTTTGTCTGTTTTTCCTGAAAGCAAAGGGAGAGGCTTATGCTTACAGTGCATTTTACTTTAATGTATGGTCAGGCTTTCAGGCCTTTGTCATTGGGACTATTCATGGGCTTAAGTGTTTTGCTGGATTGGAGCCACAGAGCAGTTAATGAATTAGGGCACATACCAGGGTATAGCATTCTATTTCTTCTTTCCAGACGGTTTGTACTTCCAGTATTTGTATACGATATATACCAGCAGCTTGTTTTCAGTATTTATGAAATTGTGTGCAAAAATGTCTTCTTACTAGTTATTATTTCTGCATTGCATTTTGATAAATATTTTGAATTCTCAATGCCTTTTCTTCCGATGCAAGTTCCACTCCCTAAAGAAAAAGTCCATGTGATGGCCATTGTTGCCATACTTTCTTTTCTTCTGCAAAAGTGGCAATGTGTGAATGTATTTTCCTTACAGTATGTCCCAGTGTTAGAAACAGAATTTTGCTGCCAAATAATTAGAGTGTTAGTGACAACAGATACTCAAGGCAGGCTGACAGGAGTTTCTCTGAAAGCCTTTGCCTGTTCTGTGCCTCCAGCCTGTAGCATGGGACAGTAGCTGTGCTTCTCTTTGGCAAATTTCTCCTTTGTAATGAAATTTCAATTGGTAAAACAAATATTTGTACACAGCACGTATTAGAAAGCAGATGAGTTCTTATTTTGGTAAATTATTTGTTTTTCTATATTGATACTTTGCCGTTAGTAAGAAATAGACCATGAGAACTGACTATCTCCACTCCTCCACTACCACTGCTTTGTGTGGCATGTGTTGTCAGTCACAACCCACTTTGTCACAGCTGTGTTGGGTCCTGAATGCCACTTTTGATATCAGTTAATATTAGGTGTTTAAATTTGGTGGCTTTCTCAAAGGAAAGTCATGCCTGCATAGAGACAGCAGCACCAGAGTTCCATCTTGCATAAAGCAGTGCTGCTAAGTGCATCTCATCATGCATGTCAACATTATTTCCTCACCTGCTAGGCTTTTGTCCATCCTGCATCATGGTGCTGTCTCCCATGTTTGCTAGCATTAACTTGGAATCCCTGTGTGAACTAGTAGACCAGCAATGATTTTAAGGCAGTGGTATGTATCGTTTTCTCACAGTATTGCTTCTCAGATAGTTATCTATTGATTTAATATAGCAGCTTTCATCCTGAATTCTCTCAGGGTGCTTTACAGATGTCATTCTAGGTAGTGGCATTACCTCTGGGTGAAGGTGCTTGAAACCATGGACTGTATGGGATGTAAACACAGCATGCTCTGGGTTTTACTGGAAGCAAACAGTAATATATTCAGTAGTGATGAGCACTAGAATCAAGTGAACAGAAAGAGGAGCAAGGGGTTATTTTCCCTTCACCATCTCCCTGAAGAACAACTCAAATTTGTCAACTTAGAGGGGACAGAGACAGGTAAAAGCAAAAGCCTTAGGTTTGGTGTTGTATAAAGTGGATATAACATCAAGCAAACAGGATCAAAGAGAGAACAGCAGATGGACTCATTCCTTGAAGGGTGCAAGCTCCATCATAGAGAGAAATAAGGAAAGATGGCTTTATGGAGAAAGGAAAGTTGCAAGATGTAGCTACTGTACAGGTAAAGGGAAGAAAACTGGAGTGGTAACTTGAAAGAGATATTTATGACTGAAGAAAGTGAAGCTGGCAGTGCAGTGGCTGTTGGCCAGCATTGTGTTAAAGAAGTTAGCAAGAAAACCAACTCACAGAAGAAAGATACCTCAGTAAGATGTAACTAGACAAGGGTCAGAGTCTCAATACTATATGCACTTTATATGTTACCAAGAGCATCCAATATGCATCAGATTACTGTGGTAAGCTCTCATAGCTTCACTTATGTATAGAAGGGAGTTATACCCTGGAAAGTTAGAAATCTCTTGGGATAGTTTCTGCCCATTATCTTCATCAGCTTCTATATAGTAATACAACCTGACTTTCATTTGTTGAGAGGGGAAGGGGACCAGCAGATTCTGTTAAATTGCTGTAAGCAGCCTCTGGAAAAAGTAAGTAGTGGTAACTCTACTGTATTGTATACAATACAGTGCTGTGCATTTGTTTATCCACTCAAAATCGAGTGGGATGTGCAAAAGAAAACATATCTGGGCACAGTAATATACATCTATACTTGTATACAATCAGTGTATTGTTACATAGTGGTTCATAAAAGTGTAAATCCCTTCATACAGCAATTTCATTTTTTGAATCATAGAGTTTTCCGAAGATGTATTGAAAATAAGTGTGTAGAGAATAACTGCTGATGTCTTGATGTAGAGAGGTGTTATCCTCTAACACTTGATAAACACAGTAAAATATGAGGTCATTAAACTCTCTGCATTGGATCACTCACTCCTTACTATGTTAGCAATGGGCCTTAGTTGCCATTGTCATTACATACAACATATGGATATCAGGCTAACACCAAAAATGTCCTTTTGTTTCAAGTCCCTGATTACAAGTAGGTGGATTCACTCTGAGGTGCTCTGAAGGAAAAGGAGTTATTCCTGCTTTGTCTGTATGGAAAGCATGAAATCATGCTGCCTTTAAGTGTTCCTGCTAAATGAATGCAGTGACTGTGTGCAGCACCCTCCTGTGGTGCCTTGTGGCTTTTACTGCCAGTTTCTTTTTCTTTTCTGCTCGCTCTGTACCAAAATTAGTATAGTCACACTGACTCACAAATTGTAGTCAAAACTGAGGACAGAAAGGTGTGCAGTAAGTAGCAATTTATGTGATACTGTTGGCTTTCCGATGATAATTTTATCATGGTTCTTTTTCTTATTGCTGGATACTACCCCATCTTTTCCCAAGTCCGCCTGCCATCAGAAGTTGAAAAACATTTTATTGCTTTGATCTTCTGTTTTCTGAATGTATTTAGTGTAAGGTTAAGATGGTATTTGAAGGAAGGAGAAATATTATGAAAGGGTAGGGGTAGTGTGAATAATTACCCTTGTGACACCTCTCAGAATTACTAATTTTTCTTTGCTGGTAGCAAAACCCCTTTTAATCCATTTCTCACTCCTTGTCTGAGCAAGAAATTATCAGTCATAATGAAATTTGTTTAAAGACTTCATATGGAAACATTCATCTGAATTAATGATGTCTTTCTACAGTTTACTTCAAGAGCTGAATTTAAATTTCTAGAATATTACTCAAGCAGCATTAGTCTGTTGGGATGCTATTCCATTCTGTGTATGCTACTGCAACCTTACCATTTTAATATAAAAACATTGCAATATTAAGCCACATCAATGGTGGTTATTTCTGTCACATGTTGTTTCTTTGTATTCTCAAATTCTTCACAAGAAATGTGTACTAGTAATTCATTTACCCTTATTCCGTTCACCTCTAGGAATGATATGTGTCTGTTGTAGACAGAATTTACCTTTCTCTAGAAGAATTTCATTTCAGTGAAGAAATTTTTAGCTGGGAGATCCTATTCATAGTAGGGATTTTTAAATTCCTTTGAAGATGATGAGAAGCCGAGTGTAGAAGTTGTTTAAGTCCTTTAGACAAGGAACAAGGATTTGATTTCACTCTGGTGGCAAGCCAGCATCAAAAATGAAGGAGATGTCTGATATGCCTACTCCAGGTGATGCACTGCAGTTTTTCATAGTATAGCACTTGCATTTCCCAAAGGAAAACCCTAAAGGTTTTGAGCCTGGCTTTATGAACTTGCTATGGTCCCAGTGAAAGAGAATAAAATCAGAAGTACTGAAGCCAGGCTTATTGGCTAATCAGCTTTTTAGACAGAAAATATAGCAGGTGCTAATTGTGAACTCAGCTGTGTTAAGGTTTACTTGACAAGGAATGCAAAAGTATTCTTTAACTAGGGATAAAAGCAACCAATTAGCATTCAACCAAAAGAGACTGCAGAATGTCTGCAAGTCTACGGAAAACACTGTCCTGTGTCCAACTGCATCATTTGCTGAGGTTCAGCTTCAGTCAGACTTTTTTATCCAAGAACTGATTTCTGCCAGCTGTTGGTAGTGTTATGGTCAAGTATAGGATAAACAGTAAGCAGGCAAGACACTGAGTTATCTACATATTACATGCTCTTGTTTCTGTATAGTTCAATTAGTTTACTTGGTGCTAAATGCACAGAGGAAAAAAGAGGTAGAAAAAGAATTTATCTATTTTGCAGTTTCACAAGTATTGGATCTAGTGGTGACACTGCAATTTCTTCAAATTACTTAAAGCATAGATCACTCTGTAAGGAATCAAACTATTATACTGCATTAGCTATTCCCCTCACCAGCTGAGACAATATTGCCCAGTACAGAATCCTAGAGGATAAGAATCAATTCATTCAAATAATTATTTGTATTCACCTATGACCTAGGTGAAATCCAGATTGAGCTAGGCCAGCAGTAACTGACTTTGTTGAAAACGTTTGTATTTAGCATTTGGTAGATTTTTCTGTGAATTTATGTAGAGTGGTTGTTTGGTCAAGGTGGTAGCAGTTGTTAGTGATAATATTTCACAGGTCAGAAGGTCCTGGACTGTGATTCAGAGATCCTGGTATCCTGCCTCAAAAATCAGACCTTTAAGGTTTTCACTCTTCATCTTTTGAATGTTGAATGAAGAACAACATAGTGATACTTTAAAATTGACAGCTGAAATCCAACAGTAATAAAATGGGCTGGTTCTATTACAAGGAACTACTCATAGCTGCATTCTAAAACAAGAGATTAAATTCAGATTATGCTTTGTAACACTGTGTTGAAGCCTTTGGTTCCTTTAGGTACAAAATTACTTTTTTTGAGAAAGTGAATGAAAGTCTGCTATCTCTATAATAAAAGCAGGCACTGTATTCCATATGGGTTTGAAAAACAGCCATACAACAGTTAGTTTGAACTGATATGTCTCATATTCTTGCTACTGTTAAAGAATGTTGCTCCTTTTGTATAACATTAAATTGCTGTTACATGTCACTGTAGAAACAAGAATGCATTGGTGAGTGATGAGAGAAAAATTGACAGAAAAACACTAACTAACTCCTGTTTTGCAAAGCCCTCATTGAAATTCATAGCTTGGTACATTTGGGGTCTTGAAACTAGAAGAGATGGAAAGATTTCAATTAAAAAGATATTTGTATGGCTCTGTGAAGCCAATCATTGCCATTTTAATATTGAGTGAAATATGTATCTGTCTCATGCACTGCCAGGAGTTTTATAGCATGCCTTGGAGGATACCTAGAACCAAACCAATCCCACACAGTGGGATTCAAGGCAAAACTGCCTCAGCAGAGTGGAGCTAAGGCAATTTTGCAGGAAGGTGCAGAGTCATTTGGATCTCATTAGCTGTCATACAACACTTGAAACTGCTTGAAGCCTCAGTGTTTCAGCTCTAAAGCACTGGCCTGCAATGAACAGGATTTCTTCAGACGAACACAAATGGCAGGGTATCACATCAGTCATGAATTTATTATTTTTGCCTTTATCTTGGTTTCTGCAGGGCATCTGTAATGATATTTGAACCCGTAACTACTGCACCACTGGAAGCAGCAGAGTGGCTAACAGGCTTTGTAGGAAAGACAAATACCAAAAACCTAGTCAGTCAAGCCTTGTCAGTCAAGATCAATTGTGCCTTCTTTATGGATATAGAATTTCCAAGAAAGATGTAATAGAATGCTTTACTCAAAATTAATCATTTATCTAACACCTGTCCTCACCAAATTTTGCTCCCCAATCCTTTTTTTTTTTTTTTTTTTTTTCCCTCCAGAAGTTGCCTTCATGTTTTGCATGATCCAGGAGCTTATATAGTGAAGCGCTCTATTGATTTTATGTTAGAAGTTTTCTTCTGTAGAACTGCTCAGGTTACATCCATGAAGAAATTTCATTGTATTTTTGTAGCTTAGGACCTGTTGTCTCATGGTCAATGAAACCAGTGAAGCCCATTTTCTGGCTAGTGTGGCTCATGCTTTCTCCCTAACTGTGCTTACACCCTGGCACAATAACCCCTTTCTCTTTCCACGTCTGGCCCCAGCCATTCCCCTTCTGGGACCCCAGTCTCCTTTGAAACTAGAAGCCATGTATGCTCTGGATGTGGTTCTCAGCTGTGCTTTAGCCAATTATTCCTATTTGTACCTGTGTGCTGATTGACTTGACGGATGCTAGGTAAAGTTGGTAGCTCGTGTGCTGATGTTGCAGCCTTTCCTGGCTGGCCACGCCAGTCTGGTTCTCTCCTCTCTGGTTGCCAATTTGCACAAAGTTTGTGTGAATGCAGCTATCTTTGATACCTCTAGCTAAATGAGTTGGGATTGTCCAGTGTGTTCAAAAATAACTAAGTTGGGGGACTGATGGATAGACAGCATGATCAGACAAGCATTGTTAAATGATAAATATCCATTGCATAATAAGAATGCAAATTGTACCAATGGTAACAAGTAATAAAAATAAATATAAATTTTGTTATTTTAATAACCGTATCAGCATTTTATTTTAAGGTAATTGCTACTTACATGGTTCAGATCCAGGGTATAGGCTTCTGTTTTTCAGTTTTGAGATTTTCTTAATTTCTTTTTAAAATGTCAGTATGTAAATTGAACAAAAATATGCAATCTTTAAATTTATCATAATTTTTGGCTATCCAAGCATAATAATTATGGCTGCTCTATATACCTTTAAACATAGTAAGAACATAGCCTTCTGGTGGCAAAGGCCATGCATATTTAACACTTTGAAAAGGCACAACTATCACTTAGGTGATTAATATATCAGCAGAGGAACTGGCATTGAACAAGATGATGCTATTTTCTTTTTATACAACTAAGATTCTTAAAAGACACACTGTGGCAATTCCAGTACAAGTGGGGAAAAATCTGTTGTTTTATTGCATTTGGGTTTGGATGTCATTGTGGCCAAAAATATATATTTAGTTAGCATTATTGAAGTCCTTTGGAAAACAAGTATTAATTTGTATTACAGTAGCTTTTAGGTCAGGGTCTATTATGTTAACTGCTCTATGCTCTATACAGAGAGAGAGGCTGTGAAGTTGAGACTTTCCCTTGCTATTCAAACAGACAAAAGATGTGTATCCCTACTCTACAGGCAGGGAAGCACAGCATTCAGCTGGCCTCACTAGGGAGAGAACATTGCCTTCTGATTTCTGGTCACTTACATCTCTCATCTTCACTGCCAGCATCGGGCAAGGTTTCACAGATAAACCGTTTGTTCATTAGTTGAAAAATCATGTTTATATAATCCAGAATGATGAGTGAACTCACAGAGAAAACATATTCAGACAAAGAAAAATAAATGAATAGTTTTTTGAAATGAAATACACATATTCGTTTAATTTAGATTTTAGGGAAGAAAGTAGAACAGTACCTGAAATAATTGCAGATTTAAAAATAAAATAAAATAAAAAACTATTTTCATTTAACTTTAAATACAGCTGTTTGTGCTTAATTTTGCCAACAAAACTGCAAAAAAATGTATCAGCTACACCTAAATGAAACAAATCAGACTGGTTTCAGATGATGCACAAAACCATCCTCCTTATGAGTTCAAGGGAAAGAGGTTCTTCAAAGCTTTAGCTTCCAAGCTGAATTCACCAATAGGAATGACTATGAGATCTATGTGATTGAGAGCACCTGAGTTTAAGAGCTGAGGCACTCAGTGGATGTCAGAAAGGATCTCCAGCACATGGACAAGAATACTGATATCAGATGCCTAAAGTTAATAGTGTGAATAAATCCTTTGCCTTTAATGTTGATATCAGTTCAGTCCTGTAACTTACAGACCTGTGAAGATCAGCTATGTGAAAAAGAAACCTGTTACATGCTAGTATAGGTCTACTAAGACAGGAAGGAGGAAGGTTTATCCCACCAGTACTAAGGGTGTAAGCAGAATACATAGATGTGTAGAATTCATAGCAAAAATGCAACATTTATCTCACTGGTAATTAAACCCAAGCTAAGTTCTTTTACAAAAACTTTAACTTTAAAATTCTGAAATAAAAGCCATTCTTAATAAATATATTTATTAATATTAATAAACACTATAAAATTGAACTCCAAAATTTATAGGGTAAAAACTTGTTTAAATTTATTAAAAACACTTGCAACTTAGCCTTCTTAAAAAAATATTTGCCAATATTTTCCAATATAAGTACCTAGCTTTGATTTCTGTATTATAACTCTACCGCCCTTGATGATCTAGAACAGTAGTCTTGTTTTCAAAGTCAGAAAGCTGATAGGTAAAAGTAAAGGGGAATCAGATATGCATATGTGTGAGCTGGTACTTATCTTCCAGTTTATTTCAGTGGCATTAGGAGAAGTAAGGCTAAGAAGTTTGCTTAAGAAATGGCTCATCTAACTTATGAGTAAAATACTGTCTTCATTATTCAAGAATAACGTGGAAAGGAAAAATCTGTTGATATTTGAAAACAAAAAGGGTCATATAGGCCCTAAGGAACATGCTAGAGCCTAAGAAGAGGTGTACTGGTTCAGAATAAAGGTCCATCTTGCCCAGTATCCTGTCTCCATTAATGGCCATAGGTATCTGGGGAAGAGAAAAATCTGGGCAGGCGCATGGGTTACTTCCTAGCACCTGACTGTTGGTCAGGGGATTTCCTTTGCATCTTGTGGTTTGTGTGCTTTGTAATCATTAGTGGATCTCTCCTATGTATACTTCTCTTGTTTACCCTTGAATCCATATAGTAATTTTGCCTTCTTTGGCAGGGAGCCCCATGGGCCTACGGCATCTTGGCTGATCTGCCATCTCCTCTTTGCTTCATCCTGGCTCCTGCTCCCTCCATTTGGTGGCCTCCTGCTCCCAGGCTGCAAGAGAAAAAGAACTGTCAGTTTATATGCACTCTGGCCCATTCGTTGATCATATTGCAGACCTGTGCAATACCCCCTCACTCCAGTGCCGTGACGTACATCTGGTGTGGCTTTGGCATGGGCACCCCTAGGCTGGAACAGATAAACCAACCTGGAGCCCATGCAGAGGTGCACCCCTCTTGGACAGTTGTTCTGAGGGCCAAAAAAGTTGCTTCATTGGTCCTCCAGGCTCAGGTGACCTTCTTGGGCTGCCCTGTGCATTCATACCAAACAAAACATAAGTTGAGTAAAACTGAAAAATAGGTAACTGTATTTCATTCCCTTCAAATAGACAAATTGACATGAAGTTCTGTTTCTTGTGGGTGGGTTACTATTAAGAATTATTATTTTTGTTGTAGTTAATAGTAAAAAAAATAACTTGTGGGATTTTATTCTTTATTTTTTTAACCCTTTCCTTCTTTAAAAGATACAGTGATGGTTTCTGCCTAAATAAAGTGAGCAAGACAGATACACTGCTTTGGTTCTTTGTACTGCCTTTCTTGGTAGTAATTCTTCCTCACAACTATTCCATACTATACTACCTAATCATTCCATATTTGATAATAAATTCTTTCTTTCAATATAAGTGCACTAATTCCTGCAATGCTGTACTCTCCAGTTCTGTTGCTTTCCTGAGACATTAAGTGGATAGAGGTGTGGGGTGAGGCAAGAGGAAGTAATCAAAATAAGTATCAAAGCCCCAGCTCTGTACTGATATGAGGTGGAAAGTACAAGTAGCAGAACTTGTTAACTGTGTCAGGATGTCTGAATAAGAGGGAAAAGGAATGCAAAAATGTTATTAAAGTTGCCACTTTGGGATGTTGTTCTCTTAAGTATGAATTATCCTTTTCTAAATTTATTGTTTTATTGTTTTTATAAAAATAATTCTCTTGAAATTAAGTCAATATGATTCTTTGGTCAAATTTAGCACAGTTGTCTTTCTTTGAAATAAAATCATAGGGAAAATGGGTGGAGTCATGTTCTGACTGGTAGCTTGTATACTAGGGTAGTCTTAAGGACTCTGTCATGCACTTAATCAGCTCTGAAGAAAGGAACTACAAAGTGGTCTAAAAAAAGAAAATGTATTCATATTTTTTCATTTTATTTTTTTATTTTTTTAAGAATCCCACCTGAACTGTTTATTTCTGAGCAAATAAATAGAACTGATTCTTTCCTTTTTCAGTCATATCATAAAGCCAGTCTGTGCTTCACAAATGTCAGCAGTGACATTAACTTCTAAGTACAGTCTCCTAAAACAGAACTATGATCTGGGCTGAGATTTTGGAGTTGCAGATGTTCCTAAAGCAGACAATATGGGCATAAAGCAAGTAAACTCTTCACCCTTCTGAAGAGTGGAAATTTTCTATTTCTAGACACACCTAGTGAAGAAAAAATAAAGAGTATACTGAAGTCTGATGGAAATACTGTTTGTGTAATGCAGTCCTTTTGACACTGTCTCTTACTGAGCAGAGTTTTGCCAAGAAGTAAAAAAAAAAAAACGACGAGACTTCAGAGGGGAACCACGTGAATTTCTGACTTTCAGAAGTGACATGTGTGCCTTTAAGTCTAGTTGGGCACAGTATGACATTAAATGGGTACATTTCAGGAGGAGAGTGCTTCATATTTTCTGAAGATCACACTCCTTAGGCAGAAGGCAAACCTAAGATCCTGAAATACCAACACATCTGTTTCTGAAAGCTGGTCTAAATAAAAAGAAGCTTATAAATAACTGTCTCAGTCAGTGTGTTGCATCAGACACAACATGCTTACAACAGGTGAATTCTAACATCAAGAATGTGTTTCATTTTGTGAAAGGAATAGGTAATATTAGTGTTTAAAATAATAGGTGATACAAGTGTATTAAAGTCTAAACTGTTCTTCAATGCTGTCTGACCTTGACTCTTAATTTTAATTATGCAGTTTTCAAGGCTATTAGGTGTGACTCAGCTTGCTTCAAAACTCTTTCCCTTCCTTTGCAACCACCTCCAAATCACAAAAATAAGCTGAAGCGGATAACAGCTCTGGCTGTTTGCTCCCAACACTCTATTTCTACTACAGTGTGTTGTTTTAACTGAATGACTTAGGTAGTCTCAGATCCGAGTTGACTGTAGACCATATTATAAAACCACTTTGTACAGATTCAGTGGAATTGGCAGCTTTACTTGAAATAAATCCAGGGCCAAACAAGCATAAAGAATGAATTATTTCTTGCTTCTAGAGAGGGTCTCTTTAGGTCAGGGTTGAAGGCATTGGCAGTCTAGGGTAGGGAAGCTTCCACTCCAGTTGCCTGCATTGAAATTAGACTGTCGATAAATAGAGGACTACAGTTTTCAGGACTGACAACTCCTTACCCTTCATTAGCACAAATATTTGCACGGGATTTTATGAATGTTCTATTTTCAATGTCTACAATTGTATTTTGTTAATAGAATGATACTCTTTAGAACAAAATATAAGGAGTTGTCTTTTTCTTTAATGGATACGTAGAAGCATGAGCAAGGTGTATGTGATTCTGCAATTGTCAAAGATAAGTTTGCGTAAATTTCTCAAAGCATTTCCTCTTCTCTGTGGGTGTTGGGTTATGTAGTAAAGAGGTAGCATGAATTTTGCCTTTATAAAATAAGCAGGAGACCCACAGGGAGTCATAACCTGACTTCAAAAAACTGCTTTCTTAAGCCACTCTTTGGCAAACTAGGAATCCCTAGACAGCTGGGTTAGTCTGTGGTCTTGGCAGGGTTTTCTTCTGGCCCACCAAGTCTGGTGCAAGCACTGGTAGTCCTAGGCATAAATAACTCTGTTTTTAATGAAAAAGATTTATGTGGTCATAAAGAGAAAGTTTCCCGGTAAGCCAGTTCTGCACATTGCTAAATACCTAGCCACATATGCACAGAGAAAAAGTGTCTTAATAATAATAATAATAATAATTACTATTATTCCCCCCCCCATCTCCAACAATAGAGATGACCTTGAATAAAGCTCTTTCCTTAGCATATGTTCACTTGCCTGAAGTTTCGCATCACATGTGTATAGACTTCACCTAATGTTTGGAACAGGTTAAAGAAAAGGATTGGAAATGAATAACCCACAAATAGATAAGACATGGAAAAGAACTCCTCTCCCCCAAAATAGGATTTCCTTTTTGGGTAATTTCTCTTTGTGTTTCCTGGTCGTGAATCCAGTGCAGCATCAGGGATAAGGACATGTGGATCTAATACTTAAGATGAGATGATCAGTTGCAAATATGTTTTCTTTTCATATCTGTTCTAACTCTGACTTTCATCACCCTACAAGCAGAGCTTAACCACAAGCAAGGGGCACTTGAGCTGTCCCCTGATGACAGCTGCTTTGGCAGATCGCCAGGCGTCTAAGGGCCTTGCCCTAGGTCGCAGAAATGGCAGCTGACTGGAGTCAGATGTCAAGACTCACTCCGTCCTTTTTTGAGCAAAATACAGGGAGGATTTAAAATAGTGTCAACAGTCAAAACTTAGTTGTATTGAAATTTCATCAAATTTTGACATTGTCTTAAAGCCAAGGATTTACCTAAACTATGGAAGACATCATGGTGTGTTGCAGATGTCTTATTAGAACAGCAAAGCTGTCATAGCTGGAATAGTCTGATGGCATAAGAAAGGTGAGTATTGTCAGAAGAGATAGTATGTCTTCTGACTTACTTGATATATATGGAAAGGCTGGCAAGCTCTGAGCATGTAAAATGAAGTCTGTAATAGAAACAAGAATGTTCAAAAGTAAATGTGAAGTGAGAACAATTGTTCTGTGTGTGATGAGATGCACTAAAGGAAATTGTGTCAGTAGCAAGAAGGGGAAGGAAGGGTGATAAGGCAGTTATCTCCAGTGGGATGAGAGAGGAGGGTGTTAATTGTTCTCCAAATGATGCTTTCAGTATCTCCTCAATGAAGATAACTTTCTTTTGTTAGATTTTGTTTATAATAGCATATTTTTAAGGTGACAAATGTACAAGTGACGTACAGCATGAACTCAGCAGTAATTCCACAAAAAGTAGCTGACAATTTTATTACAGAAATCCTCAATGTTGATTTTCAAATGTTTAAAACGCTATTTCACCAAGTTTACCATGGTTTGTAATTGCTGTGATGAGATATTAGTACCTTTAAAAACAATATCCAGCAGTTCAAGATGCAATGTAACTTCCATTAGCCCTGCTTGGAGAAGGAGATTAGACCAAATGATCCTTAAAGACACCTTCCAACCTAAATTATTCAATATTTTTATGACAGCAAGACTTCTTATAGCTGATATTCTCATGATATGATGATAAGTGTGCAGGTAGGGAGATGGGGAGATGTGTAAAATGATTGGGCTAGAAGAGCATCCTCTGGATCTATGTTGCTATTGCAACCCTATGAGTACCTCAGAATCAATGTGTATAACCAGCTCAGAATAATGTGCTATGCTTCTCTGTTTGTATTTTTCTCTTTTTGGAGAAGTTCAGCACTAAGCAGATGTCAAATCTCTTTAAAATTGTTTGGAGGCACCTAGCCTTCAGTAAATGCTTCTAAAACTGCTGCAAAATGAGCATAGATAAGAGTAGTCTCTGGCTGAATGACACTGATACTGTTCCCCAGTAACCTTGAAGCTCACATCTCATGTTCAGGAATTAGGGTAAATTTGTATATAAATTCTCACTGTAGAAACATCACTCAGTAGTTATAGCTCAGAGATTTCATTCATGAAGAATAAGCTCTTTGATTAAAACCAATTTTTCTGTCAAAATGTACACACCGTTAGAAGTCATTTCTGCATGATTTATATTACCATGAGTAGAGTGATGAGTCCGTTCCTGGACCTGTGTTGGTATGTCCATGCATTCAGACAGTGAGCAAATACAGATCTGAAGCAAAAATCTTTCCACCTAAATAGGTAGAAGATACTGAAGAGAGAGACAGAGGCAAGGGAGTTTAAGTTAATTTCCTTCAGGCAATGCAGGAAATCAGGCTTCCTGAGCTTCACTTCTGTACTCAGTCAAGTAGAACAGCCTGTGAGGGCACAGATTTATCTGAATACCTCTTCCTATGAAGTGTATCTGTTGGCATCTGTTTATAATTTCTTGATATTCAAAGTAGATTTCTGATTAAATGTACAGAGCATGCAAGAAATAACTTTTTGGTGAGTGGGTGAATGCACTGCTGAAAATCAGAGCTTAAGTGTGAATTCTTACACTCACATACACTCAATATGTATTTGCTAGCAAATTTTCTGTGTGAAATTACTTAAAAGCATGTGTAAAAAGGGAATTTAGCATTCTTGAGTATTTACTTTAAAATGCAGACATGCATTGAGCATCTAAAAAAAGTATTTCATTCTAACTCAGGTTTCCAATCATATGGAATTTTATTGCTCAAAACAATACACTCAACAATGTGTGTATTTATCATACTGGTGATAGTTCCCGGTAAATACAGTACCATATAATAGTAGGGTTTAGCCACAAAAAATACCTTCAAATTATATAGCCATCTCATCTTCTAAACCACAAAACAGATACATGGTAAATACTTTGGGATCCAGTTGAGAGTAATTATCAACTGTGCTGCAAAGACATATAATTATTATGAAGCCCTAACTAGAATATTTACAAAGCAAAGTTGATGTAGTTACCACATAAAGTCAAATATACTTCAGAAATGTGTACTCATTCCCTCAGTGTAAAGCAGTATCATTATGTTTTGCCATGATTTTCATCCATAAGTTCTTCTCTTTATTGAGTTTTCAGTTCTTGTTTCCCATTGCATCCCTTTTGTAGCCACCTAAAGGTTCAGCCCACTTCTCGCACAGGAAGGTCCTGAGGGAAGGGTCAAAAATGTTCTATGCCATCCATTTTCCTTGTCCTCCACTTGCTTAAACATGCAGGTAGTTTTAATCACTTTGTTTTCTCTAGTGTCACGCTTCTGGATTGTAGTTCCTGTGGACAACACAGCCAGTTGAGCAAGCAAACCCAACACCCTCACTACCACACTTCTAGCTTTTATTATTGTTTGCACCTGGCAGCTCAGAAAGACAGCCTAGTTGTTATAAAAAAGTGCTGTGACTAAAAACTGAAGTTCTGTGTATCTCCAAAGGGAAAAGCAATGACTATAAGAAGGAATCGATACCTATATTTCTTGGTACTTGCTTATACTGACTTGAAAATGTAAAGACAAGGCACAACCATGGCATTAATGGTCACCAATAATACTGGTGGCAAGGAAGACAGAGAATAGTAGGATGAAAGTACTTTGGAAGGAATCATTGATCGATTCTCTATGTGTAGTTGTTGCCTTTTCTGAGTGAAATAGATTTGACAGCCCTTCCACTGTATTTTGTAATTTGTAGGTCCAGCTGCTAAGTTGTTTGCTAATCAACTTTTTCATAGTAGCATAGAATCATCTAGGTTGTAAAAAACATTCAAGAACATCAAGTCTGACCATCAGCCTGACCTACTGATTCCCATCACTAAGTCATGTCCCTTAGTGCCACATCCACACATCTATCAAATACTTCTAGGATGGGGACTCCACCACTTCACTGGGCAGCCTATTTCAATGCTTGACCACACTTTCTGTGAAGAAATTCTTCCCAATATCAAATCTAAATCTCCCCTGGCACAACCCGAGACTGCTTCCTTGTGTCCTATCACTTGTCACTGGAGAAGAGAGACCAATGCCCACCTCACTGCAGCTTCCTTTCAGGTAGCTGTAGAGAGCGATGAGCTTTAGCCTCTTTTTCTTCGGACTGAACAACCCCAGTTCCTTCAGTGGCTTCTCATGAGTCTTGTTTTTTAGTCCCTTCACCAGCTTCATTGCTCTTCTCTGCACATGCTGGAGCAACGCAGTATTCTTCCTGTAGTGAGTAGCCCATAACTGAACGCAATATTCAAGTTGTGGTCTCACCAGTGCTGTGTACAAGGAAACAATCCCTTGCCCAGTTCTCCTGGTCAAACTATTTCTGATACAGGCCAGGATGCCTGTGTCACTGTGCCAGCATATTACACTTACAGTTTTTTAATTTTCATCAGAAGTAGTCTTGATGTCTTTGTTCCCTTTGCAGTATTTTAGACCTTCTCAGAATGAGCAGGTTTCTTCATTGTTATACTTTGCATTTGACAGTAATATCATAGTTTAAGTGAAGTAGAACACAGTAATCTAGGTGCTGGGCAGTTTTTGTTGTTGTTAGACTATATTCCTTTGGAACAATTAAATTATGTTTTATGGTTATCAGGTGCTAGACTGTTGTCTTAGCCAGACACATGCACTCTAGTGTCTCTAGTCTCTCAGTCATCAGACTGGTCAGTAATGTTTTCTCATAATTTGTTTGTTACTTCCAAGTCTATTTTCTTTCTCTTTATGGTATTAGATGGGTTTATCAAGTCTTCATTCACACTTTTTGCTACAGACTGTATGAGTCTAACCAGGAGATGGACTGCCTTTGTTCTCATGACAGCTTTCTACTCCTGTAGAATTGGCTTACCCTTATTTTTTCCAAAATGACCATACTGTTTCTGTTTTGTTTCTCAGCTGTCTGTGGGATCAGAACTGGAAAGGTCTCTGATACCAAAACAGTTTTTGTGTGTGAGACATAAACCTGATGTGATTGCTGGCTGTTATCCACCATCACAAATTTATTAAATCATCTTTCAAAAAGCATTCATCTGACATTGTCTTGGAAAAGTTATGGTTCACCAAAAATCTCTTCAAGGAGTTGAAGGGCTGGGGGGAATTGAGGGATAGCTGTGTTGTTTCCTTGCATTTAATCTCACATGTTCTGGAGGGATTTTGACTTCTAGGGGAGTTTATTCCTTAACAATACAGGGAGAATAGAGAGTGATTCCTAATTTAGACAGAAATTTTTTGAGAATTGATAGTAAAAATACAGCCTGCCCTCTTCCATATCCATTAGTTTCTTCAGAGTTGCTACTATAATCTAAACAGTCTCATGTGTGTTTATTGTTTGTTCATATAAGATACAGTTGGTTTGGAGATTTCTGGGAAGCAGTATTTTTGCTGTGAGAAGTAGCATGTAAGATTGCTGACTTAACTGGCCTTATTATGAGAACAATGCTATTTAGCCTTGTTCAAACTTCTTTAGTGTCTGAAGTTTATTGAAAACTTTTGATGACATTGAAAACAGGCATCATTATCAAGAAGCAATGTCAACTATGCTAGTAAAGTCTGGCTAAATTAGACATGGTTTCGTATTTTGGCTTTTCTCTTTGACAGTGCTCCTGTAACACTGATTCTTCATGTTGCTGATTTTGCTTTCTGGCACCCACCACTTGGCCTGTCTTCTTCATTCCTTTCAGCACAGCTAGTTCTAGACAAAAACTGAGGGTAGCACTTTCAATCCAGTAAACATGCACATCCTAAAGTAGCACTGTATTATCTTCCTTGGCTGGCAAAATAAGATAGCTGGAGTTTGTTTTGCATATGTTGGGTTTAATTCAGATGATGGTACCCTCTAATTTTTAAGGATGTGGATTGCCATCCAACTGAACTTTTCAAAGTTGAAGTCAGGACAAAGTGTATGTTCTTTGTCTCCTTCATTATTCAATGAATCTAGAAAAAAACATCAGTGATACTCAGCAACAACAGACAGCATCTATTAAGATCGCTTACAACTCACACCCTACATTCCAGGTCCACAGACTATTCCAAATCAAGGTAATAACCCAGCTAATTATAATCTTTTTGGTGAAACAAGAAACATTGTTTAACACACAAATAATGTAATTTCATGAGCACCCAAGAATACTAAGCTCATCCAGCATAGCACCTGGGGACTGAAACTCCTGTTTTTGTTACAAAATGAGAGCTTGTCCGGTATATTGCTTCTGACCATATAGAGTTTCCCCTGTTATGCTCTTCCACAAGAGACTTCCTTCCCTTATTTTGCCTCTTCCACAAGACCCATCTCGTGCTTTCACCATGTGCCCATGCACTCAACAGCTTTCATTTTTCTCTCAGGATCTGACAAGTATGTTAGCAAAGATACATTACAAAAAGTCTACTGTTACCTATGTGGTAACAAAAGCAGAGCTGTAAGACATACTTCCTAGCTTCTGTTGTGCAGGATGTAGCCAGAAATATGGCACTAAAGCTTTTCAATTCTATCTTTAAAAACTTTTTAAAAATAGTTTTGTCATCTAAGAATAGGGGAAACACTCCCATTCGAGGAAAAATGGTGATGATGTAGAGGAGGATGCATTGTTGCAGAGGCCATTAAAATAATTAAATTTGTAATTATGATATGGCATGGTGTAGTTTGCTTTGTAGGGATAGTATGCCGTTTGCCACAGTAGAAGTCTTATTTAATCTAAATAGCTACAAACACTCTCCTGGATTCATCTACAGGTTTTCATTCTGCAAGCATCCCTAAAATTGAAAGATTGTTCTCTTTTCTCAAGCATCATTTGTATTTCAAATATGTTAGTACATTGGAGTTTAAAGGGAGTTGACATTCCTTTTGCTTTTCCACTGCCAAATGGTACAGTTTTATATGATCAAATGGAAGAAGTTCCACTTGAGGACTCAGTGGACCGGTAAAGAGAACAATTTTAGTGTTTTTAATTGTCATTTTTTTAAATTCCTGGTAAAAGAGAATAGTATTGTAAGCAATGGCATTTATTTTTAAATATTTCAGAATCTTTTTTTTCTCTCTTCAAAATAAGAATTAAAGATTTTCTCAGAGATCTGTGCAAGGAGGTGTTCACACTGAGGTGACCCTTAAGCATTCTGAGAGGAATGATAAGCAATTAAAATTACTAGTGTCCTTCTAGTCACAGAGTTCAACAGAGTTAAGAAACTGTTGCATAACAAAACACATGTATGCTTTTAGTACTTACTCCATAAATTAAGCATATAAACTTCCAATGGCCTTTAAAGTATCTCAAAGGATTTCAAGGGACTCTCCACCAATTCATCAGAAACATTGGTTTGTTGTGTTGACAATCATGCAGGAGTGTTGATCTGAGGGATCAGTAGCCTGGGAATTGCAGTTCAGCTTTCAGCCTACTGAGTCCAGTCAGCAAATTAGAAAAGCAGACTTTTTCTTTCCAAGTCTCAGACAAACTGGAAAGGAAGAGAATCATAACATTTTCTTTGAATAATTTGTCTTTTATTCCTAGGACTTAAATGCTAATGTTTGGATGATGAGAAACAGAATTCACTAATTTTTGTTTTCTGGGGAATGTGGTGAATAGCCCCTTCAGATAAACTGAGTTAGCCCATTAGCTGCCCTATTAAAGTCTTTCAACAGATCTTTCTAAACTTTTCTTAAATGTGTTGAAACCTAGACAGAAGATGGAAGCTTTTTCTCCATGAAACAGAACCCAGTCAGTGTTGGCACTTAAACTAAATTGAATAGTGTGAGTACTTTGAAACATTGTAGAGGCACTAAAACAGAAATGAAAAGTATTGGTTCCCACCATCTCCTTATGTTGTTCATCTGTACTGGCTCACAATACTTTTTGGATTTCCACAGTAATAAGTGGAGAGCTCAAGGACCTATCCAAAACAAGCAAGCATTATTTCTCACTTTAGAGATGGAGAGACTGAAGTAGTAACAAGTCACAGGACAATGTAAGATAATAACATGTTCAGGAAATGAATGCAGTGTCCCTTTTCCTAACTAGCTGAGATTTTCCATCATAAATACAGCTTTATGGTAAAGTTGGTATCTCTTACTCATATATCATTCTCAGTCAGTTGAAGAGTTTGGAATTGTATGATCTTAATAAATTAATTTTACTGCTTTAAATCTAATTACAGTTTTGTGCTATGTATCTTTGCTGCCATTAGCCCTAACAGCCCTTTGATCTAACTCTGTAGGACATCTGTGTCTGAAGTTACCAACCCCTACTCATCTCCAACTCACGTGCTCCAGCTACCTTTAAAAGCTGTGACTCCTTTATTCTTTTCCTTCACAATTGTTCTTCACTTATGTTCCTTTTATTGCCTAGAGTCGAGGAGAAGGAAGCAGTAGATTTTCCCAGTGTCATCCTCATAACTATATCCTACTACAGGCATACAGAGAAAGGCCCAAAAGATACAAACAAGCCATCACATAGTATGTTGACCTTCACTTTGTGTGGAAAACACCAAGGAGCACATTCAGAGCTCCAGTTTGTACATTGCCCATCAAAGTCAGGCCAAAAAAAAAAAAAAAAAAGTGTAATGTTTCAGAAGGGTTTCTTAATTACATGTTACATGATTCTGCAGTCATATCTTGCTTTGGTAAAGTTTCTATTACTTATGAATTGACTCCATGTAGTAAGTGTATCTACTGTTTTTCTTCAGACCTTGAGGTTTTAAACTTGAGTGTTTTACAACTGTTTGGTTACACATCTGCTATTGAAATCCTTTTCTCCCCATTGGTTCAAAATCGGAATAGCTTCCTGTTATTATACTACTTAAAGAGCCAAACTTTCCCACCACAGCCAACTTTAACCTGCTGGCTTGATTCTGTCACTAATATAGTTGCTTTTGATACAAGTTTTTCAGGTGAATGTGTAAGGTCCTTTGGATTTAATTGCAGCAGATGTTCCTTTGGGTTTTCTCTCCCATTTCACTCTGGATTTTAGTTGTTTTTCCTTGGAAAGGTACATGAAAGGGAAATCCTTATATAGTCAAATGTTTGTTTTGCCATCTAAAGCTTGCAAAGGGTCCTTAGTCTGGGCTGATTTCTTCATGAAGATCTGTAATTATTCATGGAAAGGAAAAAAAAAAAAAAGCCTTTGTCACTAATAGGCTTCTTGGTGCTTCTTGTAACAGTCTTTATTATTACTTTCTACATAATTTTCTGTTGATGAGGTGAAAAAAGGCTTCCTCTGCTGTTGAGAGAGAAAAGGTAATTGTTCTTTTTTCACACTTACCAATGCTTGTTTTGGTCCTTATGTGTTTAAAGGACAAGCATGCAGAAAATGATGTTATTGATGGCATCACCATGGCAACAGTTCTTTGGAATAACACATTCTGGCATTGGTTATTCTGCACACACAAAAAAAGGGGGACTTTCTTTTAAGCACAAACAGATTGTGCCCCTTTTAAATGCACCCATGAACTTTGCTTTTCTGAAGATTTACAGACTGGTTTGGAGCAGAAAGGATTCTGACATCATTTACCTCTGTGTACATCACATTATGATGTTTAAAAAAAAAAAAAAAAAACTTTGAAAAAGCCAGTGGTTTAAAGAGACGCAGTATGGGAAGGATACATAATCATTTCTTTGATCAGAAAGAGAAAAAAACTTGAAAGAATTTTGAAATTTATGAGCTCTAGCACCAGAACCACTAAATAATCAAGAGATAGAGAAGAATGGAGAAGAGACAAACACTCTGATAAAATATTAATCCAGTTATGACGGTACTCTAGATTGCTAAGCTTTTACCCCAGACTCTATTCACATTTTGAAACATTTTGATAGGAAATCTAATTGTCCATCTACAAGGCAGTTTGCAAACATATATTTTGCCTTTCCTGTTCAGTGTTCCATTGTCCCCAGGTATTGACAATCTCGCTAATGTAAAATTGTAGAAGCAATAGTATTTCTGAGGCATAGTATCATTTTATTATTTCTTGCTTCTGCTACAGTTCTGACTTAGATTACTTTATTTATTTGACACACATCAGTGATATATATATATATATGTATGTTTTTATTGAGAAAAAAAAATAAGAAGGGAATGGATTGAAACTGGAAATAGTTTTGAAATCCATTCTGTACTCTGTGGTGCTATATATGGCAACCTGATATACACCTTCCAGTTTGACTTTTCCAATAAAGAAACTATTTTCTGAACACTGATGGTTTGTGGAAGTGGGCTGTACAAACCTTGAAGTTTGCATCTATAAAGAATAGCTCCAAAAACACTGTTAAAATTAAAGTTCTGTATTGTATATAAGCTATGAATGATCCTTTTTTCTGAAAGTCACCACAGTGGTGGACATCAGCTATTTGGTTGTTCGAGAACAACTAAGACTATTAGATTTTTCTACTGTCAAAATGTTGATGGTACTGTGAAGTTCTGGGGACTATAGCACAGCTACATATGGATATTGCTTCACATTTGGCTTTCTAGAGCTGAACTACAAAAAACTTAACAGGAGGCCAGAAACTCAGTAGCTTTATCCCTTATCTTCGAGAAACATGACCACCTTTGTGCTACGTGAGCCTTTCGGCATGCGCACGAGTCTATGAATTTCTTGTCATCGTGGTCAGTGTTTCATTTTGTAAGAACCAAAATCAATAGCAGGTTGAGCTTTCAATCTTGGTCATACCCTAAAAAAAAAAAAGATAGGCCTAATGATAGATAATCATTTGGTCTGATCACTATATTTGCCTGTAGAGCAGTGGACAGTCTTCATTTTTTGCACAACACATTTGTAGGTTTAAATAGATTGTATATGTGCATATGTGTATATAGTGTTATATGTAATTATATGTATAATGTTCATAATACATATAAAATAGCATATTTATAGTGGTACATATAGTAGCATAACTAAAATATTTTATGTAGTTATATAGAGTATCGTGTATTATTTTGCTAACTAGTTCTACAGTGTATTTTCTGTTGATGTAAAAATAGTAAAAAATCAATTGCATGTATCCAGCTTTTTTCCAGCCATCAACACAAAATACTTACAAGTGTCTTCAAGTGTTGTGTTCATGGTAATAAATAATCTTACTAAAATAGCAGAATTAATATTAGCTTTCTTTGGAATGTCTTCAGAAAATGCTGTCTGGTATGGGGATGTATCATGCCTCAGAAAGGTAGTACCTATAAGGCCAAGGGCACAGGAGATGGCTTCTTCCCTGAAGAAGAATTTGAGAGTTGTGAGTACATTCCCAGTGCAGAATAGGCATGGCTGAGATCGTTTTTCCAGTTGAGATTTTTAACCTAAACCTCACATACAGCTAGGGCATTCGTCATCAGCTGGTTCCATGGGGAAGAAAGCATCTTAGTTGAAGTTTAATAGGAATCAAGAATGAGAATCTGTTTCATCCTGCTGCTTTGAGAGCATTATTTACTTCACAGCTTCCTTAAATAGCAGAGTCTGAAATTAAGCTTGGTAAGTGCCATATATTGCTTTCAAGGGTGCTGATTAAGCACATATTCATTGTATATTTTATTATATGATGTTGCAAGAAGTTATGAAATTTTCCTAGGAAGAGTTTCAGATGTGAAGAAGTTCCTGCAAAGTGAAGTGTTGTTGAAATATTTGCTGCTAGTCTGTTTATTTGAGTATATGCTATGTGTTTTGAAAAAGTGCCCTTGAAATCTTTATTTTTGAAATATTTTATTAGAATGATTTCTTTCTGGAAACGAAGGCTGTCTCATGTCAACTGTGAAGATTTCAGAAGGAGAAAAAAAAGAGGATTTTAGACTTCATTTTGTGATTCCCATCATCCCATTGCTTACTTTATCTTTACATAGATTATAATACTTGTTTAAACTTTAATTAGTCCTTCTTCAAAATCTCCTCATGAAACACTAATGAAGAGCTATATTTTTAATTAAATGATTTATTTATATTTGTGGAAATTATCTGCTTCCAATGATTATTGTAAGTCATTTTATTGGAAAACTAAAAGCTTCACAACATCTTTTAGATAAGTTTCACATTATATTAGGTGGAGTATTTTTGTTGAAAAACTGAGTTTTCCTGTGAACAGGGAGGAAAAAATTGCCATTGTCTTTTCTAATGCTCTACAACCTTCACATGTTATAAATAGGATTTTTTCTACTTAGAGAGACCATATAGAAATCAATGAGCCAGGTTTTCATATCTTCAGTATGCTATAAGGCCCAAAGACTGGTATTTTCAAAAATAACCTGGGAGTTTCTAATTTTTGAGACAACTTGGGCCTGTTTTGTGGTTACCAAACTCCTACCCATCTAAGGGTATTTAAGCCTCGATGACGCTGTCATTTGCTAGCTCTGCTGTAGCACCACATCTCTGAGGGGTGGGTCATGAGAGCCATCTGGGATTTAGTAGCTCCCACCAAGACACCAATAAATACAACAGCAGTGGTGAAGACTCAAATAAATAACATTCATCAGTTATGCCTCCTGCATAGCCTTGCCTGCATTCAGGGTTACCTTCATCTGCCAGAGGGCTTTGTGTGGCAGTATCTCCTCAAAAACCAGCCTCTTCTTTTGCTTTGTTTTGGTCCTTAAGGAATTCTTATTCAAAGATGAAGAAAAATTGAAAGCAGATTGTAGTAGTATTGACTGTGCTTCCCTTCCCTTTCCCTTCCCTTCCCTTCCCTTCCCTTCCCTTCCCTTCCCTTCCCTTCCCTTCCCTTCCCTTCCCTTCCCTTTCTTTATCTTTCCCTTTCCCTTCCATTTCTTTCCCTTTGTGTGAAATCAGCACTGGTGGTAGATGCCACGTAGGTATTGGTGGAGACTGAGAGATTTTGCCAGAACAGCAGCAGCTCAAGTTCCCTGTGCTACCTTGCTGAATTATCTTTGAAATAAACCCCATTCTATGTGTGAGAAGGTAACTCTACTCAGCTTCCCCACAAAGGCTGTTGGAAAGGGTCTCTACAGTGAGCACCAGCATTTGTAGCTGTACAATGTGGGAAAGACTGAGTTTGCCAAAATCCCTTTATGTGATCCACCAAAAAGCCATCATGCAATCACAATAGTCAGTCTCAACCAAACTGGGTTGGATTTCAGCCTGCCATTCTCATTCTGTCTTGGTCCCACTGGAATTGCTGTCATTTTTTGGAAATTTTTAAATCTATTATCTTTCTCTACCTGCATGATTTTTCTTCTAAATTAAACTTGGTTTGTTCACTCCCATCATTTGTTTAATTTTTCTATCCTCTTATCTGAAACTGCAGTACCTTTGCAGAATTACAAATCTATCTGTATACTACTGACAGAATGAAGTTGTATTTCTGACACATGCCTATTTTTAAATTGTCAGACAAAACCTCTCTTCAGGGCTGGATGACAGATGCAGTTTTTCCAGCTGACACTCAGAGCAGGAGAATTTTGTCAGAGATCAGACTGCAAGTCTGCCTGCTGAAGATGGTGTCCCTAAGCATGTTTTATATCCAAACTGAAAACACATGCAATTGCTAAACAAACTTGAACTTGTTTATTTTATATTATATAGTAGCAGCTGTTTTCTTGTATGATGTCCAGAATTTATCTAGCCAACCTACTTAATAGTGTAAAATTCTGTTTCCTTGTGTCAGTTAGCCTGCTATATTTGTTTAGTTTTCTTTTCAACCTCTGTAGAGGTGAGATAGTGGTCACTAAAAGAGGTATTTTCCTAAAGCTTTAGGTAGAAACAAGCAACCTATTCCACAAATGAAGGCAGAAAGTCCTGCATTCCTCCACTTAACAAAATGAAAAATATTAGACCATGAAATAGATTATTATATTTCTGACATACCTGATACAATGTTTCCCACTTACCTCCAGTGGGCATCCTTGATGGATGCTTTTTACCCATGACATTATCATTGTCTGAGGAAGGGTAGCTGCCCTGATAAATTTATTTTATATCCTTTTTTTTCTTGCTAAAGAGAGAAAATCTTGTGGGTTTTTTTTGTTGTTGTTTTGTTTGTTTGTGTTTGTTTTCATTTTGTTTTGTTTTTTCCTATCTTCAGGTAAGGACGTATTATTTTTTGAGATGAGAGCATCTCAAGCTCTCACTGGGTAACCAAGCTCACCAGATGTTCTTCACCTCCCAGAACAAGGTCCTTATTAGTGAGCCAGAAATGTCCAGAAGGTTTGGTGGAAGTGTGCAGCATGAAGGTGAAGGTCAGGTCCAGGCTGTTGGAAAACAATCCTTTGGTTTTAATGTAACCAAGATCAGACCATATGTATTTGTTGCCTCTACCTGGGGTGGTTAGCCAAATGTTGATTTTCATTGCTCTGAAGCATGAAAGATGCTTGATTTAAAAGGCCAAAGCAGGAATACTTTGTGTATTACGGTATAGATGGGGATCTGCTTTCCACAAGCCAGTGGGAAAGTTAACTGTATGCTTATTTTGGATATTCAACCATCTTTCGGCACTTATGACCAAAATTTACACACATAGGTAACATTTGTTTTGAAACACCTGTCTTGCACTTTCACTAACATCATGTTTGTGTCTCCATCAGAAACTTACTATGTTTTTTTGGCCTCCATTCCAAACACAGTAAACCAAAAACTGAGAGAGGAATTTTCTCTGTCAGTCTTCTACATTTCTTGGTCATTCCCCAGTGTGTTTCATTGTAGCAGTGCTGTCATCACTCACATGAATTTTTAGAAAGAAAACAAACAACAGCAACAAAAAAATACACTATTTCAATAATTTAGTAAACAACTAAAATGAGAATGTTTGTATCTTCTTGTATTCTTTCATTTCTCTGCTGCTGAAGGTGTATTCCCCTCTTTCTGGCAGCAGTTATGGAGGGAATGACTATAAGTGACAATCAACTGATCTAGAAAGATTACAGTTCATGTTACATTCTGGTTCTTACTATATTATCATTACAGTATACTATGTATTGTTTTATTTTGCTATGTTATATAATGCATACTGATACAGTTGAACTGCAACAGCTGATTCTGATACAATTGAATCCTGTCATTCAAAGAGCAGTTCTCTAATTTATACCTGAAATTCATGAGTATCACTAGTAGCAGTTTCATAACACCACATGTATCCCCTGCCTAAGCAAAAGTAATTATCCACTATAATTAATATTGATGGAAAGAAGCTGACCACAACAATTTCTTATTGTTTGTGTTAAAAAGATTTTTGCTTTACTTTGCATGCAGAGCATGTTCATAAAAAGTATGTAAAACAATAAATAATAAAACACTGTAGCTTATATGAGTCCAGAAGTTCAGTGACTAGCATATAAATATATTTAATGTCTTTTAACTTTTCTAGAAGCTATTGAACACAATCATACAGATTATGTATGATGTATGAATTATGTCAATAATTTCTACAACTTTTTCATGATTTTTTATAAGATCCATTTTTTAATTATATGAGGGTGCAACTGTAATAAATTATTTTTATGTGTACCTAGTACTAAAATTAACATACCCACACACAAAAAAAAAAGATTCCAACATAGTTTTGGGGATTGAGTATCAATGCTGCACGTTAATGTGTATGCCAGTGTATTTGTATGAATTAAGTTCTAGATTTCTTGTACTTTTTAACCACATTCAACCACGTATACTCTGACAATAACCCTCAAAGGTGGTACTTTATTATAGCATTGGCACAATTCAAAGTATTCGTTTTCAGATTGTTTGGAACTAGCATGGCTAATTGGAAAATATAAAAAACAGCAACAAAGCAAACACAGAGTAAGTGAAATTGTGACAACAGAGAAGGTAGTGTGAGCATATGTGATGAACCACAGAGTAAAATAATGGCTAGAAGTCTTAATGAGAACAGGCCGTGTTAATGAAAAATAAAGGCTGATCAGCACATTAGCTGTCACAGTGAGCCTGATTCAAGCACTTTCAGAGCCACTGAGCTGAAAACATTTTTAGAGCATAATACAATGGAGAGGTCATTGTATCAGACTGAATGTTTTGCAGAACAAAACTATTAAGAGATTTGTGATAAATAGATGGCAGAGTGTATTAATGTAGTAGACTCACACTCAAATCTCTCCTAGGCCAGGAACAAAATGACTGTGGATCGCAGGTCACATAACAATGTCTGCCACTCTCCCATGAACAATTTTTGTAACTGAAAGTCAGAAGGAAAAACATGAATGCAATAGGCGAGCTTCTCAAGTCATATCTAAAATGCTAAGAGAGGTTTTAGTTCAGTTAGATTAGTGTTCTTCTTTCTTAAGTAGCATTTATCTTCTTGTTTATAATGTATTTTCTATTGGATTCTGTTTTACTGTATTTTGTGAGGTGAATCTACTGAGAATGTGTATAACTCTGAGAAGTCTTCATTTTACTGTCTGCCAGCACTGCCAAAGAGAACACACACCTGTTTTTGTGCTGGGCTCTAAAAATGATCTTGAGTAGCAGTATATGAAATTAAGATACTGCTTTAATTAACAATTATAGTATCAAGAACAAGTAAAGATTTTTTGGTGTTCTGACTTCTCTTTTCTCAACATTTAGTCTTTCCCTTGATTTGGGAACTACATTTTTTCAGTTCATCTATAATCACTCAAGTTCTAGAAGCTGCTGTACACAGATTAGTACAAAAATAACAGAAGTGAGAAAGAGAAGGGACCACAAAGAAGGAGGGAAGGGATGCCATCCAGAGGGATGGCAGAGCTGATGACAGAAGGATCAGAGCTGGGCCTGTGAAAACCTCATGAATTTCAACAAGGCCAATTCCTGTACCTGCATCAGGGCAGTCCCAAGCACAAATAAAGGCTGGGTGGAAAATGCACTGAGAGCAGCCCTGAGAAGGACCTGGGGATGTTGGTTGATGAGAACCTCAACATGAGCCAGCAATGTGCACTTGCAGCCACGAAAGCCAACTGTATCCAGGGCTGCATCAAAAGCAGTGTGGCCAGCAGGTCGAGGGAGGGGATTCTACCCCTCTACTCTGCCCTCCTGAGACCCCACCTGGAGCACTGCATCCAGCTCTGGAGTCCCCAGCACAAGAAGGACATGATTATTATATTAGAACAAGTCCAGAGGAGGGCCACGAGGATGATTAGAGGGCTGGAACACCTCTCCTGTGAAGAAAGGCTGAAAGAGTTGAGGTTGTTCAGCCTGGGGAAGAGAAACCTCATTGTAACCTTCTAGTACTGAAAAGGATACAAGAAAGCTGGAGAGGGACTCTTTGTCTGGGACTGTAGTGTTAGGACAAGGAGTAATGGCTTTAAACTAAAAGATGGTAGATTTATCTTAGATATTTGGAAAAAAAATCTTTACTCTGGATGTGGTGAGGCACCGGAACAGGCTGCCCAGAGAAACTGTGGATGCTGTATCCATGGAAGTGTTCAAGGTCAGGTTAGATGGGGCTTTGTGTGGCCTGGTTTAGCAAGAGGTGTCCCTGTCCATTGCAGGGGGGTTGGAACCAAGTGGTCTTTGACGTTCCTTCCAACCCAAACCATTCTGTGATTTCATGATTCTATGAAAACTTTGTAGTAGAAGATAGAGTTTTGCAAATACATTTTGGTTAAGGGTAGGGTGGAAGATTCATTGTCTGTTCCTTGGTCCAGGCTGTGCAGCATACTGGGGTAAAATTGCTCTAGACATAATCCTGTATTGTCTTGGGAAAGGGCTAGGATAATTCCATACGTATTTCCCCTCTCTTCTTTGGACCTGCAATGGGTTGTCAGCTCTAGGAAAGAGTAACATGTAAGGCACAGGGTGCTCCTCTTGGAGCTAGGGCCTCTGCTGACTTGGGGCTTATGACGATGAAGAGAAAAGCTTCACATTTAAATGAAAAATAGAATCCCACTCAGTTACTCAATGATGATGTTTTTTACTTGAATATTTCCACACATCTCTACAAATTAAGCTGTTTGGCCTCCTTCATTGTTCCAATTACCCCCACAGGGAACACAACATTTTTGCTGGAGCTGTGCACTGCTCATCACCCAGGAGAGAAGCTTCCTGTCTCCCTGCACATGACTGTGCCAGTGGGTCTGGACACGTTCCCCACCTCCTCTTTCAGTTGCCCTTTTTTTGTGAGGCAAAGGGATGCTGAACACCGAGGCAGGCACTGAGATGCTTTTTCCATGCTTTTATTCACACTCTTGGCTCCCTAGGTAAAAAGTATGGGAACATTAGGTAGCTACAGAAGATGAACTAAAATAAGGCAAAACTTTATTTCTCAGGAGGTGATAGTGAGGGGAAATGATAACTCAGACATTTTACTACTTCTGTGGTAGAGCAATGAAGTACTGTCAAGAGACCAGCTGTTCTAGTACTAGCAGTGCAGTCTACCCAGTTCCAGTACAGGAAAATATGTGAGGTGTTTATGTATTTGTACTACATTGGACATTTTAGACCATATCTTGCTAAAGGGAATATCTAGCAAAGTAATTCTAGGAGCATTATTCTCTCCCACTTGCATGCATTTGTATAGCAACTAAACTAGCATCAGGAAAGTATTTAGCATATTTTTATATTTTTTTAGTTTGATTTATATGCAATGTCATAAAAGATTCAGTATTGGTTGAAGGGCCAGCTCTTCAAAAAAGGGTAAATCTTATGTCTCAACAATGACTCATAAATCATTTGTATAGGTAGATTGATGCAGAAGGCATCTGGCCAAATGCTGCATTTGCTGAAAATCTAAAGTTTGGAACAATTAAAACTATTTGCAAATTAGCATGAATTTGTTTAGGACAGTATTTTTTAAACAAACCAAAATATTTCCTTGCTGCATTTTTATATAAATGTTTTTTAAGGTCTAATCAAAATTTTGTTCAGAATTTCTTTTTAATTTAGTTCTTAGGGATTTGAAAAATACTAAAATGAGAAAATGAGAAGCTTCATTGTGGATGATGTAGATTCAGAGCAGATGTTCCTGCTCTGAAAAATAATGGTGTTATATTTCAGCATAAAAGCTTCAATTTTCTGAAATAATAATTCTCAGGTTTAGGAGATTTTAATGGTGTTCTCCAACTAAACTGAAACAGTTTTTGTACAGCTCCAACTACCTGATGAATACAATAAATGAAATGAGTAAGAAAATAACTGAAATATTGTGGTCATACACACAAATACTAGAATAAAAACCTGTTTTACCTTTCACTTTAGTTTCAAGATGTAATAATTCTAATTGTAGCTTTTCCCAATATTACTAGCAGTGTACAATTTCTCGCTTCCAAAATGATTTTAACCATGGCAGATATTCAGCATCTGTAAGTAAACAGTGAAAATCACTTGCTTCATTAACCTTCTGGGCCATTAAATATCTTCTTTCATCTATCTACTTCCTCTCTTCTCATTGCCTCAGCAGTGTGACTCAATTGGGCATGTGGTATCTTTCCCAGATCCTTTTCTGAATATAGCGTAGTATGCAGGAATGTAGTTTGTCAAACATATTGTGTCTGAAATCCTTTGTTGGTAGCAGTGGAGAGAAAGAGATTATAAAATGCCTCAAAGCTTTCAAAAAGGCTGTTCCCAGGTTTCTTATATCTGTCCATCCATATAAAACATTCATACCTCACTTTTATGTATGGGATGGCATAGTACAGTATCATGCGTTTGGTATAGTATAGTATGATGTGTATTATATCTTCAATAGCATCTCTTGTGCAGGCTACAGTTTGCAGAGAATTTTGTGCTTTGACAAGTTTTTATACTCATCCATGCTAACACAGCTTAAAGAGAAATAATTTTGTTTATGATGTTGATTTTCATATGTGGAATTTTAAGATTCTGATTTTTTTAATAGGGGAGATCAACTACCTAGTCTTACTGGTGATGTGTTTTTTGTTGTTCTGCTAATATAAACCTTTCTGAAGTAAAGTCAGGCAGTGCAAATAACTTCTGAAGCTGTTAGCTTCTGTCAATCTGAGCCAATATGACTTTCTGGAACATTTCTTTCTTCAAATTTTGTACACAAAGTTTATTAATAACTGTTTTATGTGCTAATCCTTTCATTTATGTTTGATTAAAAACTATTCTGTATGCTGAGATTGCAATAAAATTTTGTCATAAAATCTCAATACTTGGTTTGAAGTATTTGATAGTGTGAGACCAGCCTAAACACAGAGGCTGTGCGTGTAGATGCCGGAGGTGGCAGATGCATTCACGTGACTTCTTTAAGAATGAAAAGGGAACATGGAGATTGTTTCCACCTTTGGAAGCAAAAACCGTGCAACAGCCCTGAAAAAAAGCATTTATTTATAATACATCATCACTGTCAGTTTAGCTTGAACGTTTTCCATTGGAGTTGTTTTGCAAAATTGGCCTTTAATAGGTAGAAGTAGCCATGGTACAAAGGGACAGATGAGCTGCTGAGTCTGCTGCATTCACCAGCATTTTGGGGAATATGTGTTGTTTTCATGGTAGTAACTGAGTTACGCTGTGAAATCTCAGGTAGAGATTCTTAGAGAATTTATCTTTCCTTTCCGGGTCAGAAACCCAAGGGGAAGTCTGGGAAGGATTTGTAATGCAAATTTAGCTATCCTTCCTTCACACTAGGAATGCTAGATGCTGACCCACAAGGACTGAGTTCAAGATTTCTGTGAATATGTGGGATTTGAATTAACGTGGTAATGAAAGCCTCTAAGAACATCAGGCACATTAAATATCTAAATCACTTGTATAGTTTAGAAAGCTAAAATTGGACTTAAGATGGTTAAGAAATTAATGTAGTCAAAGAGAAAAGGAGTAGTAGGTTTGTTGGAGATTGCCTGCACATATGGTGGATGACAGAGACAATTGAGTTGTATAGCAAAGAGCAGAGAAATCCAACCAAAAATGCTTAGATATAATCTTTGGTGGATGCATCATCTGAAAAACAGATTTTGTGTGTTACAGAGTATACAGCACATTAACAGGCAAATGAAAATGAACCAGGCATTAACAACCATTACATTTATTCATAAAACAAACAGCTGTGAGCTTAGTTATTGAACTCTGATAATCACCAGTGGCACAGACAACTTCCTGGAGTATCCTGAACTATCCTTTTAATCCATTATATTTTCATGAAAAATTAGAATATGGAGATTCAATAGGGAGATCAAAAGTAATGGGATCAAAAAATGCAGAGAAACACCCTATATTCTGTAGCAATGCTCACTGTGCATGCCCCAAGGAAGGTATATACCACTAGCCTCAGTATACTGCCAAATTTCTCATTTCTGTCTTTTCCTTTTGAAATGAGAATTTTTATAAAGATATAAACAAATACAGCCAATCCTACATGCATTTTCCATTATCTTTTTATTTTTCAAATACTTATGTTTGAGTTTTGAAAATAGATTCTGCAATTTTATAAGTGTGGAAAGTTAGGATCATGGCACTGAGCCTGCCAGAGTTCAAGAAGTGTTTGGACAACGCTATCAGACATAGGGTCTGATTTTTGGGTTGGTCCTGTGTAGAGCCAGGAGTTGGACTCGATGATCCTTGTTGGGTCCCTTCCAACCCAGGATATTCTATGATTCTACGTTTCTAAGTCAAGGTAGACAATATCAGCCACTCTCCCCTCATCTACCAATCAAGTCATTTCATTGTATAAGTTTATCAGGCTGGTTAAGCTTGACTTTGTGAATCCATGCTCAACATGTACATTACTGTAATGTGTAAGGTGTGAAATAGAGCTGTAGTTGATCTTAGGATTGGTTATTTTGTCCCTCATTACACTGTTTTGTTGATTGTATATGTCTTTTCAGCTGCATTTTTTTGCCTTGTGGAACATGGTCCAGATGCAAAATTAAAATTACAATTACAATGAAGGACAGGATGTGTATAATCAGTGATAATCATTTTGCAATTTTATTTCAGTACTAATATTTTCTATTCTTCTTTCTTTCTTTTACAGAGGGTATGAACTGTATGAACAAAGATCATGGGTGTGAACACATCTGCCGGGAGACGCCCAAAGGTGGGGTTGCCTGTGAATGTAGGCCTGGCTTTGAACTTGCCAAAAACCAGAAGGACTGCAAATGTAGGTAGATAAAGATTAAATTTCAAATGCCCACAAATGTCTTATTTTCTTCCTTGCTGTTGTTTTCCAGAAGTCAAGAAATCAACTTTGTTTTGGCCAAAGGTGATTTGTAATTTTAGTAATGTGTTTTTTCTGTCAAACATTTACTTGGGGTTGGATAAGAGGGATCAAATAACAGAACTTTGGTAGTGAGCCTGTTAGCAAAATGTTATCAACTTTTATATCTTCCTATGAATGCAGAAAGTGATAGATCATTTTAATCTAGATTTTCCTTGTAAAGCAAAACAAACAAACAAGAGCGTAGAGGATTCTAGCTTTTGGAGGTCCACAATGATGGATACATTGATAAATCTACTAATAGGTTTAATGATGAATCTGTTACAGCCATCAAACTATCAATGTTAATTCCTCTTTTTTAAAGGATAGGAATGTTTGCTCTACTGCTGATTCCACTGCATACAGGCTACATTTATTAATATTACTCAGCTATATCATATGTACTATTAGTGTAGTATTCTAGAAGCTGAGATACTGAAGACGTTCATCAGCCCACAACATTGGAAGCTAGAATTGTTCTGTATAGTTTAAAATAATTGACCCTCTATAACATCTTCATCTGAAGGCTTCTGAAGTGCATGGGAGTCTTTCCTATGGCTTCAGCGAGTGTTAGATCTGACTCCAATAGCTTCCTTTCCTAGCTGTTAGCTTTGTGAGAGAAAAAAAAAAAAAAAAAAAAAAGTGCAATAAAACGATATAAAACACGTTTTGTATTTTGCATAGGGCCAGTATTTTTGTGCTACCCTTTCTTCCACTCCAGCTTTTTTCTACCTGAGATCTCCACTGTTTAAACATGCTTAGATGATACTTGTTCACAGGACACTGTACAGCCTGATTGCTCCTCAATGCTTGCAAGGCTACACAAGGCCAATGGCAAAAACATAGAGAAAAAAATGCCTCTATGGTCATTTTCTTTCCCAGTGTTTATAAGAAGCAAACTTTGCATGCTGTTAATTGCAGTGCAAGATCAGCTACATTGGTTAAGTTGGAGAGGATGTTTATTTATACTGTTTTTTATTTGTTTCCATGAATTCATACATTCCTTAAGAATTACATTGTCCTTTTTATAGTGAGATGGTGACAGGAGAATTAGGGCCTCTTATAGAAAGATATTTCTAAATGCCTCAAAGTTTAATTAAGTAAAATACTTGAATTTATTCATTGCCCTGTGGTGTTCAAATGTTAGTTTGATTTATAAAGAACTTTTGCTGACAGGCCTCTATGTAGGAACATGGAGTTTTTCACGGCCACAGATCTTGCTGTAGAATACACCAACCCCTAAAATCACAGCACATCCTGCAAATAAGTTCCAGAGTATTGTTTAAAATAGTTGTACTACTAGCCCTTCCATATGCAAAGATACCTAAAATTGTAGCCAGATAGCTGGGGACAACAATTGTGAGATTACAGGAGACTTAAAGGTTTAGTACTGAAACAAAATCTTGACATTTAAAATAAAATAAAATAAAACTTTTTTACAGCTAAGCATTTCAGTGGAATCCACTTAAATCCTAAGCTGAAACTTTGTGATTATTGCATACAGCTATGATGAAGAGATGAAGAAGAGACACTTGCCCCTTGGCAGCCTGGGCTGGGTCTATACCCCTGGTATACAGGGATTCAAACTGGTAGTATCTGACATACTGTCTGTCCCTCTCAAGTATTCTGGTTTATAATGATCCTTCCATGCAACTGTGCCTTTCAGGGTTTGTCAGAGCTTTCTCCCATGTTTGTTTGTTTGTTTGTTTATGTGAGGAGATGACACATAACCAATGTGTTAATAGGTGAATTTTTATCAGTCAGTTTGCTACTGAATCAGAATACTGAGAGAAATTTTCAGAATTGGCCCACTACTAATGTGGCATAAGTTTCTCAGTTTAAAAAAAATGTTAAAAGACATTAGAAAGCATAAAAAAATGGAGGGAATGCTCCCAGCTTTTTATGCATGCATTACATGACTGTGTCATTACATCCTAATTACATGATCACACGTCACCTGGTCATATCATTCCATACTAATAAGGCAATCACTATTGGTGTCTTGCTTCATTCAGTGTATGTCATGGTCAGTGCTCATTAAACAGGCTTTCATTCAATAGTTTCCTCTCCTTCATAACTCATTGTCATACCTTGCTTGCTACACAGTGTTTAAAATCTATTCTGAGATTTTAAATTTCCTCATGGATTTCCCCATGATACTCATTACAGTAATATCAGAGTGCTCCATAGGCATTGTTAATACACTTTCAGAACATTCTTGTCAAGTTAAAAAGTACTATTTTTTCTATCTTACAAATGGGAGAATAATGTAAAGATGTTAATGTCAAAGTCGTTTAGTAGTGACAGGTGATTAACAAGAAACACCCATGTTGTGGTTTAACATGTCCGGCAGCTAAGCACCACACAGCCATTTGCTCACCCTCCACCCTCCCTCTCTGGGGTGAGGGAGAGAATCAGGAAAATGAAGCCCGTGGGTTGAGATAGAGACGGTTTATTAGGACAGAAAAGAAAAGAAAATAATAATAATAATGATAATAGTACTACTAATAATAATGCATACAAAACAAGTGATCCACAATGTAATTGCTCACCACTCACTGACAGATGCCCAGCCTATCCCCGAGCAGCCGGTCCCCCCCCTGGCCAGCCTCTCCTATATATATATATTGTTCAGCAAGACGTCAGATGATATGGAATACCCCTTTGGCCAGTTTGGGTCAGCTGTCCTGGGTCTGTCCCCTCCCATCTCCTGCTGCACCCCTAGCCTGCCAGCTGGCAGGACAGAGCAAGAAGCTGAAAAGTCATTGGCTTAATGTAAACACTGCTCTGCAACAATTAAGACATCAGCGTGTTATCAACATTATTCTCATCCTAAATCCAAAACATAACACCCTACTAGCTACTAGGAGGAAAATTAATTCTATCCTAGCTGAAACCAAGACAACCCAGAGCCCAGTTCTGCATTTATAGCACTTAGTATGGTCAAAGCCAAGCTCCCAATGGCTCCTGTTGTAGTCTCAAATGCCATGGAGAAATGATTATTATATAGAAACCTGTAATAGATGAGATCCATGTGGCTTGCCAAGCCCTAGGTAGGATTTCCATTACAAGGGCAGAAACTGAGAGTTTTATAAGGCTGTATTCACTGTATCAAAAGACCATCCTCTCTTGGCAGTGAGGCAAGGATTCTCCAGCTGTTTCCACAGACCTGACTTTCCCACCTGTGCACTGAAAAGACAGAAATGTTGTCTGCATTTGTCATTAAGGATGGTTATCATTATACAATAAGTCTGTGTACCAAAAGTCTAGTATTTTTTAGCTTTTGAATGCTTACTATTTCAACCTTAGTGTTTTTTTAATGTAAATTTTAAACATCCAGTTTCTCAGTTGCTACCCTAGGAAAATACAGAAGCATTGGGGCTGGAAGTGATGTCAGAAGGCCATCTAGAAATGCACCAGGCAGAACCATACATAATTTCTCAGCAAAGCTACATCCTTTAGATCCAAAACAGTAGTAAACTACCATGTTCTGTGCTCACAAGCCATTTGAAGAAGAATATGCTTTGTCAGTGATTTTTATAGGTACTTGATGGCAGCATAAAGATAAGACTTAGGCATAGTGAATTTGGTTCCAGATTACAGTGGAAAAACATTGGAAATGACCTCTACTATCTAAATCCGTATCCATGATAAATTTTAAGATGTTCCGCCTATGCATGATAGCATAGTTTTTTTGAAAAAGAGAATATTTTTTCCACAAATATGGACTTTTTTTTTTCCACAAATATGGACAAGGCATTTTTTGTTAGTTACCTGTTACCTGGATCAGTTTTGCAGGAACTTGAGGAAGTATGAAAAAACCTAAAGCAGATACACATTCATGCAAGTCATAACCTAAAAGAAATAATGCTGGCAGAGTTATAATCAAGTGGAAGCTGAGTCTTTCAATGAGGAATACTGGATAAACTTAACTACAGCTATTTCTACCTAACCCCTCCTATAATAAGTGAACAGGAGGGCTAGTGCTAAGTAATTCCAAAAATCCTGTCTAGTATATTTGCAATAAAATGCCCTCCCACCTAGGCCTAGTGGCAGCTTTTCAGCTTCTGCTGACAGTTTCAGCTATTTGCTGTCAGTACAAAGATCTTCAGAACGTTAAAAATGTAAGGCCATACTAGAATAAATAGTGCAAACAGTGTTGCATTCATACCTCTATCACATAGATAGAGATGTCCGTGTATTTATATAAATTATGTATTAATTATATATTTAATGGCCAATTTAGTTAAAAAAAAACACTGCAATTTTTTATTTATCTGGAATTGCAATATGCTGGTTTGATCTATCAGAGAAAGCCATGTTTTCACATAGTCTATTGCAAAAACAAAATTTGCTGCAAATTTTGTGACATCTGAGCCATGGTATATATCTCATCTACACATATACAAGATGAGGAGATCATTGTCTTAGGCAATTTTGGGGGTTAGTGGGTACTAAATACTAGATTCAATATTTGGCCATATGTTTTCCAAATGTTCCTTATCATGGGCATGACAGATGGAAGAGATGGAAGAGACCAGAAAAAGAATGAAATCAAAGTTCAGAGAAGCACTGGAAATCCAATTCTAGTATCTAGGCTGTAGAGTGGGGCTGAATTCCAGTATTTTCAGTTTTCCAGGTGTTTTAACATGGAAGGTAGAAAATACCTTTATTTAGTGGAATAGGCACATCACAATTCCTTTTTTTCTTTAATATATCATTTGTCATCCAAACAGTAATTTCTTGTCTTTCATCATCAAAATGTCATTTCAATACTAGTCCATGGATGTAAGCACTGGCCCAAATGCAAAGCTCAGGAGTGCTTAGCACGGCCCAACTAAACAGAGTAAATTCTGCTGTTACGCAGAGGCAGGTGGATAGTTTGGGTGATCATGCTATGCAGCCTGCCTGCAGGCCCTGAAGGGTGGCTGGCCAGTTCAGGAGCCTGAGCGTGATAGTCAATGAAAAGAGTAAATCTTGTTTGAATGCAGTCTGAAGCACTGGCATCTTGGCTTTGGCTCAGGATGCCCTATAGCTCTTCATTCACAGTAGAAAGAATGTTGGGAGAACAGACCGGTAACTTGGCCACCAGCCTTAGCCATCGCTTATAAATGGTGTGTGTCTCTGAAGGGCTTATATGTTGTTTCTGCTCATGTTAATAGCAGACATGAGCAAAGCCTTCTATATCTGGTGCTAGTTTTCATAGAATCATACAGTGATAGAATATCCTGGGTTGGAAGGGACCCACAATGATCAAGTCCAACTCTTGGCTCCACACAGTGCCAACCCAAAAGCAGACCCCATGTCTGAGAGCATTGTCCAAACGCTTCTTGAACTCTGGCAGGCTCGATGCCGAGGCCACTGCCCTGGGGAGCCTGTCCCAATGCCCGACCACCCTCTGGGTGCAGAACCTTTCCCTAACAGCCAGCACAATCCTCCCCTGTCCCAGCTCCATGCCATTCCCTTGGGTCCTGTCACTGTCCACAGAGAGCAGAGCTCAGCACCTGCCCGTCCACTCCTCTGACGAGAAAGATGCAGGCCACCATGAGGCCTCCCCTTTTTTGGTAAAACAAAACACAACCTTACTTAGTATTTTCCATCCTTTTAACTTGATTTATAGTGTTTGAAGATAATCTGTGTCTGTCAGAAGTTAACTTTTTGTCCTTTTTTGTTTACCTCTTCAATGCTACAAATTTAATAAATACACACATAGTCTGTTGCATAGCTGTAGAGTCCAAATTTGTAAGAAATAATTTTTAAAAGAACACTTTTTTCTCATGAATTTTCTTTAATGCTTTCTGATAAAAATGGAGTCAATCTGGATGTCCATTTGCTCTTAAGTATTTTTCATGATTTACAAATATTTGTAAGAGACAGTAAAAGGAATTGACCTAAATCATACGTTCATTGATTGGGTAGAACAGGAACCAGTATTCCTCTAACTTCACTATACAAGGAAACTATAAAACAAGTGTGTGATTCTGCAGGATGTACTACAGAAAGCATCAGACAAACGTAGTAAGGAAAAGTCCATTATGTTACATGGATCAGAGCAACTGTGTTAAGATACTTTCATCTCTTCCAGTGGTGGTTTTTAGACTTGAGTGGAGGTTTTTAGTTTTTTAACTGCACTGCAGTCAAGTTGTCTGAAGTGTACACATTGTGGCTGGTTGCACTTTAAAATAGTTAATAAAAATACTGTTGGTTATATATGTATTTAAATATCTGGCATAAACAGCACCTTTAAGTTAATTTGTGATGGCACTGCAGTCTAACAGGAATGGAAACATTGAATGAATCTCCAAGTAGTCCAAGAGGCATGCAGGGTTGAGAAGGAGGGGAAGATAGGGAAATGAAAATTACCTTGCCCTGGATTAGCTCTGCCAGTGTGCACCCTTTACCGTGAATATTGCAAGCAGCTGCCTTCTGTACCACTTACAGCCCCTGCTTAATCACATCCCAGACACAGCCAGCCAGAAAAACAGCTCGCATTTGCAGTCAGCCTGCAGCCACCTGATTCAAACATCATCTGTCTGTTCCTGTACCTTTCAGTTAGGCTGTAAAACAGTATTACATCTACCCCCAAATTAACAAAAAAGTGTTACTGTTCTGCATGTGACATAGAGAGGGAGCCACAAGAAAATGACACACCAAAAATAATTACAAATCAGAGTGGAGAAAAAGAAGTGAATGAGGATAGGCATAGTGTTGAGCAGGAAAATGATTTTCATCATGACTGCATTGAAAAAGTGGGAGTTTTAAGAATGAAGAATTGACATAAAATTTTAAGTTTTTGTTTTGCATCAAAAATAAAAGCTTCATTGTTACTGTGTATTGAAAAGAAAATGTTGCTTCAATTTGATGCAAAGTAGAATGCTTTGCTTTAGGTATTTTTTTCAGAAAAATAAATCAATGGTTAGTTATAAAACAGGAGAAAGAGAAGAAATGCCTGAGGGTGGTTGCTGCTTGGAGGGCTTTTTTAATGTAATTCTCTGGAAGCATAGGATTGTCATGATTTGAATTAATTCCCTCCTCTATCTTGTGGGACTGGACCCACAATTCACATTTTGCAGCCTAGTGTGCTGCTGTCAGGCTCCAGTAAAAAAAAAAATGAATCAAGCTGCTGTCCATCTTTATCACCGCCATTCTTTTCAGTTGGCTAAAATACCAGTATTCATGGAAGGAGAGGCAGGAATCCAGGCAGGCCATCTTCTTAGGGATTGTTTTTTTATTCTCTCACTATCGCTCAACATCACAGGGATTTTGTTCAGGTTGTACAATGTCAAGGACCAAGAATGCTTGTACCCAGAGTAGCCTCTGGTCTACACTCACTTAGGAGAGGGACAATTTCTGTTGTGACCTTTACCAGACTTCAGGGACTGTTCATGTAAATTAGAGGTTCCTATGTTGTCGAGAGATTTAATGGGAATTCTATTGGATATGGTGAGGTGGTCTCCCTCAATTTCTTTTGATAGATTTTTTTCCGTTTTATGCAAAATACTTCAGTGGTTACTGAGAGTGGCACGACTATTCAGCACAGGGACACTCACAGCAGATATGAAATATTTCAGTTACTGATACTATTACTAGAAATTCTAGTCTAGTCCATTTTAAGAAGGTAGTGTTAAAGCAGAGTTACTGAGGTCACTGGAAATTATGAGTTCAGCTCTGTTGGATTAAGTAGAATGACAGTTTATATTTAGATCCCCAATTTTAAAATACTGTTAACAATTATCTTATTTTTATGGTATATTGCAATTTGCTACCCTGGCTCTTGTATAAACTCTCTTATCTAGGAGAAAATTTCTGCTGAAGACCAATGTGAGGAAGTTCATTCTGATTAATAGCAGTCAGTATTTAAATTACTCTAACATATCAGAATATCTAAGTCCTCTGAAATTTCTAAGTATGATATAACTGAATAATCGTACATTGAATTTTCCCTGTATCTGGTAATAAAAATATATCCATAAAGAGTCTAGTCCAAATTATCGGTATATAAAGACAATAAATTGAATTCAGAACTGGTTTGTTCAGCATCAAGCTATGTGAATGCAAAAGATTAAACAGAACGGGGGCAAATTAGAGCCATTGTATACCAGGTTGGTATTTAAAAACCAGTTTGTCAGAAAATAAATCCATCAAGTGACCAAAAAAAAAAAAATTTAATAATTTTTGTAAACTTCAAAACTGTCCCTGTCAGGAAAAATGTTTGCTTTAATGTATATTTAGTATTTTTTTTTAACAGAGAACATTTTAACTGCTAAAAGCAATTTTGCAGTATATTTAGTATTTTTTTAACAGAGAACATTTTAACTGCTAAAAGCAACTTTGCACTGTATGCTTGTAAGTAAAAGCAACCTTTCCGATGCTTCCTCCCTGGTAGAGGTCAATACACTGTGGGGCCATTTTAACATTGTATCTTTTGTCTTAGAGAAGAAAAAAAAAAAATCCTGCTTTATTTTTATTTTTAAACGTTCTTGTACTCTAGGAGGACCACTACCTGAAACAGTAGATTTCAAGTCTTGTGTGGTTCTGTTCTTGCTGTTTGGTCTCTGCTTCCTCTACTTAGAAAGTAAAGAAGAATGAAAAGAGAAAGGCTGTCTATAGACTCTGTATTAGGAAATTGCTCATTTCTTTCTGCCACATACATCACAGATATGTACATAAAAGCATATAGCTGTTAGGAAGAGATGAAATTGGCTGACCACTCATGCTAAAATTACTAATAAAAATAGACTGGTGGAAAAGTAGCACATGCTTCTTTTTTATTTCTTTTCTTCACTGCATGGATTGAAAATGTAAGGCATGAGGCAGGAGCATGGCTAAGACAATGTGTCTCAGAAAGAATAAAGAATGCAAAAAACTGCAAATATGAATGTTATGTTGCCTTAAGTCTTGGTTTGTTACTGCTCTTCTGTATTCTGAAAGGCACTCAAGACTAATTGATTTCATTGTCATTTTATTTATATATACATATATACACATTCATTTGGGGCTTGACTAGTAACCTGTAACTATGGGAATGGAGGCTGCCAACACACCTGTGATGACACTGATACTGGTCCTGTATGTGGTTGTCATCAGAAGTATGCCCTACATTCAGATGGCCGAACCTGCATTGGTAAGTACTGCTCTGCAGCACGTTTTATTTCATATTCCTCATAGAATACATATGTGCACATACGTGTGTGTGTGTGTGTGTGCACGTGTGTGTGTTTGTATCTCCCAGACATTTAGCATCATTGCTGAGAGAAGTGTGTAAGAGCAGTTCCTGACCATAACAGCAAAGGTCACGCTATATATAGAGAGAAGCATTTGTGTGTGTTTTGTCAAAACGTTTGTTAATGAAGTATCCCTTTGTTACTCTTCTTTAACTTTTATTTCTTTTCATTACTCTAATATTTTTTTAATGAAAAGGTGTAGAACTTTCATAATTATGTATGAAAGTTTCATTACATAATTAGTATGGAAGTTCAGCTCTTCTGTTCATTTTAATGAGTCAGACTTCCTTGTGTAAATAAGGTGAGGAAAATGGTCCTGTTTTTCTAAGCTGTTACTGTGGAAAATGAAACATCGTGATGTGCTTTCTTCCCTGATGTATTTCTTATGATTCTAAAAATTACAGCACTAGTAGCGAATATGCTTTCACTAAGATTATCAGTAGGAAAGCCATTCAAGAGAGAAAGCATCTTGGGAGATGTTATGCATATATTTATGATTATAAAGTATATTATTTGCTTAACACCATTTCTTTCCACTCCCTACATTTTTTAAATAAAAAGGGATATTTTTGCACAATATAAGTTACAATTCAAAGATTCTTACAGGGTAGAGCCTAAAATCCATAATGGCTTTCATTAGTATTGTGGTCTTGTTGACTTCTTTGTTTGTTTAATTTCAAGTTCTTATGAATTCCTAGTAATTTCCTGAGTTTAAAAAAAAAAAAAAAAAATGGACACGTTTATCATCTTTTCTCTCCTTTGTCATTACTGCAAGACAAAGCACTTGATCTAAAATCCATGGAAATCTGTCACTTATCTTTAGTGATCTCTTGATCAGATCCATGGCATAAAACTCAGAGGCTGCACAGAACTTCGTTTGCTTCTGATGGATTTGATTGCACAAATTGTCTGGCAGTATAATGGTTGTATGGGCAGAGGCAGAGCTGAACAAGGTTCAGCACTGGTCTTTGCCTTCCTGTATTGTACACAAGCTGCGTCTCAGGTTACGGGATCTCTCAGCTAGTACTTTTTGATTACCACAGTGGACTCAGTCTTAAAGTCCCTCTGTTTAAATAACCCTCCCTAAAGCCTGTGGCAGTTCCAGATGCAGGGAATTTGCAAGAGTGAGGGCCTTGAGAGCAGGTTATATTGAATGGATTATTGATCTTCTGTTTCTTAGTATTCACTAATATCCTCAGATCAATGTTTTATATTATCCAGCATGTAAAAATGATTTTAAAAGCTGTATACACTGCACACCTGTTTTTTACTTTTTTTTTTTCCATTTTTGTAATGTAATACATATAACTTCATGTTACATTCCTTGGTCTTGTGATGTAAGTCACATATTACTGCCTGTGCTGATTTTCTTCCCATTAAGTAGTTCTTTCTCTTAGAATGCTTTTTTTTTTTTTTTTTTTACATTTTTATTCCTGCTTTCTGGTGATGGTTCCTGATTGCCTGTCTTGTCTGATAACTGACATTCATTAATTATTTACAGAGCAAAATAAATAAATAAATAAAATAAACTCAAACAAAAGCCTCTATTGCAGCCTGATCTCATCTAAAACTTGTTAAAAACAAAACAAAGCAACTCTTGTTACTACTCAACTATGCAGTGTTGCCACAAACAAAACCTGCCAGCCTCCTCCTCCTCCTCACTTCAGTGATTCCAATGTTTGCTGTCTTCAGTGGTGTATAGATTTCAGGCATCACTGCAAGAATGCAAACTTCTGCAATGCCATATAAATACTTTTCGACCCTTTGTCTAACATATTTTGTCTTTGTTTGCTCAACTTATCCTTTTATTTTATTTTTTATGTTTGCTGCATGTGAAAGTCCCCACTTGCATTTTGGTTTTTGTTTTGCTAATCACGCAATTCCATTTCTGTATAAATCATTTTTTTTACCAAGCTGCTGCTTCTCCATTGCTCTCCTGTATGAGAAGTCTTTATTTTTATTTCACTTACTGATCATCTCTTCCCACACTTGTGACTGTTTCTGTGTATTTCTAATGAAGCATAACCAAACTAAGTCCTCATTATGCTGTCTGAAACTCTTACCTATAGGATATCAGAGAATACCTTGTACAATGACTTTTGCTGACATCATCTTGCTTACTGCATGCTTATAAAATTACTAAACCCTGTTCTTGCAACATCCTTCTTAGCATTGAATGTTTAGCTAGTAGTGTTTCATAGACAAGCAGGCAACCAGCACTGCCCAAAATGATCTTTTTTGTGTTTGTTTGGCTTGTTGTTTGTTTATTTTTGTTGTTGTTTTTGTTCAATTTGCATGTTGTTGTTTGGTTCCTCTTCATGATGTGTCAATGTGTACAAGACTATGGTGCATCCATGCCCACCCATCACCGGACTCTTCTTGCTTTCTCTGTGTCTTGGTCTTCCACCTGCCAACTTCAGATCATGATGCCACTAATAGACTGAATCACTTTAGAGTTTGTCTTTAATAGGATGTTCAACTAGGATCCATGAATTTTAATTTCCATCATTAACACCTCTCTGGGGCACTCATGTTAGCTGTCTTGTTCTCCAGTAGTAATCAACCTTCATGTATCTGGTTAATTACTTTGTAGTTGACCATTCTTCCTCTTCCCCCTCTTTCATCCTCCTTTCCCAAAACTCCCTTTAATTTTTTCCTGGGGTCTTAAAGGGAATTAACTCTCTAACAGGGATTTAGTGCTTTCGTGCCTTGCTTCTTGGCTTTGGCTGTGCCATACCAAGAAACTGTCTTAGGCAGCGGAAAATTGGGTTTGTGATTAACCAACTGCTCCATGTTTGTCCCTTACTTGTGTTTTAGAGAAGGATGAGGCTGCAATTGAGAGTTCTGAGTACAATGCCACGTCAGTAGCTGATGTGGACAAGCGGGTGAAACGGCGGCTACTTATGGGTAACACTTTTCTTCCACTTCCTTTGTTGTGCTCTCACTTTTGTCTGTATGTGCGTGTGGGGGGGGGGTTCTCTTTTGGTCTCATTTGGCCCTTTTGGTTTTGGTTTGGTTTGTGTTTTTTGTGTTGTTTTTTTTTTTTAGCTGACTTTATCTACGTTGAAAGGTCACCGATTTTAAGTTCTCATCTGCTGTACTACTTCATTTCTCATTTTTAAACTTTTTTTCCTAATGCTGAAACATTAATGTTCAATTTCTTCTGCCTAGAAAGAAGCTTTTGCCATTAACCTTACTTACCTTATGCAAGCTACTTCTTACATGTGAATTGTGTGTGTTTGTGTGTATGTGTTGCTCTAAGAATCCTAAAAAATCTCATGTTGCAGACTTGCCTTTTGACTTAAAAGTGGATGATGATGATGATGATATAAAACAATGTTCTATTACATATGTGGTGTTAAATGAACAACTGAATGTGCCTACTTTTGATAAAAATGTAAATATTATGACTGGAAATTGATTTATTTCCTTTGTGTAGCTATGTTAGTCATCGCTGAAAGATTTTTCCCTAGTGACTAGTGAGCTTCCTTATGTTCTTCTTTCAAGACTAAAGCATGGCTTGTTTCTCTGTATTGTTGGAGCCTGAGAGTAGAAGAGATGAGGAAGTGAATTGGACAATGAAGATAATTCTTTCGTTTTCAGTTAACCCATTGCTCACCCTTGTGCTGGTCTTCTTATGTTACTTTTATGGCCATTAGTGAGAATGACCTTTTGATAACTTGACAGGGTAGTGGCTGGGTCTCTACCAGATTATTTTCATGTGACAAAGGGCACAGGGTAGCATAGACTGCTGAATGATGCCAGCAGTTTGGAGGCTTCCAAGTGGTTTATTACTCTGTATTTTCCATTCTGATGTCCTACACACCACATACAATGTTTCTATTAGTTTTTAAGCATGGCGAGCATTGATGAGATACACCCAATGAACCATTTACAAGACAGGGGTTCTTCACTCACAGAGTGAAGCTCTGGCTGTAAACATCTTCACCTACCTAGAAGAACCACCTTTAGAAGACCAGAAGTCTCAGTTTGAGTTGATTGTTGGGCTAATAGTTGCAGTTGGTGACAACACTTGCACAATTTTCATACCACTTCATATCTTGTCACTCATGCTAAACCATCCACTTAATCGTAGGACAGCAGACAGACCCTATGTTAGAAATCACAGGGTGTTGTTAAATCTGAAATTGTATTAGATTATAATATTGAAGTAAAATATTTTCCCTCCTGTGAACACCTGTGCATATGTTCCTTTATTTTTAGAATATCTATGCTTGTTAATTTGCAATTCGTTAACAGATCTAGCAAGTGACCCATATAAATTTGTTGTTTAATGATGCCCTGTTTAAACTGATTTAAGCTGACAAAAGCTATGAGGCAGCTCATCTTGCTTTCTAAAGGTGATAGTAAAACTTCTAGTTGTAATTCCGGTGAGATCCATCATCTCACAGGAAGTCTGTAAAAAATCATGGAAAGGACCTATATACAATTCGAAAATCCAGTACTCAAGATCTATCTACAAAGTGAGATTACCCAGCAACTAACAGTATGTGGTTTAGAGGTTTAGTGGTTTAGAGGGACTGAGCAGCATAGTGTGCTGCTTTGCTACTTTGCCCTCTGATAGAAGCAATTATCCAACCTGAGAGTAAGTTCATAATGCTTACAAGAGTTCAGGCACAGAATTAAAAAGATATTATGAACAACAAGCTTCTTAGTTACACTAGGCCTGCAAGTTCCAAGACAAACATAGACTCTAGAAGTAGGTTTAGGGAGATAGTTAAAAAATCAGTTTGCAAAACACATTGTATAACTCTTCAGCACTTCCTGTATCAGCAGGTATCGGCCAAGAGTTGGCAGTTTCTGGACAGCCCCTGTTTGAACAACTGATTCCTTAGAAGAACATTAACTAGAGTTGTACATAAATTTAATTAGGAACTGAGACCTGAGTGGGTAGCTTACTATTTAGGGACTTATCTGATTGTTTATTTCTACTCTATGTTATGATACTCATAAAATCCGTAACTGATTTTTTATAGAGTCTTACTTATTTATAGAGTCTTATTACATTTTAAAAGTGTAGTGCATTTCCATAAAATTCCATACTTCTTCATGTGCTTTCTAAACAGTTGTTTTAGAAATCACTAGAAAGCTCCTCAGAAAACCTTACCAGCTCTTGTAAATGGACTGTGATTTTTGACGCTGCTGCAGGCAGTCTTGGAAACGTAGGAAAAGTAGATGACTATGTAATTTTAGTAATCTGATTAAAGATGCCTTCTATTGCAAGCCCTGAGATGATCACTACTAGTCCTCTATAATTTGCTGTATTGTTAAAATGACTGTGATCTTCATAACACTTAATATCAGCACAGGCTAAGAATAGCCTTGAGTTAGATTACTTTGGGAGAACGGGACTGCTGTCAGGTATGTCTGCCAGTGCCACTAATTTCCTTCAGGAAGAGTGGCTTCTTCAGTATCTCAGACTGATTCTTAGAAGGGTCTGTGTCCTAGTCATGGTGTGGTTCTGTGACCTGCAGCTAAATCTTAAATAGAGAAAACTAGATATATATACCCCCCTTCCTTCCTGCCTGATGTATTATTTTTTTTTAGGTCTTGTGAGGCAGACAAGAAACTGGAAGGAAGGAATATTGCGGAACTGTAGGACTTACTGAAGCCGTGCATTCTTCACCTAAAAAAATTCTTTCATATGATAGAAATTGCCTTTCCTTTTTCTTGAAATAAATTTTTGTGGGAAGACAAATTGCTTTTGCCTGGAATGGTCTTCAGAAATAGGGAAACAAACTGAATGCAGTAGTCTGTTTTGAACACTTGTTTGGGCTGTGAAAAAATGATACGGAAGCCCCTTTCATGGTGATTTACCACCCATGTTGAAGGGACACAACATTGGGCTGGAAATTCAGACTACCTCATTATTACTTCATGAAGGTGTTCTACTTTTTGGGCCCATATTGATAACCAATATAGCCTGATAAGGGCTTGGGATTCTTCAGCTGCAGTAAACATTGACTGATAGAAAATGGAACCAGGGTTTCCAACATGCCATGTAAAAACCTAAATACCATGCCATTAGAATAAAGTGTTATGAGCTCCGTTTTTTCATTAGAAATTTTCCAAAAGACTCAGGTTGTTTTGTTCCAGTGTGAAATAAAAATGGATTCTGTAGTATTAATTTTTGATTCTCTTTCAAAATGGAATGAGTTTCCAGATGATCCCAGTATTGTTCTTCTGTCTCAAAGAGCAGAGAGATGGACAAGCTAGTGTTTATTTTCAAATGTTCTTCCAAAGCAATTAACATAGTTACAGCCTACCAGGTATCACCTTTTCAGCATTTACTTCAGTTCTTAGCTCTGTTGTACTGCCTCCTAGGAGTCTGTCAAATAACTTAAAATACATCTTTATTTCTCTGAATGGTATTTATCTGATTTTAAAATGCTTACTGTCAGAAATCTGTTGTCAGAAAGCCAAACGTGCTGCTCTGTATGCATCCCAACCTTTTTTTTCTTTAATTGACAAAGCACTTAAAATGTGTTTTTAACAAGCATATTGCCAGGGGAATCTCTAACTCAGTTACTAACAGTGAAACCAAGACCCCACTTTAGCTCTTTCTATCAGTTGTACTTTGCTATATGAAATCACAGAAAATAGGGGAAGGAATCCCTGAGGTTATTCATGCATTCTCTCTCTCCCAAGGGCAGATCTTTTCATCTTGAGTTATCATAACTTTTATTCATTGAGTTTGTGCTCAATGGTGTGCTATTTCCTGTAAAAATCCCTTTTCTTTATTTCTTTGCTGATGATAAAGTCTCTGACCTTATCCAGAATTCCTACCAATACCTTCCATTGTTTTGCTTTTCCATTTTAAATGAAAGGATTTTTCCAAGGTCAAGAGATAATGCTCCCTAGCAACGTTTGGAGTATTTCAGTATTTCTTAAATGCATCTTCCCTATTTAGCAAAAAAATAAATAAATAAAGCAAAACTAATAATGCTATTTATAAATGACCAGAATGGACTCATCCAGTGTTTACAAAACACCTGATCCAATCTATCAAGTGACATTCCCTAAATGTGTACTGTTCCTCTGAAGATGAACCTGAAACTCTGAAATGAGAACTGCAGGATTAATGATTCACTGCAAGATTCACCTAGTCATTTCTTCACACATTCCCTATGTGGCAGTGCAGAATTCTCATCCTATTTTCATGCAAATAAAATTCTACCAATCATGAAATTGCAAGGAAATGAGGAGACAAGCATAACGGAGTGAAGAATTCCACATCCTGCAAATTACCCTTTCTGTCTCACGTTTTTAATTCCCTGAATATGAAGCTCTTTCACTTTCTCCTTTCTGTTCACAGCTATTTGTTTCTTTCATTATACTCTTCTGAATGCTCTTTCTCTATCCTTTCAGCATCACAGAGCATAATTTGCATGAGAATAACATCATTCTGACTTAACTGAAAATTCAATTATTTTAGTTGTGTGTTTAATTTTCTCCTTGTGCTTGTTGTTCTTTGGGTCTTTCCTTCTACCTTGATCTTATGCTGTATTGTGCATGCACTGCTACTTGCAGTAAAATTCTTTTTATGGATGGCAGCAGCAGTCTTGTCACGTGTCCTCTGTCTCATTGCCTTGTTACTCACACTGCCTATTCTCTCTTATTTAAAAGCAAGCTCAGCTGTATAATCAACAGAACTTTTCCCTCCAAAATTACCTTTCCCAAGTTAAGCTTTAGCGTCTTCCAAGTTTCAGGCTTAAAGAATTCTTTTGGTCAGAATATGAGTGGGATTTTGAGTGTTATTTTATCCAGTTAGATATCTTTGTTAGGCTTGGTCATACAACTCACCTGCATACACCAGTGATGACACTAGTGATAAAACTGTTTCAATAAGATTCCTCTACATAATACAAATGTTAAGTGGAGGAGTGTACTATGCAAAAATCTAATATATGTGGAATTCACAGAGAGCTGTGTTTGTTAGAGGTTGTGCTGTGATATCATCCTGAAGTGAAAAAATGAGATGTCAGAATAGGCTTTTCGGGTGACACCTTGTAGCTAAAAGTTATGGCACAATTTGATTTCAGGTACTTTTTGTTGTTGTTGTTGTTAAACTGAATGAATTCAGTGTTGTTGAAAGTGAGGGAACCAGTTCCACTCAGCTGGGCAGGATCTGTCTCTCCTGTAGAACTGCTCTAATACCTTACAAACATACTGTTCCTTTGATAACTGTTTCTTAACCTTAACTTAATAGCAGCTGGCACAGTTGGGTCCTGATGTTAATCCTTATGAGGGCTCCAGAATGCTAAGAATCCAGATGCAAAGAATCATTACAGATGATGACAATTAATGCTTTAAGATTAGGCCTTCTCAACACCTTTTTATGTGTTTTAGGATAGGTAAGCATGTTATCTCTTGGCTCAAACACAGAAGCAGTTTACAACAGCTTTAGCTATGGCACATCTGCTGAGGAACAGAGATTGCCAGTAGGTTAACCCTTTTTTTTTAACTCCACTTGCCAGGCAATATTACTTCACAGATTAAGATTTCTGCTGACCCAGTGAACTTTAAGCTTCTGCAAGTGAATTCTAAATGAAGGGCAATGAACTGCTAGATTGCTTTAACTTGCACTATGGGCAGTATTATTGTTGGGCCAGTCATAGGAACTAGCTAGGGAAAACATGTCCCTCAGGATATGTCCCTTTCAGCCATACTTACCTCTTACTATTTCAGTCTTAACAGTTTACAGAAATATGGCAAACTTAGAAACAATTCCTTGTTTTGAGGGACTGCTATCTCTTCTTCTCCCTTCTGTCTTAAAGTCAGACATTGCTGAGATTTGTGTCTTCAGGCAGCATTAAGCACCTCAGTGGCCTTTAAATTTGAGAATCAGCACAAACATGCCTCTCCATGTTTCCAATAGCAATTTTCTTCAAATCAGTTACTAATTACTAATCAGTGAGAAAAGAGGGTACATGCTTGTTGTGGTTTAACCCGTCAGGCAGCTAAGCACCACATAGCCATTCCCTCACTCCTGCACAGTGGGATGGGGGAAACAACTGAAAAAGGTAAAAGTGTGAGAACTTGTGGATTGAGATAAGGACAGTTTAATAAGAAAGTGAAGAAGGAAAAAAATAAAATAAAAAAACAAGTGATGCACAACACAATTGCTCACCACCTGCTGACCAGTCCCACCAGTCCCTCAGCAACAGTAGCCTCCCCCTAGCCAACTCCCCACAGTTTTGTTGTTCAGCATGGTGTTGTATGGTTTGGAATATTTCCTTGGTCAGTATGGGTCAGCTGTTCTGGTTGTGTCCCCTCCCAGCTTCTTACCACCCCTTTCAGCTTACTGGCAACACAGAAGGCAGGCTGCTCAGCAACTAAAACATCAGTGTTACCAACATTATTTTGATCCTAAGTCCAAAACACAGTACCATACCAACCAATCTGAAGAAAATTAACTCTCTCCCAGCTGAAACCAGGACAGTGCTGCACCTTTTGTAGTATATGGATTTCACCATCTTTAGTTTGATGACATAAACCAGCAGATATGACCAATCCTAATGTTTTACTGCCTACACATTGCTGCATGTATCCTTTTTGTCTGCACAAAGCCTGAAGATAGAAGGTCAGTCAAAAACATAGAACATGATTTAGGATAGAAAATAGAAATCATTAGCCATACAGGTTTTTTTACACTTTTTATACACTCTGGTAATAACATGCAATTACGATCATCATCCTCCACACTGAGATCCACACAGCATTCATCTGTCTTTTTTTCTTTTTCAGGATACTGTGTAGACCTGCACTGGTCTACACAGCAGAAATACACTACACTGACTGGTGTCTTGGTAGCCCACACAGTGGTGCATTGGCTGCAGAATAGCACTTGTGCTTTTGAACAGTAATACTGTAAACCCAAGTTATATTCAACATCTTTTTCTGAGGGCTCTTTGTGACTGCTGTCTGGCTCAACCTCCTTGTGGGACAAGCAGGATTACGCCTTTTCAGTGCTAATAGGGTGTGGTGGTTTTACTGTGCTAGCCAGCTGAATACCACAACCACTCTCTCACTCCCCCTCCTCAGATGAGGAGGGGAAAAAGTAAAGGAAAGAACAACTCACGGGTTGAGATAAGGATAATTTAATTAAAGAGAAAAAAATATTATTAAGAAAATATTATTAATAATTAAACAATTCAACTAAAGGGAAAAAAGGGAAAGGGGAAAAGGGAGGGGGGAAGGGAATAACAAAACAAAACAAGTAAAGGCTATGTGGAAGTGCAGAGGAAAGAAATTACTCTCTACTTCCCACAAATGAGCGATGCTTGACCACGTCCTTGAAGCAGGGCCTCAACGCACATAGACGGTGTTTGGGAGGAGGACAGACGTTTTCGCAGTGAGAGCCCACCCCTCCCCTCTTCTTCATTTTTCCACCTTCTATTGCCGAGTGTGACATCATATGGTAAGAAATATCCCTTTGGTTGGTTTAGGTCAGCTGCCCTGGTGATGTTTCTTTCTCATTTGTTTGCCCACCCCCTCGGAGGGTTAGAGAAAGTCCTGATGCTGTGCCAGCACTGCTCAGCAGCAGACACAACACTGGTGTGATACCACTGCTGTTCTAGCTACAAGTGCACAGTGCAGCACTGTATGGGCTGCTGCAGGGAAAGTTAACCTCCCAGCCAGACCCAGTACATAGGGACCTTAGCTCTTTATAAAATTTTAAATTCATCAGTTACCTTCTTACCTGACTAACACTTGTGTACCATGTGAATTTTTAGGTCTTCTTAAAAAACATGATCAATCCCTTTGTTACTTCTTCACTTCATTCCTTATACCCAAGTACAGCATTTCTAGTTTTTTAAACCTTTTTATCCTGTAAGAGAATCATTTGAAAGTTCTGTATTATTTTAAGCAATTTTTTATCACACTGAACAGTATACCAAATGTTTTGACAGGTTGACTGAGACTGGGAAAGGGCAGTTTTGCATATATCTGCAGGTGTATACACACATTCCAGAGTGTAGGATTAATTTTTTATGTAGAACATAATTAGTGCTAATGCAGAATGACTGACCTTGGTTAGGACAAAGCAGAAACACCTTCATCTATTAGATGAAGCTTTCTTATATGAATCCTGCTGCATATTATGCTAATCTAAATGAATTTCAGAGTGGATTGAAAAGATGAAATTCTCTTATCCCTGTAAAAAGTTACATTTAAAGAGGAATATATACTATCAGGGCAAAAAGTAAATTAAGATTTGGGAGTGCTAGGGCTCACTTTTAATTTCTGTACTGCTGATAGCAATTTCTGTACTATTTGTGGTAATAAAAGCAATGGTATTTAATGTTTCAAGATCATGTCTGCTAATGAATTTTGAAAGATCTTATGAGTGTAGGAAATACTGCCTGTTTTACATGAAGAGACTAGTATAACACAAAATTTCTTGTGAGCTCCAGCACAAATAATTTGCCAAGGATAACATAGCAGCTTATGGGAGACTAGGGAAGAAGTTTAGGTCTCTAATTCCATGCTCCAACTTTCAGAACATGAGCATTACCTATCAGAGATATGAGCATATCAGATTCCAAAGAGATGCTTGAATAGGATATTGAGTAGACATTAATTTGACATACTCCTTTCTGTGTTCATGGTCCTTCTCCCTCTATCCCTCCAATATTCTTTAACAGAAATAAATAATGTGAAGTAAAATTGAAACTCAGCTTCTTTAGTAGGTGTTGAATAGGTGAATCATAGACTCACGTAAGTTGGAAGGGACCTCTGGAGATCATCTAATCTGACCTGTTGCTCAAAGGCCAGGTCGCTTAGAGCCACATCCAGTTGAGTTTTGAACATCTCCAAGAATATAGATTTCAGAGCCTCCCCAAGCACCTGTTCCAGTGTTTGACCACTGTCATAGTGAACAATTTTTTCCTTGTATCAGGTTGGAATTCCAAATTACATGTGTTGCCTCTTGTCCTTCCACTGTGCACCTCCCAGAAAGGTCTGGTTCCATCTTCTATACACTGCCCCATTAGATAGCTGTAGACAAAAACAAGATCTCTTCTGAGTATTCAGGCTCAGAAGGCTTTTAAGGCTGAACAGCTCTCTCAGCCTCTTCCTGTCATGTGCTCCAGCCTCCTAAAAATGGTCTTGGCAGACCTCCACTGAACCTGTTCCAGTATGTCCGTGCCTTTCCTGCACTGCAGCACCCAGAACTGGACAAAGCACTCCAGATGTTGTTACTCCAAGAGCCAAGTAGATCACTTCTCTTGATCTTCTGGTTGTACTGGTATTAATGCAGGCCAGGAAGTGGATTATCTTCTTTTCCATGAGGAAACAAAGCTGAATCCCATTCAGCCAAGACTCCATTTTTTTCTACATAGCTGCTTTCTAGCCAGTAAATGCTCAGCTTTTTCTGTTGTATGGAATTATTCCATCCCAGATGCAGGATTTACATTTGCCTTCACTGAAGTTCATGATGTTCATTTCAGTCCATTCTTCCAATTTGCTAAGGCCCCTCTGAATAGCAGCCTTAGTCCCTAGTCACCTAATTTGGTATCATCCCCAAATTTTCAGAAAGTGCACTCCACCCCAACGTCCACATTGTTAGTACAGACATATTGGCCCTAATATCACTAGCTGAGGGATAATTCTCATGACACACTGCCAATTGGACTTTGTACCACTGATTCAATCATTTGAGCCCTGTGATCCGGCCAATTTTCTACTTGACATATTATCCACTTATCCAGTGCATAATCATTCTGATCACGGTGGTATTAAGGATGCTATGGAAAATAATGCCAAAGCACTTGCTAAATTTAAGGTTACAACATCCACAGCCATCCCCTTATGGACAGAGCAGATCATGTCATTTTAGAAGGTGATCATGTTAATCAGGCATGATTAGCGCCTAGTAAGTCAGTGCTGGCTGTTCTCAAATCATCTGGTCTTTCATGTTCTTGGAAATGGCTTCCAGCATGATTTTATTATGTGAGGCTGATTGGCCTGTAGTTGCCCAGAGCCTCCCCATTGCCCTTCTCAATGTTTGCCTTTTCCTGCCATCAGGAACATAACTCATGACTTATCAAAGATTATAGACGGTGACCTCACTAAGACATATATTAGTTTATAATCTTCAGATGTATCCCTTCTGGTCACGTAGACCTATATAAGTTTGTTTTGGTTTGCATCATATATCAGTTCCTAAAACTTGTTTTAGATTTTAGATGGAATTGACCCAAGCTGCTGAAGTAAATAATAAAAATTCCAAGATTTGCCTGATTTTCAGTAATGCCTTTGAAATCACATCATGTTCTTTTTTTGATTGTAGAGGTAAAATGAAACTACAAAAATTTGAGGCAGTTTTTGAATGGCTTTATAGAATAATTGACCATCTCCAAAAAACAGATTTAAATAGAGGCTTACGTTTTGAGTGTTTATCTTTTACATATTTCATTTTTAAAAAATGAAATTTAGTTTTGTAGAAATGTTCCTAAACCATGATAAATGTGTTTTGAGTTTCAGGCATTTAATAGTATTCAACACCAAATAAGTCCTGTCTGATGTTATCAGCTTATTTTAAAGGAAGTGACCAGTCCCTGTGGCCACTTTAGTTCAAAAAGATGCAGAACTAGAACCTGGAGAGCTCATCTTTCATTGCTAAATCCTTACAGACACTGGAGTGATTAAAGGACTGAATACTCATGTAACTTCACCTGGTAACTTAGTAAACACTTCTGATCCAGTGCTCAAGGACTGACAGCTCAAGCATGTACTTTTTAATTGGATATTTAGTTTAATAGTATGCTTAGAAACAGCACATATCCCATAGTGCAATGAACTATTGCTGAATCAATAAATATTTTAATTTAGTAAAATGTAGATATTTTTAAAATCATGTTGGTAATGATTTTGGTTACTTCTTGCTTATCAATCCAGGGAGCAGTTACATGAGAGACTGTTCCAGAATTAGGAGCTTACAGTGAAAAAACACAATATAAGCTGTCCCACATTGCCTTGTATAAATAGATGTCCTCTTCTTTAAGTCTCTGTTTCTGTCTGAGTTTTCTGGTGACAATTTGATAAGAATATAAGCAGGGCTGTAAGTGAGGATATAAGTAGGATTTTAAACTCTAGTGAAGTCTAGTTATGAACGATGAGCTTTATCATAATTCAGAAGGAACTGAAATATCAGTCACCCAACACTACTTTGTCTTTCAGTGATTTTCTGTTCCCGCATCAGAACAAAAAACATCAGAAACATGCCAAAATAATCTGAAAAAAAAAAAAAAAGAGTATTAAATATGGTGAGACAAAAACTGTGGAAAATAGCCTGTAGGATCAATATAATCATGAAGACTTGATCTAAATTTTGAACATTTGTTCTTTCCCTTCCATATAAGTATAGCATCTCTAGCATGATAGCTTGGAAATAAGTCATTTGTTTATGTTCTTCATTTGAGACCTAAAATTTGTATTTGCATTTCAAATAAATACTAGAGTTTGACAGTGGTGAGAAGAATGGGTTGAAGTAATTTCTAACAGAAACACCAGTGATGACATGGTTCAGTTTATGTTGTATATAGGCCTCGGCAACTCTATTTGATGTAGCTTGTAATACCTCTTTCCCACATTCTGCTATTCACATTAGCTTTCTTTTACCGTTTTTTTCTCATTACCTTAAGTTTAAGGAATTTCATCAATACATCTCTCTGATTATCCAGAATGTTAGAGGTACTGTCAGATGTCCTCTTACTCACTTGGGTCTTCATTCTGTTAGAGTTTGTCATGTATTAAAGTCACAGTCACCAAGAAAGCTGAAGGGTATTTATCCTTTTTGGTTTGTTTTACTAAATCTCTGTGAAAATACAAAAAGCTGGCTTGATTCCCTCTATTTATACATAGAAATAACTCTTGTTCACTGAATGACCCTTACCCTATAGATTCAGTCATCCGTGCTATGGGAAAAAAAAAATTGTTGTGTCTATTCATTTTCACTGGATGTCATCCAGAAAGCAGAAATATTACTGCTTATGTTCATATCTTGGTGATGAACTGCAATAAAGGACTCTTCATATGCCAAAGTTAATCTGCTAACATAAGATTTACTGCTCTTTGCAGTACCATGCCAAACGTACATCTTCAACACTTTTTCCTGTTTTTTAATCTTAACTCTTTACTCTTGGAAGTCATCCTATCATTAACTTGTACCCAAGTTAAAAAAAAAAAAAAAAAAAAAGACCTGAAACCTTTTCCCTTCTCTGGAATGTAAAATAATTTGATGTTGGTGTATGAGGACACATACATTCACGTACAAATGGAAATGACAGCATTGTAATTTACTAAGGAATTCTCTGAAGAGTAGTGTCAGCATCTAAGCTTCCCAGGATAGTAAATGAAAATCAGAATTTAAGAAGTTAGTTTTGTGTTCTGCAAGTCTTATATAAATGTTCTGTACTCATGCAAAATGGCCTTTTAATTTTGTTGGATTAGAAAGATAAGCAAGAACTCCACCTGAAAATAAGGAGTTGCAGGTTCAGCTCCATTTTTAGAAAGCTTTTACTAAAAAAGTCAATCCTTTTTTTAGCAGTACTTGCTAGTAGCTTAATGCAAATTCGTTCATATACTTATTGCTTTTTCTATATGATGTTATTATGTAGCACACATGATATAGATATATCTAGTACAGCATGGGTAAATGTATAGGGACAGCAAAGTTTTGTCCCATGCTGTTAGTGCATGTGTGCCCCTTCCATTTGCTTTCAGTTTGTTCATAGGTGCCAGCAACTTATTCCAAAACTGATGTAGAGGTCTGTACCAGTTCAAAAGAATAAATAAACAGATTTTTTTTTTTTTACTTTGAAGCAGTGAAGTGAATGTGAATATTCAGCAATAAGAGTCTGTAAATCTGAATAAGTAATGACAAAGCCTCTTCAGGGAAAGCCAAAATGAGGTGAGCTGAGTAGAATAATGGCAATCTTGGGTGGAGCAGGGAGGTTATTTTAATTTAATCAAAGCCAGAACAAGTGAAAAAGATACTATTAAAAGGTCTTGCTCTCTGAAGTAAATACTTTTCAGATAAATGCACAGTTCAAACTGACATGCTAAATTGGCATCCTCACATCCACTCTATTCTCTGGATCAAAGCAAAGTTAATCATTTCACTTGCTTTTTATCTATTATATGGATGTGTGTGTGGGTATGCATGTGTATGTATGTGTAAGGTGGGCGCATGTGCACACACAAGTGACAGAAAATAACAGCATTAAGGAAGGGGTTTTTGCTTTTTTTGTAATGAAGTTGAAGATTTTTTTTTTTTTAATGTAGTGGTACTTAATAGTTGTTGCCCAATGTTGTAAAAGCTAAGAAGTACTGCAGCTTTATTTTGCCTGTGTTTGCCCAGCCACCCTTCTACATACTACAAGCACTGGGAAATTTCAATGACACAGCTTGGAATGGGTTCAGTGACCTCAATTATGCCCTCCCATCCACTCCAAACTCCTTTCAATTTGCAAAAAGCTTTAAGTGGACAAAACCCAGATGCCTTTTGCTTGTAGTTCAGTAAGAACAGATTGGGCATGTAGATTCTTGTCAAAGTGATATATGTAGTTCATTTTCCATTAACCCTTTCTTAACTAAGGATTTTATATTCTCGGTTCCAAGTCTAGCACTCTGCTTTGCTTTCTACTGCTTTTTAAAGTTCATTATGCCTAAAACATCATTTAAAAAAAATGAACCTTAAAAAGCCTTGGCTAGACATTGGCTTATATAAAACAGACTGACTGTTTGGTTCTGCTTTTAAAAGCAATCACTTTTTTTCTTCTTAAACTTGTTTCATATGTAATAACCCATCCTATTGTCTAAGACAGTTTAAAAGCAATAACTAAATATAATAAATAAAAACACCAGTTTTGTGGGAGAAAGAAATCATGACTTGTGGAAATGATTTACCAGTCAAAACAAGTACATGGGCCCTGATGACCTTGAGAGCTTGCTTGATTTGGCTTGCTTACACTTAGATTGCTTTCATAATGTTGTAAAATTGTCCCAAAGAGTTGAAGCCTCTCCCCTCCCCCAGAACATTTCATTACACTCCCTTTCTCCCCCCTCCTCTCTGTCTCTTTTTCTTTCATTCTGCAGAAACATGTGCTGTCAATAATGGAGGCTGTGATCGGACTTGCAAGGATACCGCGACAGGGGTACGATGCAGTTGCCCAGTTGGATTTACGCTGCAGCCTGATGGGAAAACGTGCAAAGGTCAGCTTCTGTTTGCTTTGCAATGCATCATTTGCCTTCAGCAGTTCCAGTACAAGATGTAAATATTCGGATATTTAATCAATACTTTTAAGTTAAGGCTATTACTCTCATAGTGATTGCAATTGAGTTCATTAGCTTTCAGCGTCCCTAATTTTGTTGTATTTACTTATTTCAATCATTTTTCTCTCTCTTTATTAGAGGGTTTTATTGCTGCAAAGAAATGAGATTGCACTGTTTTCAACTGACCAGAGATTTAGAGGAACAACTCTGGGCTGCAAAAACATACAGTTTCAAAGGATAGTCTGATACCCTTGTAAAAAAACAGTCATGTAATGCTGTTTGAATTTGTCTATTCAAAATTTAGTTTAAAAACTCAACCAATACTTTGTGACCTGCAGATAATCATTTATCACTAAATGAGGCTGAGCAAAAGCTCCATGGGTATTACTCAGAACAACGCAACCAAATAATTGTCCATTTCTGCTCTTTAAAACATTAAAGGGAGCTAGTTATAAAGGAAAACCAAAGATTAGATTTATTAGATCTAAACCTTGCAGATGATACTTAGCTTTTACTGTTTCAAAGACATCATAAGAACCTTGGCATTTTATCCTTCATGCTGAGGATACAGGGAGGGAGAACAGCAAAGAGCATCTGATACCACTGTCAACATCTGTTCTCAGTTAAGGAGACAGGGACAGTTCCCTGCAGAATGACACTTGATGGCACTGTGCATGTAAGCATGTAAGTAGTTTTGCATACATGCTTGCAGGACCAGGCCGTCCATCAACTATTTTTCTTTTTTGTTTGTTTGTTTTTGTTTTTGTTTTTGTTTTTGAGCTCCATTGGAAGAGACTTGGTGATGGACATCCAGAAGGGCATTGCATATAGTGTAGTCATGGAGAATACTTTTTTGTCACTCAGTGACTTAGCATAAACTGACCTAACTTTCTAAGAAACTACTGGGACTTTTTTTCTTCAAACTAACCAGAAATGTCAGAATATCTCCAGTTCAGACCTTGATGTTACTTAAAATAGTAACACCAAAAAAAATAAACAGAAAATATGTGGTTTCCTCTTGCTCCAGGCTGAAAACTCCCAGTGCTTGGGCATGATTCTGTTAGTATTTATAGAAATAACAGTCCATTTGCTTGTTTATTTGAAAATAAAACATTTAAACTGCCATTGCACACAATTTTAATAGTTAAGAGTGAGCATACATTAAAACTCAGTTGTTTTAGTTCAAGCCACATAAAAATAAATCTTCATTTTTACAGGCAGACTAGCTAAGCCATAGCTGAGCAGTAACAGTGATTCCACCGAGTGCCTAAAAAGGAGGCATTTTAATGCTGTAACATACACCTAGGCTTGATCATAATGTTTATTATTGAAACTACATCGTGAAAAAAAAAAAAAAAAAAAAAAAAGAATTCTAAATTTAGAAGTCTGGCCATAGAACTAACACAAAACAATATTTGACATGAAATGTTCAACTGATCCTCAAACCAAATAGCATAGCTTTAAGCTCTTTCACATTTGTCTTCATTCTCCCTTTTTTATGAGAAGAAAATATGAGAAACAGAATCTGTATTTTTATGATGTTGCAGATACATTTTTACTTAAAATAAATAGCAAATTGAAATTCCCTCATATGGTTGAACAAACCAACCAGGTCATTTCTTTTTAACCTTTACTGACATTTTAGGAAATACTTGTAATCATAAAATAGTAAAATGTATGTTTTTCATTTAATTTAACTGAAATAATATTTTTGTAATGTGTTACACTGTGAGATTTCTGAGCTAGATTCTACTTCCCTGAAGCCAAAGTAACTTCCCATTTAAATCTGTGAAGAATCATGCTCTTAAACTGACCAATGAAGCTGCTTCTGTAGGTTATGCAGACAACCCTTAGTCAGGACTGCTCTACAAGATTTACATCTTCTGGGTGCAATAGTGAGCATTCTGGCAGAGTAAAATTGATGCCTTCTCTGCTCCTCCAGCTTATAGGTAGAGCCCAGAAAAGGCTGGGGTGGGGAAGTTCAGTGTTCACGCATTTTTTCCCATGAATTTTGTAGGAAACAAAAGAAAAGAGTGATCTTCTCAAGTTTTTGATTTTTTTTTTTCTTTTTGTTCCTCTTGATTTGACTGCACTACTCCTTCTTGTATATACAGTTCATTGTTCCATCTCTCTGTAACAATTATATCTGTGTGGTAAGAGTAATGGGTTACCTATTGAGTGCCCATTAAAGCATCTTCAGGCATCATAGAGTTATCACATCCTGTCTTTCATGCACAGAGTTTCAAAGCCTATCAAATGTGGCAGCATCTCCAAGGGAGGTTTTTCATAGAAGCATGATATTAAGAAAGGTCATATCTTTAAATATGGGAGAAAGATTATCTATTAAAGGAAATCAGAGAGGCAAGACATGTAAGAAAAGCTGAGAGAAATTGGAGGGATAATTAATGTATTAACCAAAAAAAGCAATTGGGGGTTGAACAAAATGATTAATATGTTTAGGTTGAATTTAGCAAATAATGTCAAGCAAAAATAATGTTTTTATTGGGAAGTCTATGATTTTTTAGTCCATTTTGGCATCTCCCTTCCTATGGCATTTAACATATTACAGCTACTATTTGAAATTATATATTTGCTGAGATTGAAGAAGCTTAAATAAGACTCAGAGTCTTATTTAAGACTGAACTGTTGAGTACTCCAAGGAGGGCACTATGCAATTCATTAATCTTTAGTTTTAGCTCACTATTAGGTGATTGCCCAATAGTGTGTTTTTACGATACTGGTATTTTATGGAAATCTGTTACCACTTTTTTTTTTTTTAAAAAAAAAAAAAAAAAACAGGGAATCAGATATATTAAAGAACATTTTTATTTTTACATTCATGAAATAAATATACATACTTTTAAAGTAACAAAAATTCCTAGTTGGCTCACGTAATGGGAAAGAGAGTTTGCTGTTCAAAATGTACACAGTTTTTTTGTTTGTTTGTTTGTTTGTTTCTGTTTAGTAGTTTGGAAGTTCACTAACAGTTTAGTGTAGAAAAAAAGACAAGTTTTCATATAAAGAAAAAATGTTTTGTTTGTTTGTTTGTTTGTTTGTTTTTTCCCCAGGAAAGAGTTTGTGATTCTTTAAACATAACTAATTGTTCCACACTTTCTTTGCTATACCATAATTCAAATCCTATAGTTTTATCATAAAAGCTGGGATTCAAACCACAGAGTACAAAACTGAGTTGGGACTGAAGTGCTGGTATTTCTCCTGTCTCTTTCCCAATGTATCAAAGAATGGAGGCCGCAGGAAAGCAAGTTCCAAGTAATGCAAGGGACCTATCTTCAGTGGCTTTGTGCATCAACCTCTTTCACAGGCTCAGTGGGAAATGGAAGTTTAGTGGACCTCAAAGAATCAGGCTCCCTTAGTTAATGCAGAGTGCTGTCTGGTCTATAACAAATGTCAATAAAATAGATGAAAAATCATTGTGAATAAAGTCTTACCATGGCATATGTACAGGTAGTAGCATAGCCAATAGGAGGACTGCTGTAGAGGAAGATTATTTTGGTTTCTGGGAGCTGAAGAGGGGAGCTTGAAAAATATTTTTTTATCTCTGATTCTTTCTCCCTTACACATTACTACTTACGTGATCTCATGTTGAAATATGAGCAAAAGTGCTGTCTGTGGTCTAGGTAGAGGGATCTTCAGTTATATGAATGGTGACTGGGACCAGTCACCATTCATTAACATTTTACTGTTCTTTATTCAGTTTCAAACCCAAGCCTTTTCTCAGCTGGGTTGGTGCAGAATAGAAAATGACGCTTTTTTCGCTTCAGCTTTCCTATCAGGTGTTAACGTCTGTTAGTAAGCCAAACCATGCAGACCATTGTAAACTAAGAAAAGAGGCATGTCCCAGACAGAAAGAATTCCATATCCTCCTTCTAATTGATGTTATTTAATTTCTCCTGCCATTGTAATTTGGTGATCCCAGCTTGATGCTGAGTTGATTTTATGCTGTTGATTATTGTGCTATGCATGCCAAAACAGTGTGTAGTTCGTTTCCTTAGATGCCAACCAAGTCATCCCACAAAAGTCAGCTAACACAGACAGAAAGGGAGACAGAAGATTAAAAGACATAGTGGCCCAGGATGCTTATTGCTCATTGCTTCCTATCCACTTTTTAATTTTCCCTGTCTTATGTGTATCAGAGTTCTCCAGTCCCTAGCTCCCTCTCTTGTTGGTTCCTGTGCATCTTTCCTGCTGAGTACCCATTTTGTGCATTCAGCCATAATTTGCTCTCAGTGAGATTCATCACTTTAACATTTTAATTATATTAAATAGAATCTATGTAGCTGATAAAGCGGGAGATGCATTTGAGAAAAACTTGTGGGGTTCAAGAGGACTGAAGTCAGACTAGTTTGTTTTCTGAACTGTTTAAATCCAGCTGCCAAACTGTATCAAACAAAAAAAAAAGGTGGGGGAGGGGGTTGTTTTGTGGGCTCTAAGAAGCAATTAGGGCAAGGGGAAGGACCACAGGCTTCTGGCAAGGTGTAAAATGTAGAAGTGTGGCATCAGCCATCTCTGCCTCAGGGATTTGACAAAGACACTGTGCCCCCGAGGCACTCCTGTGCCCCAGAGTAATGCAGCCTCTGAGCACTGTACACAAAGACAGTCTTTGCAGGGTGCAGTACTCTCCAAATTGCTGCAATGGCAGAGTGAATATAATTCTAAAGCAGGAGAATAAAAGCATAACTGGATTTCTAGATGTATGGAGCAAAAGCCACATCTCAAACATAGCTTTTCTGTAAAGCATCTAACTTTGCAGTGGCCCATAGATTTTTTTGTAATAGTAGCAAGATGTGTATTATTTTGATTAGCTAACTTGCTATTTTGCTTCGCTTTCACAGGCAGGCTTGACAGTGGGGTTTTGGGGAGGTAGGTCCTCAGCTGGGCCAAAATGTGCTTTTTTTAGTAGCCGTGATGTTACATTGATAATGTTGCTAAGTACAACAGTATTAATTCATGCACACAAACAGAACAAACAGAACTTTGCCAAGTCCAAGTGATCTTACAGACATGTATTTAGGAGGCAGAAAGGTCCCTGCACATCTACACCTAAGGATGGGGCATTTTATTTACTGTTCTACACTAAGTAAGCCCTTCTTAGCCCTCTGGCATATTGTTTAACTAGAGCAGTGTTATGCTGGGGTTATGTGACTGGATGCTATTTAGGCAAACATTTCTTCTTCCTGCTGTCTCATTGTCATGGTTACCCAGCAATGTGGTGTGCTCTCTACTTCCTTGAAACAGGCCCCCATCCTTTTGCATTCAGATGCAGCAGAGAAATGTGTCACTTACGTGCTTAAATACTTGACTCTGCTGCAGTGGGAGTATCAGAAATGCCTTGTCATTGGTTTATCCACTAACTCAGCTTTGTATCCTTCCTTATCATTACACAATCTATAAGTGAAAACCAGGATCATAATGACTACTGAACTATTTCAGTCAAACGACCTAATCAAAGTTTATTGAAATAGAAGGGAAATTTCATATTGGCTTTATTAGATTGACATAGGAATTTCACATTTTTATCATTCTCAATTGCAGCCTATTATGTCAGGAGAATGCATTTTAAATTATTTTTTGATTTAAAAAAATGAAAACCCAGAAGTGGATTAAATTTTAAAATGGAATTGTTTCTGTGAGGAAAGGTTTGTTACGGAATGAATTTCAATGAAGCAAACTATGTTGTGTTTTGTTAAATATGAATTGAAAGGTTTCATTAAATTAAATGTGTAAAATTAATGCTTGCATCAGTTTGGTGTGAGAATCTGACTCAGATGTTGAAGGCTTTCCACTCTTTTCATTCAGAACACACTAACACAAATGAACAGTTTAGTTGGCCAATTTGGCTTTATTTCCTGGCTATACAATATCTGCGAACAGTTATGATTTCCTCCATCATTCCATTATCAAAATTACTTAAAATTTGTTTTAGTTTTTTTTTCTCTAAATTGGATTAAATTGACTAAAGCTTTTAAAATTTCATCTTGTCAATCCTGATCAATTCATATGAAACTGAAAATGTTTCCTTGTTTTTTTAGAAAGGAACACCAGAAAGAGTTGTAAATTACTTGTATTGTTTACCATTAGTAAGATGCAGTTGTTAGTTGGTTACATCAACTATTGGCTCACTTGAGTTATATTCTATCTTTGTTTGACTGATTGATTTGATAATCAGAGTAGTATATTTTTTCACAGATATCTTAAATGGGGAACTTTTTGCAGTAGGAATAATTATCTATGATGAACTAACATTTTGTTTTGTATATATGCCTAAGTCAGCATTCTTTTTGCATGCCAGTAAAAGTTTGACAGTAAAATATATCCCTGTGCAAGACAACCATATGTGAAATACATGAATCAATCAAATTTACAGCAAGGCAAATGTAACTAAAGTGGCACGTACAACCATACTTTTCACATCATGTAGTTGACTCAGTGCCTTTAGAATCAAGTCCATAGGTTTGGAGCATGTCTTCTGAACTAAAATTTTTCTCACCTAAGAGACATATGCAAGACAGACACAAATAAATACATGTGAATTATTATTTTTTTCTTTGTTTGGGCATTGTTCTAGTTTTCATCCTTAATACAAAAATACAAAACTTTTCCTTGGGTTTGATTCCCACAGAAAATTCATAGACTTATGTTTAAGTGAGACCATCATGTTAATAAAGCTATACATGACTTTTTCATAAATGCATAAGTAGCATTAGAGAAGACAGCACTAAAACAGCATGCTGAAAGCTACCCCTGAGTTTTCTGCTGAAGTGTATAACTTCCATTTGAAGGTGCACAGCCACATAATTTAGTTACTTACCTTCTGCTTAGCTTCAAGCAATGTAAATTCCCAAAGTACCTAAACTTTCACCTGCAAAAATTCTATAGTGCCTGAATTTCTGCCAGTGTCTGAGGTGCATACGCAGTCAAATTCCAGTTACCCTAAGCTCAAATCTGAATTACAATGGAAAATTGGTCTTCTTTTCTTGGTTCACTTGCTCTGGCAGGCATTCCTATGCCTAATAAGTCAGAAAGCTGGTGAAAGGTTGTTTTCTGTTCATCTACAACTGGAACAGTTACTTGGAAGGGGGTAGCGTGGAAATCTGCCTTTCACTGCAGGAAACGTATGATTTGAACCCCAGTCTCATGCATTTGCGAGTACACTAGCTGCAGGTCTGATAAGTGTGAAGGAACTTCCACTTCCTCTTCAGAGGGAAGAAGGGGAAAAAAAAAAAAAAAAAAAAAAAAGATTATAGGAAACCAAGAAGATGACTCATATCCATTAATGCTGTCTAGAAGGAACCATTGTCACTTCAATTCAGCATGAAGTGGGTAGGAATCTGTGCTTAACCTTTCTCTCTGCTGTGTCTGCAAAATTTCCTACTGATTTTGCCTTTAGCAGTCATGTTATAGCTACATGAACATATTGAGCCAAGGTGGTTAAACACCTAATCCAAGATTAAGAATTACATTGGATTCACTACGATACCATGCTGCGTAGCTGTTCTTGTCCTCCCTGTTGTATACATTCAAGTATGTTAACATTTTAAATTAAAATGATTTTGAATGGTCTCCTCAAGAGTTGAAACTTCTAGAGGTTACTTGTAGAAGCAAAACTGTTCATAGCTGCCTGGACTACTACTACTTGAGATCAGCAGTATACTTTCTGTGAGTCCCCCATTAGCACTGTTCTTTAGTGTGGTATCTGTCCGCAGATAGTCCGCACAATGAAAAGACTACAGGTGTTAGTGTCAATAGATGTATTAGCACCTAGAACAGGTCCTGAGACATAAAAAACAGTTTTTTTCCAGCTCACCTTTCTCTAGCAGCATGATGGTGAATCACGTTTTTTCACACATCTGTTTAACTTCTTCCCCATTGGACACATACTGCTTTTGCAAAACATAAGTATTTGAGCCATTAGCCATAATGGACTGTTAGCATTTTCCAGTGATCCCTCTCGAAAAAGGGAAAAAGTATAAATACAAATGGCGTGAAAGAATAAACTGAAATGAAGTAAGCTGCTGGCAGTCATCTCCATTGCAGTCAGAGTGCTGTGGCACCAGCAAATGTCAGCATAAATGTCAACCACAAGATTACAGCAGCAGTGAGTTTTTTAAACAGGATCTCTGGCAAAGCCAGAAAGGGCAGAGACCTCTTTGTTTTATTACCTTTTCTTCTGATTCATGTCCCTTGATAATAGCAGAACCTGAAATGGCCTTTACTTCAACGGTGCTTTAAGATAATTTATGTAGTTAATAGAGCAGTTGTACTCATGATTTTAGTATTGGTTTATACCATTGCTACTTGATGCCAGCCTAATACAGCACATTAAATTTTGCTAACATTCTGCTGATATGGTGCCTTATATTCATAGTTTGGTTTGGAAGTAGTATATAGAAAATGGTCCTTTTGCCTTACTCAGTCAAGATACAGTGATGACTAGTGAGAGCAGGTTTTCATTTAAGCTAATAAATAGTTTTTCTTTGCTTGCTGCACATACATAAAGCTATCTGGGTTGGATTGCTCTATCCCAGAGCAATCATATGCATGTTCCTCAAAGCCTGTGAAAAGTTAACCAAGGGAAAGACAGTATTATTCTCAGTAGTATTTAATTTACTATTATGGTATCTTCACTAGAAAAAAATACAAAATTTTGCAAATGGAAACAGACTGAGATAGAGTAAGTGTTTGGACCCTCTGAAGGGGCTGACCTGAGCAAATGGAGCTTTTTAACCATGGTTTCTGGGAGTGGCTAGTGAAAAAAAGGTTTTTAGGTGATCAGCTAGATAAAATTCAGTTGTTTTAGGGGAAGATTCTCAGATATTTCAGCAAGTTGGATCTTTGGGGGATTTCAAGTCCAGAACCTCAAAAAAAGAAAAAAAAGTAATCAGAAATTACTAGTTGATTTTTAACGCAGAGGTTGTTATTCTCAGGTCTTTGTATAGATTACACCTTCTGCCATTCTTCCTTTGATCCCCAAGGCCCATTTTGTTCCTGCTACAGATACCAAGCTAGAACCTCTGTCCTTTCTTCTGTGCATCAGCTCTCAGTGAGCACTGACTTTGATTTTGTACCTCATGCCTTTTACTTCTCTCAGGAATCACACAATTTCCCATTTTTTTAGAATATGGTCAGAATTGGTGACCCTGAGGTAAAATAAGCATATCAGCCTTGGTCATTCCTAATGGGATTAGATGTCTTACATTATGTAGCTAAGGTACCTCCTTAAAAATTTGTGCATTGGGAAATAACATGGAACAGCTGGCATGCTCTGAACTCTGATCCTATTGCAATAACATGCTCATAAGCACATGCAAATAGCCTAGTACCAACCTATAGGATATCCACCTTACTTGCCTTGAAAATCCATCTGAATTGGGTTAGCTATTCCACTTCTCTTCAGAGTCTGACCAGTGAGTAATAAAGAGACTCTTCTTAATCTCAATAATAGAAACAAAATATAAGGAAAGATCAGTTGTTATTACAGTGGTGCAAACAGGCCCATGTTCTCCCTTCACACGTGGTAGTCGATGCAACACAAAATTCTAGTCCCTCTTTGGTTTCCTTCCACCTGTTGTGTCACTCCCTCAGAAGAACTTCCTGCTCCACAGGAATCAGACATCCTGGATTTTTATCCAGGCCCTATCCTGTTTGTCAAAGCCAGTCCACAAGCTGAGTATGTGTTGTCTATTAACAGCCCTTAACTGTTTACTGAAGTGGTTTATTCTGAGTCCTCTTTCTCCATGATAGCTTTCTCCCTGCTTCTCATCAACGTAAACCTAGAGTAAACTTCTGAATGGTCAAATCATGTTCTAGTTTTCATAATTCATTATATAGCAACTATACTTCCATCAGAGCCTTTACATGATTCTGCTTTCAAGCTATAGCAACTTACCCTTCCAGTATTTGTAACAAGATATAAGTGCATGTTCAAATATAAATGCCATTTAAGTTTGCTTCTCCATACATGTAAATAAAAAGCTATAATAAAACAGAAGAGGTCAGATATGATCACACGCCACTACAACCATGAATAAAAACAAAAAATAACTTTGGCCTCTCCATGCTGAACACAAGCGAATGAGAAAGAGCTGAAGTTGAATTTATAAAAATTAATTTATTTACTGTTGAAGCAAACCCAAGGTCTCACCAACTTTGTAGTTTGCAGGAGTTGAAAGGGATTGAAGTCAAAAACAAATCTTGTGGTTAAGGCCCATCTTTTATTCTAAAAACAAGAAGAAAATCAAATGCAAAAACCTCTTATACCTTTGCATACATAAACTGTATGATGCAGAGGGGTGAATGGTCAGAGGAACATACTTGCCTTAACATACTTGGCCTTGTGTGAGAAGTCAGCACCTAAATAAATTCATGAACATGAGAATGATGTGAAGAAAGATGGTAATGGAAATGAAGGTTCTCCAGTAACTAGACTTGGGCTTTTAAGAGGAACAAAAAGAGTCATCTTCTGTATAGTTCCATGTTGCACAAATTAAATGTGCAATTAAATGTACAATTAAAATGGCTGAATTTTCTATAAAATGTCTTCTGGCAAACAAGTTCTGACAATTTTACAGTGCTTCTGCATAGTTATAGGACAAGATCACATGTCATTTTCAGGAAGCAAGCAGATAGCTTCTTGGTAAAAGCAGCATGGACTGTGTGAATCTTGAACTGCTTTTTGATATAGATATATAGATATAGAAATGGACAGACTTTCCAGATTTTCTAGGTAGATGTTGCAGCAACAGAAAAGGATCTCCCTGTCTTTTCCCTTTCCTAATCCACTGCTTCTGACAAAACCCTTATTATTAAGAAAATTGTGGTGTTTGTGCCAAAGAGGCAACCAAAGGCAGCTAATTGGTGATTTAGGACTGTGAAAAAATGGATGCAGCTACTTAACTGAAGAAAAAAGTAAAGAAAAAGCAACATTAAACTAGAGGAAAATTAAGACTTTTGTCATAAAAACAGCAGTCCTGTTGAGTGTTTGAGTACTGGTGAGAATTTCTGAGAATGCATACTTTTTGACATCTTTGGGAAAGGAGAGAAGACCATGTCAGAGTGCAACCCAGTAAATGCTTCTACACAGGATTCCTTGAAATATGAATCAACTGTATACATGGGCTACACTGCAAAGATAACGGGTAGACTTGTAGTTGGTGAAGTAAGAAGAAGCAAAGGAAATTTTCAAAATTTGTTACATAGAGGAGACAAAAGGAAGATTAAAGACAAAAAGGAATACTAAACAACAGAGGCAGTTTTGAAATTATTTTTGTTGTTTTGGTAGGACTTGAACAAGCTGCAAGATAATCTGTATCTGAAAAAACTCATAAAGCTCAGAATTCAGAGAGGGAAAACTGGTGGAAGAGCAGTGGTCAAGTTCAGTTTATCAAAAAAGCTGCTTGTTTTAGAAAATACAGTGATGACAAGAAAATCAGACTAGAGCACAATCTCCCAAGGTAGCTACTAAAACATTTTCAAAATATCTACCGAAATGTGGATTAAAGAAGCAAACATGAAAGCCTGACTGCAATAGCCTTATTGCTGAGGCCACACTCATTTGATGTGATTATACCAATGTTAACCAGTCTCAAGACAAAGAACAAATAGGATCAACCTAATGTGAGGGAAATGGTAACAGCATCTGGCAGGCAGCTGCAGCTTCTCAGTGAAGACCTCTATGTCATGCCCAAAGAAGGGACTGTAGTCATCTGGCCCAGCAGTGCTGCCCTGGAAACAACTGTTTCAAGACTTTGAAAAGACTGAGGGGTGACTGGATTCTGCTTTTTTCCCCACTTTTTTAAAGAAAACAGAGATTTGACTGTTGTCATTGCAAAGGCAAATCTGACGTGATTGGATGATAGACCATCTGACCAAGGGACAGAGGGAGGCGCAGAGAGAGGAGAGAGGTGGGCAGAGGTGGTGGTGAGACCATAATGTGGTAGAGAAGATGTTGCAGAGAGAAAGAGATGCTTGTCACCAAAAGGAAATGTGCAGCATTTTGCAGGGAGAAAGCATAGAAAATATTTGGTGGTAGATGGCTGCATGTGATCAGAGGCCTAGAGAAGGAAGGACTCAGAAAAGTGAGGACTGGACATTGACTGATGGGTATATATTTTGAGTGAGCACCAGAACAATTAATTTTAGATATGTAGACATAATCTGATCCAGATTTTCTAAGAGAGATGTGACGTTCCAGGTCACAGTGAGGAAAAATGAAGTGATAAACCCATGGGATTTAAAAAATGAGAGGGAAATAGAATTTTAAATACCAACACAGGTGAAATTTTTCAGAAAGAAGAAAACAGGATGGAAGGAAAAAAAAAAAAAAAAAAGAATTGGTGGAGAACAGAATCTGAGAAATAGAACTGTGAATAACATCTGCCTTCTAACTCTTGCTGTAACTTTATCTAACCCAGACTGTGTGAAACTTCCACTTCTCCTTCCCTTTTGGGGGGATTGCCTTTTTTTAGGTTTAAGACATTCAATTCATTTGTCTGGTGTAGACTCATTCATGACAGACAAATATAACAGATTATCTTCCATTAAAAAATTGCAGACTTGGGTCAGCTGCCATGTAACTCATTCAGTTTCATTCCTTCCCAAGGGTTCCATCTATCCTCACAAAATAAATTCATGTGTACTAACTTAGGTTTTTTTTCATGATTAGGCAATATCCCTGTTCCCTGGAAACTTGTAGTTGTTATTTGTCTTTATGAACCTCCCCTTTGAAAATGCCAAATCCTTTAAATTAATGCTTGGGAGGGTCATATTTTGCATTTCAGTTGTTGAAAAGACCTTGCATATATTCAACAATATAAAAGTCCCTGAGGATGAGCAACCATAGTTTATTATGTAAAAATGTACTGTGCTTTATGTAATTTGGGGGTTGACTGCTCACATAATCATAGCTACCAACATTCAAAACTTACAGTACTTTTTAAAATTCTTTTATTTTTTTTCATCATAAATTACAGCTTGTTTTTTATATGATCAGATCCTGCTCTCAGTAAAGTATTTGTCTTCCCTGGTACAGAACTGATCCTTGGTTGGGTGAAGAAATGTCTTCCAAAAGTTTTGGAGGGTTAATGTTTAGTCACCAGCCAATTTTCTTTGATTCATTATCAGTAATAAGGGATTTGAATTATCATGGGTTAATAGTATTCAGCTGTCTTTTTCAGCAAGAGGACCTTTATCATAGTAAAGCCAACACAATTTCAATGGGATTTTAGAGAGCACATCAGTATCTTCAACTGTCCTTACCCAATACCAATTTCATTTTTAAATTGTATTTAATTAAATCAAACACAAGTACAGCAATTTTTAGATGCAAGTTGAGATTCTTGAAAATAAACATGCAGCTTCCTGAGCAAACAACAATTCCAAGGGAAAAAAATTAAAATGACTAACAGTTAAGGTAAATTGAGTTAATATGCTAAGTCTGGAGATTCTTGTATCTTTGTCCAATAGTGCCCAACTTTCTCACTTGCCCCTGTGCTCTTCATTGAGATTACATGGAGAAATTAAATACTGTAAGAGCAAGGCACTGTTTTTTAGTGAGACAGAGTACAGAGAAGTTGCCCAAGTATGTTAGCTCAGACAGTTTTGTATTTACTACTTCTTTTTTTTAATATACTTTAGGAGACACTGAATTAACTCCTTTACTGTAGTCATTGATTGTAACCTTCAGCAACTTGTATAGTTCTCTGTCTCAGCTCTTCCTACATATAGCAGATAAGCATTAAATATAGAATTATTATGGTAATAGTGGCTATATGAATAATAAAGGTAGAAAAGTAGTCAGCCCAATATATTTGCACAATTCTGTACCACCATTTTAACCACACCCTCCAAGTCTGCATGTACTTAAACTGTCGTTATTGCCATCTGAGTTTCACAGAGTCTAATGTACTTAACCTTCCAGATGCTTTGTAACAGAGAGACATTATTTGTTGTACCCAAGTACAGACAGGAGTCCTAATTGCATACTTATTTCTCCCTCTCCAGTGTATTATAGAAAACACTTTGATTAATAAAATCTTACAGTAGGAGGAAAACTAACTATATTTTCTGCAATCTCTATTGCTTTTGTTTTCTTCTTTTTTTTTCTTTTTTGGGTAGTTTTTGCATTTAGCTCAACCTAGACTGTATTAACTGGAGCACCCTTATCTCTTTATTTCTCCAGTCCTTTTCACATTCTGGTGTCACAGTCTTAAGACAGCTTGCACTGTTTGGGTTGGTAGCATTGCACTAACATGTTTTTAAGTTTAAAGAAGAATTCAGTGTTCAGCAAAATTTTAGATGGAAATCCTTTCTTTTCATAGATTTAGTAAATCCCTTCCCTTTCACAAATGAAAAATCAGGGTCTAAACTGTTCTGACAGCATTTCTAAGTTTTTTGCTTTCAAAGCTTTTTGTGTTTTATAAATCTAATTAACTGTAATAAGAAAATAATAGGACATAATATTTGTTTTACAAGGTGATTGATCTCTTGGCAGCCTAACAGACTCTTTTATTGATTGGTTGGTGGATAATGTCAGAGTGGATATGTCCTGGAGGAGAATAGCTGACACCTAAATCCATATGTGACAGATTACCATCTGTGTTGGAAGACAAGTTTCTTCATGACATTGCAAATATAACAGGTGAAAATAGAGAAAGTGACATGAGGGAAATGTGTTGAAACCTGCCCCAACCCTTCCATGCTCTATGAGTATTTATACAAAGTTCTCTATTTTGTGGGCAGTGTGTTTCCAGGATGAGGGAGATCAAATTTTAATTACACTCATTCCTGTTTGCCCAGTCTAGTTTTAGTTCTGTTAATTAGAAAAATTCCTTGCCCCACAACTTAGCCATAAAGCTAATTAAACAGGCCACTTTCATTTGCTACCTAGTGGAACTTCAGTTCCATAATGATTATCATACATTACAGTTAATTAGCACTGTGGGAGGGAAAATTAGGATGTCACTGAAGTGCAGAACTCAAATTAGAAGTGCTGTAGTATATGCCTTATTTCATTTTATAGCTATCTGATGCAGGAAAGTCACACACTACCCTACCTGCCTCAGTTTCACATTTGTTAAGGGAGAAATAATTAAATTTATCTCTGCTGCAGAAGTGTTATGTAGCTTTAATGTAATAAAGCTGTTAAGATCCTGTGCTTTGAAAGCCTCAAATAGAAGATACTGCATAAACAGAATTATTCCTCTCTGAAACATGCAAAGCATGTTAGAGGCAATGAACTACGTTTGGAGAGCACAGTCACAGGCAGAGTGGTGGAGCAGCACATGTACTTCTAAAAGTGGAGTATGCCTGTACAGTTCTGCACATATTCACAAAATCTTCCAGAACAAATCACTTAACAGCCTAGCCCACAAAGGAAGAACAACTGTAATTTAACTACTTTTTTTTTTTTTTTTTTTTTTTTTACTATAAACTACTTTGATTCAAAATGCTTTCTTCAATTAAATTAATCCATTTTAAAATACTGGTCCTGAAAATATCAAGTGATAATTACCAATACCCTGTTACACAGATGGAGTAAAGTAGAGAGGTGTTACAACTTGTCAAAACTGCTAGATAAACCCATTGTAAAACTAGAACTAGGACTTCTAACTCTCTGTAATCTACCAGACAGCATTTAGATTTAGGCTTTCTTAAAGTAGCACTGAATCCATTATGTTTGAGGATAAGGAATATCCTTAATAAAATATCCCTGGCATACATGCAATAGGAAATGTTACTTAGTACATTGCAAGTGTAGGCTGATCGGTTGTGTTTATGTTAATTCCAAATTCCTTAACGTATATCATGTTATATTGAGAGGAAAAAAAAAAAAGAGAGGCAAATATTAAAATAATTGCAATCTGAGCATTGGTGGTAATGTAGAGCAACATGTGCTTTGTGCAAGCTTATACTGTTTGACACGCTGTCTGAGCAAGATAGCCTGTTGGATTGTGCATGGGGACAGGATTCAAGTGTGGAAGAGTAATTTTGTTTTTCTTTGCCTCTATTTCCCCATCTCTGACAAGGTTAAAGAGTTTTGTGGCCTGTTTTATAAAGTACTTTATGGTCTGCATACATCACAAAACTAACACCTGTGTCAACAAGACAACAATAGTTATAATGGTTAGGGAAAAGTAGTGATTTTTAGAAGCATAAGAAAAAGAAGGAAAGAAAAGCAAAGGAAAATGTTGTGTATAAGAATAAGAAGCTAAGAAGAGTTGTCAGACTTCCCACTTTGCAAAAAACATGTCTATTGATGTCCACTGTATGTTGATAATAGTATTGTTAATCTTAACATGCTGTCATTAGTAAAAACTACAAGGGTATGAAGCTTCTGTAATTATTTTAGGTTGATCTTGGAGTATATTGTTTTCCTGAAGCTAGGTAGAATTTTTATACCACAAAGGATTAGGCTGACACAATCAGTTCAAATATTTGTCCAGCCATTGAAAGGAGAAGTCTAACTTCCGCCTGTGATGAGGCTTTAGAAATATCCATATCCATCATTGTTCAAGAGCTAAGTGAAGATTGCATATTGATTACCCTTTTAGTTGCATTTAAGCAGCTTATGTGGAAAGTTAAATTCTAAGTTGCTTAAAATCCCTACTTTTTAATTTGTTCTCTGACTTGCGTGCAGCAAGGCAAACCTTTGCGAGTTTATATGCATTTACACACATACATGCACACATACCCTGATCAAAACTAGCTACTTCTAAAAACGAATCACAATGAGCAGAGCTTAAAAAGGTACAAGTGGAACAGGAACAGTCTTTCCCATTATTCTTCACAACGACATGAAAACAAAAATAATGGAATGTCAGTTACCTCTAATAAAATTGTGGCTATGCGAGTAAATTTTAATGATTCTGTGGTTTGTCATTGATTTCAGTTTTCTGTTTCTGCATGTGTCCCATTTGTGCAGGGGACATCAGTTGGTGCTTGTACATCAGTAGCTTGTATGAGCAAGGTATCATTTAACAGCATAGACTTACTGCATTAAGATAAATCATTTCGGATTTCATTGCTAATGCACAGAAAGTCCATCAGGCCTCCTAGTCTGAAATGTCTGAACACTGATTGTCGGGGCATGCCTGCAGAGAAACATCCTCTGCAGAGAAATACAGCTCTGTATATACTTTTACATTCCTAGGGATACTGAGGAACAGAGAACTGTGGAAAGCTTGAGGCATTTTTATGCAACCTGCATTATCAATTGAAAAGGAGCCACTTCAGAGCTATATTTGAAGACACTGGCTTTATGACTCTTCTATAGACAGTCCCAATAATAGTATGAGGAGATTTGACTAAGTAATTTCAAAGCTGGTAGATACCATGTTGGCTTTCCACTGTGTTTTCTTTCCCTGTGCAGACATGTCATGGAAGTATACTCTGTGAAGTTCACAAAAGGCACTTGACAAAGTTGGGTACCAGTCAGTTTAAAGATAAATGGAGCCTCACCTTCTCACACAGTGGAATCATTTATTTTCACATGGCTCATAAAACAAATTGTTTATAGCTATGGAAAGAAAAATAATGGGGATATAGACTTGTTGCAATTTCTATGAACCAGTTAGACACGATATGGTTGGATACTGCTCTCTTTCAAGTGAAATGCAGCAACACACTGCTTTCCATAGAGTGAAATAATTTTACATGCCTTGTCATTCTTGCCATGGCCATGGAAAGAAATACAGTGAAAGCAGAGACACTGATGCTGTTTGTGTTATTTAGAATGTTTTTGCAGCTAACAGTTTTGACCTCTATTCTGTTTTAATGGTCCTGGTTTCAGAAGGCCATGTGATGTCTTCCAGCTAGAAGAAATGAATAAATACTTTCTTTTCCTGTGCACTCTCCCAGGTTTTACCCGGACCCTGGCTCAGGATTATTCCAAGGAATTGCTGGTGTAAAACTGATATGTTGTATTGTTAGTGGAATTACAACAATTAACAGCTTTAAATCTACCCTCTGAGGCCAGGGAGGTTTCATTTTTGTCCATTATGGACCCCAAAAAGAAAGTTAGCGAGACTGGAATTTGTAATTTAACACATGAAATCCAGGGACTGTCATTTTAAGCATCAGTCCTTCAGAATGGTGTTTGATGGTCTGCAAGTAATTTCTGCTTCAAGCAGTCTCAACAGCAGAGTAGCCCAGAGGTCATGTTCTTATCATGGGTAAGAGAGACCTTCTTCATGATGGATAACTACTCTATGTGTTTGTGATGCTTAATGTATTAGTAATTTTAACTCACAATTCCATTTGTCCAAAAGTTTTGTCATAGCAAGCTGAACTATAGTTAGGTACACCTGTGCTGTGAAAAAGGATGGAACAGTTGTGGTGATCTATCATAAGACCAGTACCACAGTCCCCACATCCTAAAGTTAGGAGGCAGCACTGACGAGATTGGAAATGTTAGCCTGTGGGAATTGTGCCACCAAGTCTTACATTTTCACTGCTGATCTGGACCTGCACTTGTAATCACAGCTGAAACCAAATGGGTTGCTACCTCCAGTCTCATGGTATTATGCAAAGTAGCCAACAGTGTAATCTTCACCAGGTTTATCAGGTTGAGAGCCTAAGTTTATCTTTCTTGGCTACTCTATTTCAGTCACCAAAACTTGAGGACTACAGACAACAAACAAGACTCCAGCCATCAGCTCAGTTTGAGAACTCTGTTACCTGAGACACAAAGATTGCAGCTATGTTTGTGCAAAGCACTCAGGGTGTGGTACTACTATAGCTGCTACCTACCATTTAACCCTCATGCTTTTAATAGGATTGAATGCAAAAGCCACTCCTCTGCAGAACCAGACACAAAAGCAATAAGCAGCAGTATTAGTTCAGAGGGTCTCAGAGCAGCTTTCCTTTCTCTTTTCCAAAAATTCAGCTCACACACAAACCTTTATAATGATGTATGCTGCCCTTGTTCATTTGAGTTGTACACTCTCCTGAACATATTTCTGTCAATGTCCATGCAACAAAGTACCATTTAGAAAAGCAGGTTGCTTCTCAGATATTAGAATTTCTAGATTTACTTCCTCACTGCTCTTATATATTTCTTACATATTTCGCTGCTGATTGTAATTCATGTGCAGGAATGTGGTAAAAACCATACAATACTCCCATATCTGCAATCATATGTATTCAAAAATGAGTGAATAATTCTCAAAGTCATCCTAAAATCAAGTTATTTTAAATGCTCCCTTCATTCACTAGCATCATGCATCTTTGATAAATTTCCATCTCCACATATTAGTTCCTAGCTTTGTGTTTTGCAACATTTCCTTTTTAAAGTGCCAGTTGTTACCTCAAAGTTTCAGAGCTTGTATAGTAAGAAACTTTTCAGAATGGAAGATTACTCTCCACTCATTTTTCTCAAAGATCTTATTTTCGCTTTCAGAAGTGTGCAGCCAGGGTTCTATGACGTATTTCTTCTTCTCTGTATTTATCCCTAAAAAGGATAAATAAAAAAAAATATTTTTGGCAGTATTCTCCTGAAAACTACCAGGCTTGGGTTTTTTTTCTTTTTCAGAAAATGTGGATCCATGGTTTTATAACGGGGAGGATGGAAAGGTGCTCTGCATTTCAGATAAGGTTCTATGACTTATTATATACCTATTGCACAAGCTTTTATAGAATGGAAAAGGGACTGGTCATTCCAGATTTTCAAAACCTTTGGGAGTAGTTATAAGGTGGAGGAAGTGGAGTCACGAGTCTGAAATTCAGAACAGAGGTCTTTATTTTCATGATCACTTTTTAAAGTAAGAGCCATTGATCATGTCCTTCATACATATACATAGCTTTCAAATAAAGGCGATAGATGCTATGCCTTGAGAACATCTCAAGAGACAACATCTCACATGCACTTAGTGTTGCTCTGCACAAACATCAAATCAGAAAGGTTAGAGGTATGAAAATGGTTATTCAGAGGCACTGTGTTCATAGCTGACAAACTAGCACATAATCCTAAATGTGAGCAAATGTACCTCTGCTTTTCTTTATGTAGTGATATTTTGTGATAATTCAAATCAAATATGTTTTGTTTTGTGTTTGCTTGTTGTTATTTCATTTTTTCAAGTGTTGTTAGGTTTTGATAGTTCTTGTGTAAGGTGAGGGATTCACATCTTACACAGTCTGAAGTCTTGTGTTAGGCACATCACTGCATCCACAAAGAAACTTCCCTAATTTTTTTTTTAACATCAAAGTGCCTTGGCTTGGTCATCTGTTGGTTGAACTGCTGAGAGAAATACTTCTGTCTCCAGAAAAACTCATCCATAGCTCTTTTGTAAGCTTTTCCAGAAAGGTTTGGGAAGGGATATGTTTGACAAACCTGTTTTCTAGCAGGGACTGCAGCCTCCTTGGGGATCTGAGTAAAGTCCTATATTCCTGCCCTGAAATACTCTAATTACAGCCATGAACTAAATTTTTGCCCATTCATTCCTTGCAGATATTGATGAATGCTTGGTAAACAATGGTGGCTGTGACCATTTCTGCCGAAACACAGTTGGCAGCTTTGAATGCAGCTGCCAGAAAGGCTATAAACTGCTCACAGATGAACGGACCTGCCAAGGTAAATCTTCATTTATTTTCACTCTTTGCAAAATGAGGATTTTACTTTGTTAATTTCAATTGATAATTGGTTTTTTTTTGGGGGGGGGGGCAGGAAATGAGAATTAAGTCATTTATATTACAGATTTTAATCATACTGTCATAGGAGGTAAAGTTAGAAAAGACCTACCAGATTTTGATAATCTGAGATTGGTTTAGAATATTTCTGGAAATGTCTTGTTTCATTGTTTTTAGTAGTAGGAATGCCAGTGTCCTGAAGCAGGAATATTCCCGTGGTGTAGTGTAATAAGCACAGGCAGAATCTTATGTTCAAATCCTTTAATTTGCTGTGATCTTTATGGGACAGAGGTTTACCATGTTTACACTGGATTAATTTGGAGTAATTAATTAATTTGGAGTAATTAATTAATTTGGAGTAATAAAGCATTTGCAACAGTTAAACTGAAAAAAAGAGTGTAATATATGAGCTTACCTTTGCCTGATAGAATCTGCTTATGGAGCAATCATTGAAGGATTTTTGTGAGAATTCAGATGAAGTATGATTTATGTCATGTTTTTTGTGTGTGTCATGATTTGTTACCTAAGTCATATAAAATTTTATATTCTATGACCAATTAAGTGCATAAGTACTTCTCATTTCAGTACAACCCATGTACATTTGGAGAAATTACGCTTTAAATATTTGAACTTTATAACTTAACTTTGTAGAAGTCTCCTCAAAAAGTCTAGAAAGATGAGTGTACATCAATCGAGAGAGAAAAGGAAGGAAGTATTCAAGGATTTTTTTCTGCAGGAATTGCCTTTTTATTAATTATCTGAATGGGCTTTGCACACGTAAAAGTTATGAAGTCCAGAATAGCATTAGTATTTTAGAGCTTCTTTGTTCATCAACAAGGGAGAAACAAATGTCTGGAGATACATACATCATTCAAAAGATTTTCCATTGATTCTCATTGGTACTTCTATTATCTGAGAAATCTACTCCACCCTGAGTGTGTGGTTAGCCACTGAGGAGTCAGTGCAAGGTTGGTTTCATGCTGGGACAGGATGGGAAAAGCTCAGACCAGAACCATTAGTTCTATGACTAGAAATAAAAAAATATTGTTGGGTCACTTCAGACAAGGATAAGTTGTCAGGTTCTAATACACCTGCTAAAAATAGGAACAAAATGTTAAAAAGAAACATTCCCTTCATGATGCATCTAGAGATATTTAGGAATAGTTTCTGGTTCTTGAATTTCTTGTATCGTGACAGTTTCTCACTGCGGTATCAGCCACAGGTCTTGACATTGAAGTCATTGTAATTACACCAGGGAAAAACTCATAAAGTAAGTTGAGACCTGCGTTCTTGTTAGGCAAGAGCAGATACAATATTTATGTGTTCATTGTTCAAAGTCTTGGTAACAGACTTTGAAATCTGCCTGTAAATAATCAGTTATTTCTTGTGATGATGAGAAACTAGAAGCAGTCCTGTAAACATTGTTCATCTGAGTTTTGTTTCTTCATGTGCCTGGGCTGCTGAATGAATTAGTTGCTGATGACAGTACATACCATGCAATGAATGAAGCCGTAGCTGATCTTCTCACCCTCATGTGATCAGACAAGAATTGTTGGTTTGAAAATATAAACATGACCTGGCCATCCTACTTTTGCCATAGTCAATGAACAAGGGCAGGCACTCTGTCTGCCTCTACATGATCCTTTAACTGACATGTTAACTGTAGCTTATCTGCAGCTCTAACAGCAAGCCCAGAGAATTCTTGCCCTGGAGAATTGCTTTGGTCCCAGAAATGCTTGTCCTTCATAGTGTGAAAAGGGGAGAACAAAGTTATTTGTTTGAAGTCTGAGGTATTTGGGCCCCAGAGACTGATTATAGCAACTATGGTATGATGCCAGCTTTGTGGAGGGACCATTGTGATAATTTTGTTCCTGTCTGGTGCTTAAGGTGATAATTGTTGACGTAGGCAAACAGAAGGCCTGCTAACAAAGAAAAAGGAAAAGTGGATATAGATCAAGAAATCTGATGTATTAGTCACTTGTACTTTGTTTCTTCCTCTGCAAAGGGAATGTGGTTCGTGGAACTGTTGATACTTACTAATGTGAGGTCTGATGGGAAAATGTGGTTGGGGGTTAAGTGACACTGCTGGCATATAAATCATCCATGTTTTTTTCTGGTAAAATAAAAAACATTTTTTCTGGTAATAGCCAGTCAACACTGACCATTACTGAGAGATTCAGAGAAATTTATTTTAAGTATATTTACCTTTTCAATGAATGAATTAGAGAAGTTTAATCTGTCTATAGAAGATGCTGTTATTTGTGTTATATCTGTTATTTTGATTCATAAGAGAGTTTTTAGGACTTATGATTTTGCTGTCAACATTGCCTTTCTCCTCTGGTTTTCATTTTAAAACTGGAGATTTCTTTAAGTTACAAATCAATGCGTTTAGCAAATACTTATTTAGGACCTAGGAAGTGTATGTTGTTTGCGGTTAAGTCCTATTTAGTTCAGATGGCCTCGCTGGTGTAAAGGGAGTTCATCTCCGAATGAGTCTATCACGCACATCAAGGAACAGATTCTGCCAACATTAAGCAAAATACCCATGGAAGCAGTTGGTAAGCATGCCCTTTTAAGACCTGGAGAATCCCTGGATAAGTGTGTGTGTCTGGTTCACAAGAAAGAACCTGTAAAGAAAAAAGCCACAGAGATACAATTTATGTTAGCAACATTTTTCAAACTGTAGAAATATACAAGTAAGCTGTTGCTGTATAACTTTATTCATGTGAATGTTAACTTCAGCACAAGGCAACTTTACATGCTTCAATAAAAAGGTTCTATCCGTATTCCCTGTGAAACTCAGGTTGTCCCATCTCACCTCATTTCCTTGATGTCTTTTCATTGTAGACCTATATAGACCCATTGTAGAGAGAAAGAGCCAACTTTAGGATTGTAGGGAAATTGCATCAAAAGTCTCAGACTTTGTTCAGGCTGTTTGCATAGCTCCTGCCCCATTGTACCAAGTGCCTTACACACATTCATTATCTTTGTGAAGAGGAAAGTATTTCTCTCTGAGTTTTTCAGGCCAGAAGGTTGAAGCCCAATATAGTAGCTTGCCTAAGATCACACATAGGAATGCCTGGGCAGTGCAGAGAATTTTTTCTCAAGTTTTTGTGAATCTGCCCTCTTCCTTCATTACAAGAAAAAAGAAAAACAACAACAACAAAAACTCTTGTATTTGTGTTTATACCCTGCTATGAAAATTCATAATTTTTCAGTAACTCTGAAGCTTGCTGGTTAGTTGGAGCCACTGGCTAGCCACCCTGCATGTAGAGGGCTTGTATAAGCAGCCTTTGCATTTGTAAAGGGCATTAAAATGTTCTGCATTTGCCTGTTTACAGCTAAACCATTTTTAGCCCTGGTTGCAAAGAAAACTATTGTCAATCACAGATTACTTCTGCTAGGGAGTGGTTCTCACGCTGGGGCTCCTTGTTAGACAAGGAGAATGCAGGGGGTTTCTCTTCCTTTCCCCTCCCCTGCATTCCAACCATTTAAAAGGAAACTTATTTGTAACCCAGAAGGTGAAGAATCCACATTGCCTTGCCAGCGATATTGTGGAGACTAATACAACTTTCCCAGAGTCTCTCTTTTCATGCAAACTTAAAAATAGATTTTTTTTTCACCTTTGACGCTGAAATCACTGTCTGACAATACCAAACCCATCTATTGTGTATTATTTTAAAAGATCCCTTAAGCCTAAATAATTGTAAATTCATTGGTACGGAAAGAAACCATTGGATCTGCTTGTATAAACCTTGCAAAAGAGGCCTGCGTCTCCTTTGAGCATTTAATACAAATAACATAGCTATATTTATAGCAAGGAGAGGTTATATTTGTAACCCTTGCAGTAATTAACAGTGGGACAAGAATTCAGATTAGTTTTAGAATGACATCAGCAACATAACAGCAAGCAAGACTGCTTAAAGCTGAATGTGTATAAGTGCAGACGTAATTACCTTAATCCTCAGCCAATATGAGTTTTAAAGCCAATTAACTGAATTGCTTATTCAGTTTCTGTTTGTTGTTCAGTGATCTTGAAAAAAATTCAACAATAAGCACTCTCTGCTCCACTCAAGTTCAAGCTTCATTAAGCACCCAGAAAAATGTGTGAAATTCTATCATAATTTTCTCTTCCTGCTGTAGGAATTGCCTTTTGCAAGGGAAGACAAGGAGAGATAGCATGCACATTTGTCATAACTCTCCAGGGAGTCCATTTGTCGTAACTCTCCATTCAGAAAAAAAAATAGTGCTTTTAGTGGGAACATGCAGTGAAAAACATGCAATACTTTGGACTGCTAAATCTATACTCTGCTCCTCTGCCCCTCTTTAACTCTGCCCAAAATAGAGCCAAATCCTTGTATGCTGAGGACTTTAACCTTCTGCAGGAGGCAGTTCAAGGCATTTGCATCATTCTAGTCCACTTCCAGCCTCAAAAGCAGGCTTAAGTGGGGCTTAAGATGATTACTAGATCTCACAAACATGATGTTCAGCCGTAATGAAATCTGTCCAAGTAGCCATTTCACCAACCATTTCAATCGATACAGTCACTGTAAAAGGAGATGACTGTCCACCAGGCAAAAGTACCCCTGTGGCATGTGGAATACCTGCACAGGCTCTCTGGCATTTCTAGAGCTTCTTTAAAGCTATGTGTTCACAATCAGTAGTTGATGGCATTTTTTATTCACTTTGACATATTGCCTGTTTGATTGTTGATTATTCTTTACTGCTTTCCCACCAGATTTGAAATGAATGCAATGACTATTTTATAACTAGGTATTGGAATACAGTGCCTCATAGTCTGCTATTGGTAGTACTGTTGTCTGTCTAAAGGAAGCTGAGTGATGTCAAATTATTCAACAGGAAATCCAGAACAAAATTTGGCTCATTACCTTCATGATATATTGAATTTTCCTTCTAGTAATTTTCTGTGGGCACATTTTGCTAGAGGTTTGGGGCTTTATAACACTACAAAACTATCCAGTAAAAGCCCAAGTATAGCTAATTTGTTTTGTTGTTTGTGTGGTTTTTTTCCTTCAAGAAAAAGAGAAAGATGTGAGCATATCCACTATCATGTTCATGTATTTGGACTTGTCTTTCTTTTAAAGCAGTGTGTTTCTTATGTGCCCTACTGTATCCCACCTTCCTGTCTCCTCAGCTTCACTTCCAGACAAGTGTTCCTCAAAACTTGACACTCATGGAGTGGAGCAACTGGAAGTGATGGCTAGAGCCAGGTATGCTGTGAGCAGATATTAAGGCAGTTTCCTTAGTAACTGCCAGCATATCACAATGCTGACCTGTGAAATACTTCAAACATTGCCCTTGCCCAACTGGTGGTTTTGGTTTTTTTGTGTTTTGTTGTTGTTGTTGTTGTTTTGTTTTTTTCCCTTCAGGTTGTCTATGACCAGGCTTTTAACAAGATTTGAACCCAGTCTTAGGGCTGCTTTGTTAACCCATACACCACAGAACTATAATCCATGCAGTCCTAAAATAATGCTGTTAAATGAGAGACCTTTTTTTATTGCCAGGTAGGTTTTCTTTCCAGAGAATTTGAAGTGATTAATCCTAGCTGACCCTATGAGTGATATGTTAGTAGAAGGATGCTTCACATAGAGCTACCAATGGATAATTGTCAACAGATACCTTCTTGCATTTGAGAACAAGAGAAAGAAAATAGCAACTTGAAAAATACAGTAACTGTCTATGATCCAAGGATCACACAGGCATGATCTTGAAACATTGCCATATTAACTGGTTATCTAATCCCCCCTAATAACATCCGTCTTTTCACTTACTTGTATAAAATATGCACTATTAGCCTTCCAAGGGCAATCTCTCACATGTTATCTCCATTTTGAAAATGCGTATGAAATGAGAGATTAATCATACAGGAATGACAGATAGAAAGTGTTTGTGGGAATAATTTTTTGGCCTAAAGAAGCCCACAAATATTAACTACAAAGATCTCTCTATACTCTTCTGTATGGAAGCATTGATAATAAATATGGCTGTACAGAACCAGTTTAAACTCAAGTAAATCAGTGCATCCACACAAGCAGCACTGAATCACCAAGCATCTTGAATACAGAGGGACCAAATTAAAAAATAAAAAGGGACCAGAGATGGTTTTCTTCACTAGGTTACATGACAGTGACCTGCCACCCACATTTGATCATGTAACCTAGTAAAGCAGTTGACCTTGTCCTGGTCACATAATCTGATGGAGGTTTCAAGGTGAGGGTAAAGCCCTTGCATTGTTTTATACAGCCACCAATCTTAAGTTACTTAACTGAATGCATGGGTAGAAATCAGGGCTGGAGCATCTGTCTCTCTCTCACACTGCACTGTGAAAATGGAAGACGGAGAATCCCGTGTCCCGTGCCCCAGTTTTAAAAGACTGAAGAAATTCCTTGTACAAGGAAAAGAGAATTTTATGCCATGACTCTCCAAGCCGAGACAAAATTCCTTTTTACTTTACTGCTGCTCCTATAACTCTTCTTGCTCTGAGTAGCTCAGATGAATAGCTGAGTATATCTATCCTAGTGTAGTCCCAGAGACAGTGAGCTGTGGGAGACTGCAGATGGATACAGCTGCACCGTGCTTACCAGTGAAAACTGTTAAAAAGTTTGGTTGTTGTTCCACCCTTTTCTTTCCTTTTCTTCCCCACTAAATAAACAAAAGAAGCAAATGTACAATAACAGGAGCATTATTTAGCCTGTCCCTTCTTTCTGGAATGGCACGAACAGTACTGCTCTGTCACAGATTCAAAGCCAGGCAAGAGACATAAATGGGATAGTAGCAGAAATATTACTTCTTAGTGCGGTTTGTTTTTTTTTTTTCTTAATACATTTTTACCTTAACCCACGCAAACCTCTCTCTCAGGATGTCACACTCGTGGATCAGGACTGGACTGCAGCCAGTGCAGAGCATTAGCAAGCCTTAAGGGTGCTGCACTCTGTGTCCCTGCAAGAGAAGGCAGCAATGGGGATGAGGAGCTAGCAGGCTTACAAGTCCCCTCACTGACATTTGCCTGAGTTTGCATGTACATGTGCTGTAAGCTGTAGGTTTTCAGCAGACAAAATATCCAGGGCTTCATTTTGCTCTCACTTATATAAGTAAGAAGGCTACTGTACTCGTCAGACTTCTGTACTCATATTGCAGTCACACTAAAGGAATCTGCTGGTCCTCATTGCATTAAACCACTTGAACAGGGTGAGTCAGTGCCAGTGCAGGGTTGACTAATGAGAGAAGGGATGAAGGGACGCAAGCCATTTGTGTATCAACACTCATTTGTTTGATACACATGAAGGAGAGTGGTTTTGCCTTGATGCACTTGTCCCCTCAACAACATAAGATAGCTATGCTGTTAGATACAAAATACATTTTCTTGTTTTGGACTGATTTGCAGCCAATCCAGCTAAGTCTGGTTCAGTATGTTTGGTTCTATGGACACGTGGCATACAAACAGCTTTGCTGGTTCAGCTGCTGAGGTAGGTCGAGAACCAGGAAGAATCTGGAGTGCTGGAGGTGATCCTGGGAGTTGCTTGTGGAAGTCAGTGTGTCTCACAGAAAGAAAATTTGAGATGATTTCCCTGTTGCTGATCACGTAAATTCCCTGTCCAGATTTTCTGTAAGGCACTGTGTGTCACTGAGGCTTGCAAAAATATCTTGCTTATGACAGGCACTATATTGCTTCTAGAATAAGGTTAAAAAATACTCTGCTGGGAAGCAACATGTTACACTGTCAATAAAAGGAATACATCTCAAAACCTTTCTGTTATACATGGTGCTTACTCTTGGTGTCAGTGAGATTATGAATAGTGGTACAGTCTGCCTCGGTGAGAAAAAAAAAAAGGGTTTCAAGATCATATGCAGAGACAATAAATACCTCAGGCATAAACTATAAACAGTTCTAGCCAGTACAAGTTTGTTTGCCAAGTGATAGTATCTCCCATGTTGGTTGTAGCAATTATGTCTGCTGAAACATGAAAACATTCCCCTCCCCCCTCCCCCCCCTTCCCTCCAGTTCTCCTCTCTTCAGCCGATACAGATTTATCATAAGTTAAAAGTAAATTTTCTTTGGTGGCTGCTGCCTGGGAGGAATATTAAACCTCATAATCTCGGCTTTAAATCAATTTCTAGTGGGATGAGACCTAATATGGGGAGGGTAGCTGGGGCAAGATATTCCACCTCTATTTTCCCATGAAGCTTCTGACACAGGCTACTGTTGGAAGTAAGATACTAGATTAGTTTGACCTCAGGTCTCATTCAGTATTGCAGCTCTTATATTCCTGTGTTAAACTCTGTAATGCATATTACTATCAAATTGCTTTCTACAGCTCTGTCTGCCCCCCCCCCCCCCCAGTGATGTTGTGCATGGGAAGCCAAGCAAAACGTTCTGTTAATGTTTAGAAAGAGAATTTGAGATATGTTTTTCATTTGATGCTGTAGGATTTAGTACGTGCATAGTGCAGAAATGATTTTACTGGACTAAAATCATATTATGTATTAATGAATTACCAGGATATGAGTCAGCCTTGGAATAGTTTGAGCAGGAAAGTAGCATTCTTTCACAAACAATAATCTGTTGATAAATAGTGGTGAAAGCTATAATTCAATAGGAATTGTTTTTGAAGAGAACCAGAGAGATACTCTGTGTATATATATATTCTCCACTATTGCAGTGGTGCACCTTGAGATAATGCCATGTTACAGCTCTCACTCATTTAATCACCTTAAGGTCAGGAATCCTTTACACTAAGAGCTGTACAGAATTGCAGGAAAATGACAACCCTACCCCAAATGTTCAGAGAAGATTCATCTTCCTGTGCTTGTTTCTACCCTTCTGGGCCTTTTAAAAGTGCTCAATTTTGTTTACTTTTTTCTAATGAGAATAAAATCCCTTAAGATCCTAACTCATTTAAGCAAAGGAGTGTGATTTTCTTCCAGAAGCCATGTTATGAACTGTTACTAGTTGTGTTGATAATTTTCTGATAAGCCCTGTGTTAGGACAGGTGAGATAAAAATTTAAGCTCAAATATTAAGAGGCAATGAGATGGAGGAGTATTTCCTGGTTTATTGTTGGGTGGAGTTTTTTTTGATTCATATTTGCAAAAAGCTTCTGTTCTTGTTTTTGGAGTGATACCTGCCATTCCTGGACTCCCTGAAGGCCGGCCTTCCTGGGCGGAAGTAGTGGCATGGAGCAGGGCACACATGAAGAGCCCAATAGAGGGTATACTTTTCTGCGGGTGCAAGCCACAACTTGTGGAGCTTGTGGCAGACCATGAGTTGCAGGCAAACAATCAGCAAGCATGTGGCAGAGACAAGAGACTGTCTCTTTTCATGGCCTCTTCTGCTTTTCTCATTGCCTTACGGTAGCAAGCATTCTTTCACCTCTCCGCTTCTGTATGCCCTCCTCCCATCTTGATCTGATCCTCAGACTGAGTGTTGCAAAGAATGAGGTGACTTGTGCTAGTTCTGGACCTCAGGATAAGGTTTCTAATTACTTTTTAAGCAGAGACCTAATTACTTCGAAGCAGAGAACAGCAGAGCCAGAGAACAGCAATTATTGTTTATATTAAGTGGCCACTGACTTCATCGGGAGCTTGAAGTAAGCTAGGGATGCACAATCAGAATGACAGGAGGTGAAGTGCAGCATTTGATTTTTTAGTTGAAAGCTGAAACTGTGTTGTTGTACTTGCTCTTTCAGCACCATCAAATAACACTAAAGCAGTCCCATGGGCAGCTCCATTCTCCAGCTCCTCTTGCAGTGCCAAGATTTAGCAAGTAGCTTTGTGTTGAAAATATTGGAAGAAATGATTGTCTGCTAGAAAGGGAAATTATCGGGTAGTCCTCTACCATTATTCTGTTTTCAGTTTGCTGCTTCTTACAAAAAAAAAAAAGAATGTAGTGGGGTTTTTCATAATGCTGCAGGGAAAAAGTGTTGAAAACCTTTTACTTTGCCAAACAGCAGAGAAATAATAATGATGATGGTGATGAAGATGCATTTCATTACAGAAATGTAAAAATCCTTGGGCCAAATCCCACCATCTTTATTCAAAGATACCTCCAAAGACCCCAAAGTTAGCTGCCAAGTTTTGCCTGGCTGAAATTGCCAAATTCTGCTGTTTCCATCCAAAACTATAAATCTTCCCAGCTCCTAAGACAAACCTTTTGGTGATCCAAAAGCAAGCAAATGGTTCTGTGGCTGATGCATGAGGCAGAATAAAAACATACTGACTGGGAGCAGAATTGGCTCTGCAGTGTTGACAGGAAGAGGAATGTATGGTGGTCAGTTGCCTTGGCACATGCATTAAGGGAAATACATAGGGGATAGATATTTACAGCACTAAGATGTCACTTTGCAGCCTCATTTCTGCAGACTCTGAGAAAGCCCTGAGGGAAGCTTGTGGAAGAGAACGAGCTTGTGGACTGTGTGTGGAAGAAAATTTAAAAGGGAATTTTTGAAAGAAATGGAGAAGAGAAGGGAAAATTAATTTCTTGGTACACGAGACCACATAAAACTTCCTTGGAAGAGTTCCTAAAGAAAGGATTGTATTTACTCTGGAGAGGGAGTAAGCAGTTTAGACCTACAATTTTATTGCCAAGTCTCAGTGTTTAACCTTCTTTCCTTCTGCCTTCAGCCCCCAGAGATAGCAAAGCGGTATCCAGAAAGTGCAACTGGGTACTTATGATAGGTCTGATAGCAAAGATAAAGAAAACAAGCTGCTACTTGCCTTTAAAGACTCTCCCAATTGTACTGTCTTGTTCTTTCCAACTGCAGCTCCCTTTGCTGTAACTTCTGGGTAAACAGTGGGAAGCCAACTGTTCTGATGTTAATGATGATGCGTTTGCTGGGTTAAGAGTTGTCCCCTTGGTGCATAGCATCAAAGAAAGATCTGACTACTGCAGTTCCTCTAACCACTAAAGGGGCCAATGAATGATTACTGTCTTCTGAACTTCACTGCTCTGGTGATATGAATTAATAGAGGCAGCCAGCCAGCCCAAGGGAACTACTTAGTTGAGTTTTGCTTTCTTGTGTGTAACCTCAGACCCAACAAGATACTACAAGAAATACATCAAGAGGTACTTGCTGATTCCTGGAAGGATCAGGTATGCACTACACTCTTACAAGAGAAATTATTCAGCCTTTACCAGATTTAGCAATTAAAAAAGATTGCACTAATTTGAACTCTAAAAAATAAACTGAATAAACTGACACTAGGAATTTACTCCAGGAAAACATCTAGACCGTCCTTTCAAAAAGAGGGATGCTTTTGGAGCTTACCAAGCAAAGTGCTAGATGCTGCTTAAGTGCAGGAGTTCAGGCTAAATGAGCATGGTCATCTTGCTAGTATTAAATATTCTATCAAAATAAATGTCCAGTTTCTGTCCACAGTGGTAGGACTTAAAAGACTTTAGTCAGCCTTGGACATGTAGCAGAAGTGTGAGTACACACAGAAAGAAGAAATCGGTGATGTCCAGATATTCTTTAGAGCACAACGTAAGTATCTGAAGCCATCAGACGAGAATGATAAATGTTGGAGACAACTTTGGCTCCCTAAATTGCATTTGCACCAGAGCTACAGAGTGGTAATTCTGCATTTAGTACTCTACAAAGACAGAGAAAGACATAGCCTTTCTTAAGAGTGATGATCAGCAGTGATGATCCTCTGTGGCATGCTTACATAATAAGTCACAGGTTTCTAATTATTTGTTGCATCTGTCTCTAGTATATTTTGCAAGTTTCTTTTACATTTTATATAGATTTATTTGTTTTACTACCACTTTGCATTCTAAGAACAAATCATCTGTAATAAAAAGCACATTTCCTTGCAAGCAGAATCAATTTCCTTCAGAAGTCTTTCGTTCCTTGATTAGCGTGTTACATTTGGTCTTCACTAATCCCAACAGTGAGCAATAAAATTCTTAAATAAATAAATGCTCTGGTCCAAGTCAATGTTAGTCATAATGGACAGTTTCCTACTTAAATTTCTGAAACAGAAGATGTGACTGGGCTACTTAGATACTTACATTCACATTAAAAATATAACAATTAAGGCCAGATCTGTTTTTCTGCAGGTCATTAGTATGTTATTAACAATTAAGTCTCAGCAGCAAGTTGATTTGATTGCAAGTCAGTAATGTTGTGGGAAGCCTGAATGGGTGTGGTTTTTCATTTTTTTTTAAGGGTTTGGGGTTATAGGTTGGTTTGGTGTTATTTTCCCTTTTTGTTAGCCTGCTTCAGAAGCATTCAGTGGGAAAGCAATGAATTAGAAGTTTTGTATATTACTAGGTCTTTCCATGTTTCCTCTTCATTGGTTTTATTTTTGTAGACCCTGGAATGTAAGAAGTTAGCTATAAGCCGTTCCTTCTGGTTGGTGCTGGATTTGTATTAGAGAGTTATATTCTCAGATGGAGTATGTATTTTTACTAACTTTGAACAGGAGTAGGTCACTGTGGATCAGAAAACTTGAGCTGTGGTGGAAACCCCTCTTGTGGCTGCTGTAGCAAAATAATACCATTCCCAATAGTGAATTTAAACCAGCGTTTTTTGGAGAGCATAGGTTGAATCATGGCTCCCTATGGTCCAGCAACCACTCAGATTAAGATACATGGTTTCCCTGATGTCTGTCAAATATTGTTGGAAACCACTCTGGCTGGGCTGTAAGGTGAACAACGTTACATGGGTGGTATGAATTCCCTGCAGATGCTGGAGGATGGAGGTGGGGGAGGGGGTAAGACAGAAAATAACTTTCAACCAAAAATACATACAAAAAGGCATTAGTGGTTATTTTAAAAACATCATCTAACAGTTTTTTAGAGTTTCTATGTATGTGTGCATAATGAAGGAGAAAAAGGAGAAGCTCTGTTTCTCAGAGGAGCCAGTGACTTGGAAGCTGAGGACTGTGAGCAGAAACATTCTGCCTAGCCTTGGGTTTGCTTTGTGTGTGTGATCAGTTGAGTGGGGTACTCCACATCGAGTCTGCATTTGGCTTGGGCTTAAACACAAACCAAGCATGTGTGAGAAGGCCAAAACAAAGCTATGTGTTGCAGACTCTTGCACGGGGAGAATGACTCCCGCTGTGGTGCCGCACTGGGAGATAACCCCTCTGTACTGATCGGTTGCTTTGTGTGTCCTAGTGGGACACCTGGGCCATCACTTGAAGCAAGGGGCCAAACACTACTGGCACATGAATCAGAAAGCAACAGATTCCTTGCTGTGTATATTCTTCACGGCATCCTGAGCAGCGTTGAAATATGTATAAGTCTTTGCTGCAATAATGAAGGTATACTTAACTGGAAGAAGGATTGGGAGCATATGAAGTAGTGACTATGATAGCACCTCAAAGTATTAATGTGATATTATGACCTTTTTTGGTTGAGGTCACCTATCAGCATTCACGGTGTTGGGAGTCACTTTCAGTGATGAAGGAATTGATGGAAGAAATGGATATTTATTTTTATTTTACTTTATATTTCTGTGCAAGAAGTCATTCTATTCTCTTTTATTTCTATTTAATACAACACATTTAAATTTAATCTATATATTCTGCATATATGCCGTGATCTAGCATATATTCCATGTCTTGCCTCACTAAACAGAGGCAAATCAAAGATGGGTTCTTTGTTTACAGTGCCCAGAACTGATCCAGTCTGCACTCATAGATTTTATTGTCTCAGAGCCCCTCCTGTGTTGTTCTCTATGGTATAAATAGTACCATCAAATAATAGTGACCTCCCTTACCATGTCTATTTTCAGACCACATGAAAATATGTCAAAGAAGAAGACCAAACTCATTCAAGCATCATGTGGCCTGTATTTTGGAAGGAGACTCCCAGTTTCATAAATTAACCTATTAACCTATTAACCTATATCTCTGAGAAAAACTGTCCTGATGGCCATTAGGTTACACTAACTAATTTAATCACTTGTTATTAGTATTAGCAAATAAAATGACATTAAGGAAGAAAAAGGGGGAAAGGAGGGATATATTTGTGCAATCAATTTTCAACATGTGATTGGCCAAGCTAAGCAATGAATTGTTCAGTTCTATACCACAACACAAGATCACCTATCTACTATGTGCAAGGTGAATTTTGCATGTGTGTATTCTGACTGAAAATCAGATTCTACATTGGTTTGCAGTCCTGAAAGCATCTCCAAAGCCATTGTTCTTTATCAGCCTTGCTTTTAAATGTTTAGCATTGAGCTGTTTGCTTGCAATGCTAAAGCTTTTTGAAATGCCCTACATTGCACTTAAATTTTCTCATCATTGATTTCTTTTAATTTCTCTGAACTTTATTGTAGAGGAAAAAAGCAATGGCAATCAAGAATATAGGGCACTGCATTTGAGGACTGGAAATGGAGTACAGAAATAAGCCTTTCACTTTAGAGATGCTGGTAAGAATCCATCTCAGCTTCAGATTTAGCAAAAATCATTACTGTGTGATGGCTTCTTGGTGCCCTGCACTCTACGTCCACAAATGAGTCAGCGTCCGCATCACATGAACCACCAGAACAAATAATGCTACTGTAATTGGGAGTCTTCTGGCAGCACCAGTGGAAACGGCAGGGACTGAGTAAACATGGAAAAAGAGCTGTTTTCTCCCTGCTCCTTCGGGTCACCTTTGAGACATAACTGTGTGAGGAAACCTTGAAGAAATTAGCTCTGTGGTAGCTCCCTTCTGGAGAAAAATAGAAGACTTTACTTGCCAGTACTGACAATCTGACACCCACTTACAAACATTATATTCAAGAACAAGAAAGATCATTAAGAGATTGTTTAATGTGTGAAAGCATGAACTTAAAAAAAAAAAAAAAAAGGTTGAACTAACAAGAAAATCCAAAGTGCTGACTTAAAATAATAGGAACAAAGCCCAGCAAATATTATAAAGCCTGACCACCATTGGCAACAGTTGTTTCCCTCAAAAATACAGAAAATCCTGCTCTTTTGTTAAACCATTGAACAATCTCTTCAATTTGTATCTATCCTAGGCAAAAAGAAAGGAGTGCTTGCACTGTCCAAATACGTCTTGGAGATGAGAATGTAGATTGATAGAAGTGAATCTGGACTTCATTCAGGCTGAGATGATGCCTCCATGTCATGGAAACATTGGAAGGAGAGCTGTCAGCAACACTGGACACCATAAACAGAGTGCCTTTAGGGAGATCTGGGGCATCTGCTGTGCACGTGGATCACAGAATGGTGGAGGTTGGAAGGGACCTCTGGAGGTTATCTGGTCTGGTCCCTGAAACTGGTACTTCCACAGACCCATCTGCTGTGAAATGGGGAGTTCTTCACCTTAGAAGTTATATGCTACCAGCAGAAAAACTACCTCTGGCAGGAAACTCGTCCTGTACTATCAGAGATTAATTTAGCTCTATAGTTCCCATAAGCCTCAAACAGTTAAACTGTGAAGATGTCTCTTAATACGCTGAAATGATACAACCACATCTGCTGATTATAGTGGTGAATGTAATAAAGAATTATTGACTAAGTGAAAATAAAAAGAATGCTAGATATCAGATTAGCAAAATAAGATTAGTGCTAGCAAATCTGAAAGGTGCTGAGACAGTTTAGGCTATTTTTGAATTCATGCCATATTCAACTAAAAATAGATTGGAAGCTTCAAGGGTTTTTTCCACTACAGTTCCTCAGAAACAAAACTTTTGACTCCTTTTGAATCATAAAATGATTCAAAAATGTAGTTTAAATAAAGCACCTCAAACCGAAAAGTTCAGAGTGAGTGACCCAATACAAAAAATTCTGTTTGTGTGAGCATGTGCACATGTTTGTGGTGAGTTTGACCACAAAACCAGAAGACAATTTGTTTATTTTCAGTGCTTTAGCTGTAACCTGACACATCCCTGCTTTTGTATTTTTGGGTTTCTCTTCAATAGATAACATTAGCAGATTGCGTAGTTGTGTTTATAGAGAGAAGGTAAAGATTAGATACCTACGTTCTTTCCCAGTTGTGTGGTGTGCACAATTTGAAACCCAGGTCTGTGATTGTGGAACAGTGGAGTAATTCCCTGCTTTTCATTCTCTTATGCAATATACCTGTATCATGAGGGTAGTGGGAAATAAATGCATCTTTTCAGGGTAAATATGGAGAAGTATTGTGGAGCACTACAAAGGCATGAGGGCGAACTTCATGGCTTCTGGGAGATGGGGGATCACAGCACCCAGAACACAGGTTTTGGAGTTTAGAAGAAAAAAAAAAAAAGATGATTTCAGCATCCAGTATCACACCATGGCTTTTCTTTTAGTGAAGAGCATGTTGTGCATATTTTTCCCTTTTCTATGACCAGTGCTGAATTCCTCAGGGGACTGGTGATTCTTCAGATACAGTGCTGTGGAAAACTTGGTCCCTTGGGCAGTGCCTAGCCCTACCCTCAACAGGCATGGAGCAGAGGGGAGCAAAGGGCTGCTTGTTGAGCAAGGAAATGTCTGTGCGGAGGCTTTCCACATGCAATCAGCCAAAGCAAGAGGCTGAATTCAGCAGAGGTTGAATTATGAGAACAGCAGCAGGAGGTGGGATGAGGGTTTTAAATGACTAAAAAATGCTTTTTATAGTGGTCTTTGTATTATAATAAAAGTGTTTGTTTCAGCATCTCTGCTAGTCAGTGTAAGCAATATAAGTTTATGAGTAGCTGATATTTCATGCAATAATTCATGCAATAGAAATGCATTTGTCCATCTTGAGTGCCTGTTACTTGGCAGGCAGATGACTGGTCTTATTAGACAGATTGTTGTTTCCACAGGCAAGGTGGGGTACACGTCCTTGTTAATGTGAAGAAAAACCTGTAAAGGTCTAAGCCATAATGCATTACAGGAAAAAGCAGCATGTGGGGAAGCAGCACATAAACTCAATTGAATAAAATAGTACAAGATAAGGTCACTGTTGAGAAATATGAAATTATTTTTTTAAATAGAGCCTTCCGTAAGAAATAAGGCCAGAAAATACCATATACTGAACAAGGTTGCACATGAATGAAACCTTGATGGATGATGTGGCTTCTTAAACATTAAAAAACTTTAAAATTATAACTGCAGTGTTCATTCCCAAATGATTTTGCATTCCGTATTTATTTAGAAAAAACTGAAACAGTTTGCCATCTATGTATATTCAAAAGCTTAATATTTCCAAGACTATAAAGAAAACCTTAAAAATAAATTACTTTCACAACTCAGTGTTATTTTAAAATATATAGGAAAATGCATTAAAAATAAATAGGTGCAAAAAATAGAAAACCTCAATTGTCTTTTTTTGGTACTTAATCATAACAAGTGTTTGATACGCATACATAAAACCAGATAGCATTGATTTTTTGTTCATTATATGCATTTCATTTTATTATGCATTTGTTTGAGCACTAGCTTCCTGTGTCTTTCTGTGCATATTTTGAAATACTCAGAATTGTGGCTCATATTAAATGTATCTGTTTACATCGTAAATTTTTATATAAACTCTCACAAAGACTTTGGTTTTATGTATACATACATAAAAGCTTAACTTTTTAGTTCTTTAAGTTAAGTATTTGCATTTATAATAGCAAGATGAGATCCAGAATGTTTCATTAAAGATCAAAACTATATAAATAATACCTGGATGTAGGAAATGGGTGCCCTAAAGTATATGTGATTTCCCACATTTTTTCAAGCACACATGCGTTTTTAAACATGCACAATGTGAAAGTCCAAGTTTATATATACTAATGGTGTTGCTCAGGTTATGTTTATGAGCAACTCTAAAAAGTGTGCAAGCTATTAAGGAAATGCTATTCCTTTCCTTCTTACCTCAGGAACACGGGAGGAATGTGGTTTTTTTGTTTGTTTTTTTCTGAAGTTACATCTCTCAAATGATGCCATTATATAAATTTATCTGTCCCTCTAACAGAAAAATTGATCATTGAAGAGGATTTACGAAAAACAATTGTTGGATAAAATTCAGTCGAGTGCTGTTATTTTGCACACATTGCTATTTAAAGTACCTTTAATGTAGTGGCTTTCAGCAAATCCGTTCTGTGATGACTGCTGCCAAATAAACCTTTCTATTGCCCTGCTCAACAAAACCTTTGTACTGTCTTTGAAGTAATGTGCTGTTAATTGCTTTCTTCCTGGGCTGCTGGATGGAAGAGACTATGTAAATAAGGGTTTCACATTAGTGAGCACCTATAATTAGAAATGCCTGACTTTTTGAAGGGGAAGAGGTTAGATTCTCTTGAATTAGGTAGAATGTGCACTTTGGAGGTGTTCAAGGCCAGGCTGGATGGGGCTTTGAGCAACCTGGTCAAAGTGGGAGGTGTCCCTGCCCATGGCAGGGGGGTTGGAACCAGGTGGTCTTTAGGGTCCCTTCCAGTCCACACCACTCTGTGACTGATTCCCTATCTCTTAGGTGCAGCCCATCTGTTCCTAACCATAGTTTATTCTCAGGTAATATTCTGCTCATGCCCCTTGTAGCTGTGCAACTGTCTGTACAGAATCTGAGCAGTTCCCTGTCCTGGTGAGTAAGATGTGAGAGGAATGGTAATTGTTCAGTAGTCAGCAAATTCTTGTCCTGGTGGGTAAGATGTCGGAGCAGTGGTCAACTGCTCAGTGAAGTTAGTAATATTTTCTGGAGGCATTGACGCTTCTTCTCGCCCATGTAGACTACCAGAAAGAACGTGTGCCTGCAAGGTGGTAGCTGCTCCTCTGCTTTCCCTCAGCAGCAGAGGAGCTGAGCACCCACATTGGTCAAGTGCTGTTTCTTGGAGCTGAGGTCAAACATACCATAGACCATGGCAGCTTGGCAGCTCTCTGTATTAAGGCATTCTTCTCATTTGCTCTTGTGCAAGTGTTAAACTCAAGCTATTCCATTTTCAGTGAAAATTATTCAATTTGGTGGTTATGCAGAAAGTGAAAAGAGGGAATGAGATGTGATTCAGCTCAAAGCTTTTTTTCCATTGTGCCACTAACACCACCACCAGCGCCAAAAAACCGTGATAACCCCATAGTCCTTCCGGGAAAGTATGATCAGAAGTTAAATGTCGCCACCTAATGGTGAATATCTATAATACAGTTTTGATGTTTTGTCTTTTATTACCTTGCATTGTGTACCACCTGCAAGTCCTTCCTTCATTAGGCGCTAGAGGAATTAAACTGGTGTTTTATTCAGATTTTACCTGGGAAAAGATCTGCTAGCTTATCAGGAACAAGATGTTGCAGCTGGATGTGAAATTGCAGCTATTCAGTTCAAATGATTTCTAACTTCTTAATGCTTTTTCTGTGAATTCAGATATAGATGAGTGTTCCTTTGAAAGGACCTGTGATCACACCTGCATCAACTACCCTGGAAGCTTTGAATGTCTCTGCCATAAGGGCTACACTTTGTACGGGCTGACACACTGTGGAGGTTTGGAAACTGAGTTTTGCTCATCTGTTTATTTGTTTGCTTTGTGAACTGTTTACTGAGCTGCCATTCTTCCACAGATTCCAGAGGAAGACGTGGCTAATAGGGCTAGGCCTGCATATGTTAATTGGTGAAGGACTTAGGCATGCGCTTGACCCCAGTCCTTCATTGGCCCCACTTCCTACCTGTACCTCATGCTCTGGTGTTGGACTGGGTCACTAGACTCCAAACCTATAACTAGTAACTATAACTAGTCCTGACAAGTAAATTGTATCAGATGCATAAATCCTTATAGGAATAGGAGTTATGTGTGTGTCTGAGAACAAATACATGCAGTGTACACTAAATTGTTTGACAAGACTATTGCCTGTATTGCACACATTTATATTGGTGTAAATGTAGAAGATATAGTAGATACAGATATTCTTATGTACATAATATTCCAGTGTACAGTATATACAGGGATACTGGGCGCATATTATTAATATTGTTCTCAGTTTTAATTACCTTTTCAGATATTGATGAATGCAGCATAAGCAATGGCAGCTGTGACTATGGATGTCTGAATACAATGGGGAGCTATGAGTGTGTCTGTCCACCTGGAAAGAAACTGCACTGGAATAAAAAAGACTGCGTTGGTAAGTAAGTTACTGATTCAGAGGTGACTGCAGTGATGCTCTTTTCCTCCAGGAGAGTGGAGAAGCCTGAGGCATTGTCTGAGGATTGCTGTAGATGGACTGTAGAATGGGAAATATGCTGGATTTTAAGTGTTGGGATTTTATGATTCTGTGCCCACAAATCTAAGTCTTTCTACATTATTAGTTTACCTATCTTATAATTTTGTCCTTTTCTTTTTTTTTTTGTCCTTTGACATCGAACTGTGACCTTAAATGTAACTCAACTTTTTAAGAATCATTTAGAATACCCAAAATATTTAACTGTTTAAAAATAGGATAAATTAAAGTTAATATTAATTCAAGCTAACATCTATATTCACAGCACCATACCCCAATTTTCCAAGTTCTTTCCAAAGGTATCCTGCTTATTATAAAGTACTGATAGTAACTGTATAAGAAGTATTAATTGCAATAAGTACAAATCCCAAGACCACTAAAATGATGGTATGTACTGCTAATGCCACTTACTTTGTGGCAAATCCAAATATTTGTTCCCATCATTGTTCTTGTTTATCTTATAAGTAGGTTATTTTTGATTCTGGAAGCACAATTTGATAGATGGCAAATCTTGGTCATGGCTACACCTGTTAGAAATATTTTCTATGAGATTATAATTCCTACGCAAATTAAAGTTGTTACTTTTTTAAAAAACCATGAATAACTTATTGTGGATGTGTTTGGAACTGATGTCTAATACCTAGTGGAGCAAGACACAAAAATAAGGGAAAGGCCTTTCTTAAGGGAATCTCCTGATAGACCAAGGGAAAGAAAGCACTGTATTCTGGAGTAGAGGGCACTGTGCCAGCCTCTTATGTGATCAGGTGATTGTGGCATTTTTTCCACTTACATGGATATAGCACTATGGAAAGCACTTTATAACAGGAAGGGCTTGAGTTGGCTTTCAGCCTTTGCCACTGACTTCCTTCCTTAAGCACCATTAAGAACTTCATCTTCCTCACTTACCTTCAGATACATTACCTTCACTGTTACATAGCAAACTAAGTACAATAGGAATAAAAAATGGTTAACTCTTTGGTTTTGGTTTGGTTTGGTTTTAAGCTATCTACTGCATCTCCCTTGCAAAGTACTGGTACTCCCCTCTGGAAAGGGGTTTGTAAACTAATAGCAGGGACTAACCTTTTCTGAAGTCTGGTATACAGTTAGACCACAGAAGTTTTATGTTATACTCCCACTCTATTAAGAATGCTGTTTCCATAATAAGAGACTGTATTGAAAATATTTTCCTAATTGTAAATTTCTCTTCATTATTTGTAATACTCAGAGACACAAAATGGAATATCTTTCTGCACAAATACACACTGTTTTATTTGATGACTTTAATGAGGCTTAAAAAGAGTGTAATCTCCCTGCTGCATTCTACATTTACAGTAACAAAATCCTTTCATGCTCAGCAATAACACTTTGCACTTGTGTTGTCTCTTCAGTCCAAAGAAATAATTTCCTTATAAACATCACCAAAGCAACAAAAAAGGCCTTAGGAGGGACGTAAGTGGAGGATGATTATTCCCGTATTTCAGATGTGAACCTCAGGCGCGTTTAAGGGACTTGCATTTATTTGTATTTAACCAGCAGTGAGGCCAGGCACACAATCCAGATGGCAGCTGCTGGAACCCTTCCTCTGCACCCAGGCCAAACCCAGCAAGGCTTATGTCAGCTACCACATTTGAATTGGTCTTTTTCATCCCAGCTTTACTGGGCTTTTCCCAAGCCCTGGCCAACCCAAACCAGTCTGACTGCATGCTATGGGACTTAGATGCTGCAGCTGTGATCCCCCCAACCTTGCTGTGGTTCAGTGGTGAGATGAGGGGTAGGAAAAATAGCAGGTGCAGCAAGGTCAATCAGGAGCTAAACAGGAGGCAGCCAAGTCCAACTTGCAAGGTGAGAATGATTGGAGGAAGTATCAAATAACAGCCAGAGGAAAAGTATATGTACCTGAACAAATGTTTTCATGAGGCTGAAACAAGAACTGTTCTGCAGACACCTGCCTGATATTCAGCCAGCTCATGCAGCATGAAGTATCCGCTTGAAGAAGTGCCCAGCACCTCAGTCAGCCTCAGTGCAGAGTTCTGGAGGAAATGACTGGAGGAAAGAAGCAAGCAGTGAGGCTGCCTCTGTCTGAGGTGTAGATAGACATGGCACCTACTGGCTGTAGCTGAGAATGCATCTGATCATTTCTAGGGAAAAAGGTGTATTTAAATAATATCTGCGTCCCAGAAGATGTTGAATTAAAATAGATGCAGTATTACAATTATTAGTGGCATACCATCATCTTCACGGGTAAGCACAGAGACTGGTCCAACAGCTCAACAATTGTATGTAGATTCAGCCAAAATAAAAACTGTCCTTCACCCAGATAAAGAGAGCAGCGTGAGTATAGACCTACAGGATATTCTGTCTTCAACCTGCCATGAAGCCATGCGGAGAAGCTGGACATTTCCAGTGTATGAGCTGCAATGGGCGTTGTGTGGTGGGTGCTGATGAGAAGTAGCTGACATTTATGTGCATGTCACCGTGTCCTTCCTAGCATAGCTCAGGGCATTTCAGCAGTGGCTGAAAGGACTGGTGGGACCATATGCCCCCGGTCCCAGCATGTGCTGCCTCACCCTGGCTTGGCTCAGAAGTTTTCTACTTATAGAATTTTAAGCATAGAACTGAGATGTAAGTCTGTGAGAGCTGGAGCGAGAAATAGAAAATGCTTTTACTGGTCACATAAATAAATAGACTTTTGTGAGGGTGACTCCCATTTATGTTGTTGTAGTGGGCCTGCTGAACCAGAGAGCTATGCCTCCAAAAAGGGGGGATCTTTTGCTTCTGTGATCATACTGTGCATACAGCATCATGATCATACTTAGACAAACCTGCATTTCACAGAACAGATCTGGAGTCCCAAAATGGAGGATTGGAAGAAAAAATTGGATCCGGTGTTTAGGCCTAAAAATGTGAAGGAGTTTCATTTCTAAGTCCAAGCACAAGATCCACATACTTCTCTCTGTTATGTGCTTATTTTAGAAATGCCTGGACCTGTGATTTTGCTTTGTTGCCACTTCTACCTTTCTGCACTGTTGTAAACAAGTGGATGTGTGAGGTTCTGGGTTGTACAGTGTTTGATTTTTCTTCTTTTTTTTTTTTTTCTCCTCAGAGATGGTTAAATGTCTCCCAAATGCAAAACCAGCTCCCAAGGCTCAGCTAGTGTGTAGTAAGACAGGAGGAATAGAGAGCTGCTTCCTGTCATGCCCATCCAATACTCTTTTTGTTCCAGGTTTGTACAGAGTATTTGTCCTCCTAAGTCTAAGATGTGACTTGATGATTTTTCTATGCTAATGTATTCATGATTCGTACATTCAGTTTTTGCTATGAACAACTGTAATTGAGCAAAATATCATTATAAATTAAATTTGGGCTAAACATACACATCATTAAATACAAGAGCTGACTGCCTGTTACATTAGAGGTTTGGCCCTTAGTTGTTTAACTGAGGTGTCATTTGAAGAAAAAAAAAAAAAAATCCCCCCAAAAACTGAGATGTAACTACTGTAACCAACATGGTGCAAAAGAAAAAAAATAAATCAGTCAAAAGTGGAGGAAAAACTGAACAGTTGATATCCCTGCTAATTTTAGATATCATGTTATTCACTGTAAATAGAGACCCCTGAGTCTATCCAGGCAGCTTCTTAAAAAGGTGGACTCTGCATCATGTCCTGAAATAACCTGCAATTGTGTGACTGAGCAGGAACAGAAACAAATCATTAAGTGGATGGTTCCTCTGACAGAGCACAGCATGAGGCAGGGGCAGGAGAGGAGCACTGGGACACTGAGCAATTCAGTGCTGTGGCAGCCCCAGCTCTCATTCCACAGTAGTATAAAAATGCTGTCAGTTCATCCGGGGACACCGTGGAGCAATGGATGGCCTAGCAACTGCTTAAAATCTGTCTTACGGTCTCATACAAAATGAATAAATCAGTCTCTGGAGATTGTATGGAAAAACCCTCTCTCGCTTCAGTTGTTTCAGTTGCTGGGTTTTAATAATTTTTTTTGGCAGTAGTTCAGCAGAGTGTTATAGAAACTCAGGCATCCACCATTTTTTTTTTTCCTCCTCTTTTCTGTATCATCTGCTACAGGTACTTTTCATCTACACAGTTTTGCAGGGCAGGGGAGCTAGGGGTAGAAATTACTTTTTTATGGGTGTTTTCATCCTGACACAGGATTATTTTCCACAAGAGTGTCTCTACTTTTCATGTTAGTCCTGTCATTATATGCTCTAGAGCTGTTCACACTTTATTTTCAATTTAGCAGAGATTACCCATGAGTTTATCTAATTTGTATGCATCAATACACAGTTTTATCTGTGCAGTATATAATCCCTTTTATGGTTCTAAGTATGTTATTTTTGTTTCTGCCAATAAGTTCTCTTGGTCTGAAGCTAACATTATTACTAAAGTACATGGTTTACTTTTTAAATTACAGGGATGATCAAAGCACAAAGACTCTACCACAGACAAACACAGTAAAATATTTCCTACATGTGCACCATGGAATTATTTAATTTACAGCTAACCTCATGCCAAACTGTTTATGAAATGTAAAGTTTCAGTGTTGGAAGAAACAAAATTTGTAGTCAACATTGAAGCAGTAGGCTTTGGCAAGCTATTTCAGCCAGTTCAGCACTTTCAATGTATCTTTATTTAGCAGTATTAAAAAGTTTGCTCAAGTGCAGTGTATTAGTGCTGGGAGTGACAAGAGGAGCAGGTGTTTTGTGAGGCTGTTTCCATGCGTGTTGACTCTGCGTTGTGCCTTGCAGATTCAGAGAACAGCTACACGCTGAGCTGTGGTGTTCCTGTCCAGCAAAGCAAGGCTCAACAGAAACGCAACGCCACCCTTCCCAGCTGTGCAGGTATGTGCTCTCCTGCTCACCTGGGCCATGGCCTCCAGAGGGAAGGCAACACAAGTTCCCTGAGCTGCAAGATGCACAGCTCTGAAGTTACACAAGGCCAGATTTAAGGTAGCCTGTGTTTCAACACACACGCACTTACTTTTTCACAGCCTCTTTTCTAGGGCTGGAGAGTGCTTAGTTGCTCTTCAGTGCCACATTGTGATGGTAGGTCAATATAGTAGCAGTGGAGGTTTGATTTATACTCAATGAAGACGAGCATCTAGTGTAATTTACTTCCCATAGTACAGCAAGGCAATAATAAGCACATCAAAATGTCAGCTCTTCACAGACTTGGAATTGATTCAAGGGGGCCAGTACTAGTACAGCAGCAGCAGACTGCAGTGGGGTCAGTCCTTAGCTGCAAAGACCTTGCTTAGGAGCACAGAGGCTCTTGGCATTCCTGATAAAAAGGTTACGGGAATTTTATGAGCACATTTTATTTCATTCATCTTGTTCACAGAAATAGCTGCATGATTTTGCAGAGACGTTTCAAAATTGGTCTTAAAACTGATAACCAGCATAAAGTAAAATAAATAAATAAAAAGATTCAACTCAAATGATTGAAGTATGGTAATCTTAGAAGCGGATGAAATAATATCCATCAGAGAGAAGTGTCAGCCCACTTTGTGTCATTACCTGCTATGCTTCTCTGCAATTTGCCTGTTCTCTAACCGTGTATTTCTTATATATTTGGAATGTACTAGGAATTATGATGTTGTGAAGTGAGTTAACACAGCAGCAGATCTGTCTGCCTGTGCCACAGGGGCAGGTTACCTCCCAGGGAAGGAGAGACACACTTAACCTGCAACTGCCCTCCGCTTGCTCTGACTGCAGTGGGCAGCCCACAGCAGCAGGCAGATGACAGGTCATGGCTAGCCTTTTCCACCACACCATTTGTGAGAAGGTCAGCCAGCAGCTGCATTTTCTAAGCAGTGCATGCTTGGAGCCTTTAAAGTCATGACTGGCTTGATTCTAAAGCTGAAGAATAAACCTAGCAAGCCATAGACCATGGTCAAATAGAGACATTTCCTTTGGATGGTTTTCAGTTGTCAACAGCATACCTTAACTAATATCATTCTTATTACTGGCTAGCATTAGCAAGAGCAGAACTACAGCCAAGTAGCATAGGAAGTCACAGCTAGAGCCAGGAAAAAGTGGTAACAGTTAACTTTCCTCATAATAAGAGACAAATTCACCCAAATTCCACCAAGATGTGCAGGTTTGCTGGAGGGAAGAGTATGTGCAGAGTATATGCAATAGTAGCAAATTCACTGATCTTTATGAGCTCAAGAGTAAGTGTTTATGGGGAAAAAATAAAATTAAGGAAATGGATCCTTTTGGACAAGGTGTGTATCTCTTGGGATGCCTGTTTTCTGTGTTGCAAGAAGACTTTTGAGTCTGTTTTCAAAAATAAGTTTCAAATTTTGTTTAATCTGTGTCACAAACAATAGCTTTTTTATTTTACATCAACAGATTCCTTAGCCCCTCCAATCAAGCAGAAAGCTCGTTTTAAAATTAAAGATGCAAAGTGCCACTTACGGCCTCGCAGCAAAGAAAAAACAAAAGATACTGGAAAGCAAGCTGTTTTAGGTATGTTGTTTCTTCCAGCACGTAAGCAGCATTCTAATTTTTTGCTTGTTTGTTTGCTTGTTCATGTAATTTGTTTTCACACTGCAGACAGAAAAAAAGTAATGCTTTCTGAATTTAAGATCAAGTCAAGTTCACACTTTAGCTGAACAGTGCCATGAGTTTGGATCTGGCAGTGCTGAAATGTCACCAGTTGCTTTGAAAAATCTTCATCCAAAACTACACAAATTTGGAATTAAGCTGATTCTTTTTCTGACATCGGTAAAAATGAAAAAGAAAAATCTTGAGACAAAAAGTTATGACCAATGCAAAGTTATATGAACTGTTTTCAGTTTATTTTTTCCAAGTTAGTTTTATAAAAGAAAATATACAATAGTGAAAGCTATTTATATAAGTAAATATACAATAGTGAAAGCTATTATTTGCTTTGTGCTGGATTAGTATCTCATTGCAGAAGCAAGACAACTCCTATGCAGCAAAGTTATAATCAAAATCTGATGTTGCACAGCCTTAGACAACTTGTGATATTGGAGTGAGTAGTTGTGCTGTTTGAAAATTTATTTTTAAATCTTTATTATTACTAGTTTTTAACTTCACTTTTAAAGTTACAAAAAGATTATAAAACTGATACATTTTTGACTGATCATCATGACATTTATTTTGATATATAATAGAGGAAATTAAGCAATTAAAGAAGGTCTTGGTATTTTTGCTGTACATTTCCACAGCAGTTCAAATATTTGAAGTTCATTTAAATTTAATATTAACTTGGAATTTTCTGGATTTTAATACACAGCATTGGTGTAACTAAGCTTGTGTTGTTGCTTAGAAGACCTTAGCAGCTTACAGAAAATGTCTATTGGTGACACATTCTCTGTTGTGAATGTCATATCACCTTTGCTAGTGAGAAGTTATATGAATGCTGAAGAGAAAAGTACAAAAATAGGTAGCCCAAAAAATGTTAATGGCTTAAAGATTTTATTTTTTAAATTTAGACATGTATTTTATCTTTATCATGCAGTCTAAACATTTATCTTTCTAGTTTCCTAATTTTCCAAGTATTTGCTTAAACCAAGTCTCACTTGTTAAGATGCTTACCTTGTCCTTATGTATTGTCTTCTAATAAGGTGTGGTTATTGGACTCATTTTTAAAGTCATAGATTATCTTTTTTTTTGTCCATACAGTCACCATAGGAATATACTTCTTGGATGCATTTCCTTGTCCTTTGCTCTCTTTGCTGTGTATCTGTTACATGCCTGAACTTCTGAGTCTAACAGATTATACCATAAATCTGCACACTCAAAATGCAATCCTTCTGGTGGCTTGGGGCTAGAAATTTCTCCCTGAGTTGGAATTTTCATCACTCATCAAAATAGGATGTTTTTCACATAAACTTATTTATATAGGGAAAGGATCCTTACATGATTGTGTCCCGATGGACTGTGGCCTTTGTTCTTGTCAGTCACACATAACTGAAGAATGCATTAAGTTCCTCTGGTTTGTGACTTACCATTCTGTTCAAACATTCCAATATATTTTCAAAATCTCCTAATCAAAGGGTTTTCAAGACTTTTGATATCTGGTGATTTTCATTGCTGAAAAAGATGTAACAATAGTTTCTTGAGGCCAGTGCTTGCTATGGTTTAGTCCCAGGCCTGCTGCTCTCTTGAATGTATGAAAAGTGACTCTTGCTTGGTTTAAGCATACAATGACTGTATATAGCTGATTTTAACTACTTTCTGTAAAGAACTTCCTAATCCTTGCACAGAAAAAAGACAGAAAATTAAAGTTACCACACCACACTGTACTTTTGCCTCCTGCAGTTTGCTCAGCAAAATGAGCAAACCAAAAATTGCACAGAAAAGGTGTCTAACTGCATGTGAAATGTTATGAAACCTGTCACTGCATTCATGATGACCCAGCTGAGATACCGCTTATTAGACTGTCACTTGCTACTTTGCTACTTGATTTCTTTTCTATGTTGCTTCTCTCACACAAAGGAGGTCAATTCCCTTGTACAGACAACTGCCATGTGACCTTTGTGAATCTCAAGTGTGATTCCTCCAAGAAAAAGCACCGGGGCCGCAAGTCACCATCAAAAGAAGTGTCCCATATCACTGCCGAGTTTGAAGTGGAGATGAAGTTGGAAGAAGTCTCAGGTTTGTGAAAGATCTCTGTCTAAGGAGAGAAATCATAATCCATTTCCTCTGCGTGTTAGAATCTTTTTGATGCTACTTCATCAAGCTGCCGTGCAAAACTTTTAATACAAGCCTCATTCAACAGTTTTTCCAAACTCAGTTTCCAAGATTTAATTGAAAGGAGTCAGTTACAGAATAAAGGAACAAAGATTGCAGCAAAATTCCCTCGAAGTCTGGAGTTAAGTCTTGTATTTTAATTCAGTGTGATTTCTTCAGGCAGCAGCAGTGTTAATTGATGCACAGAGAACGTAAAGATTAACTAGAAGTTTTGTAACACTGACACTAAAAATATCCTCCAAAATGTAAGTACAGCACAGTGCAGCGTTGCCACACAGTGCCAGCTTGATTCTGCTGGGTAGACTGGTGTCTTCTGTAGCCCTCTTGTCTCCCTTGTGCACTCAGTATAACCAAATTTCTTAATGATGGAGAGAAGACAGCACTCAGTGTACACTTACAGGCCAAGAAGCTCAGTTTGATAGATCACAGTGTACTACTTGATATCCCCTGTAAAAGGCCTGATTTTAAATACAGTGAGCTGCTTCTACAGTTTATATGGAGAAGGCAGTGAAGCAAACAGAGGTGTCATGGTACAATGTAGACTAAGGTTTTTGTTAAGCACCTCTTTTTAAGCATGAATCTCAATTGCTTCTAGTTTTCTTATCATTTCCCATCTAGACACCTGTAACATTGACTGTGTTCGGAAAAGGATGGAGCAGAAGCTGCAAACTGCAATCAAAACATTGAGGAAATCTATTAATAAACAGCAATTTTACATTCAGTTTTCTGGAACAGAATATGAAGTGGCTCAGAAGCCAGCTAAAGCTACTGGAGGGCACGAAGCTTGCAGTACAGGGCGAGTGCTGCAGGATGGAATATGCGGTAAGTCCCAACAGCTCTGTTCAGCCATACCCAAAAAACCAAGCAACCCCAAATTAACTTGTTCCTAGCGAGTCAGGCAGGAAATCTGAGATAACAGATGATTTCAATACAACTTGGTGTATGTCCATGGACCACTGAGGTTCTTAAGGTATCAAAAAAGAATTCATTAAATGATTGCAGGAAAACAAAATAACATGTACATACATACCTTCCTACACTGTCAGTTGATATATATCAAGGCCTGCCACAAGGCACTGTTGGTAATTATTCCCCACTTGCTCCCAGCATCTAATGAAAATACAGTTCTGTAAAACTATAAAACGGTGTTTGCCTAGATGCTGTGTATTTAGTTTGGTATTGTCTCTCTCATCATCACCAAATAATCTATGATCCATGGATATATTTATGTTTAACACTCAAGAAGTCCAATTAAAAAAAAATCTATAAAAATCTGTTTTAACTTTATGTAAAATACCTGATTTCTTTAAGCTTTTTCCCAGGTTACCAGGCTCTAGAGCCAAGGTGCTAACACAAAACTATTCAAGGTAGTTCCCAGCAGCACAAGCTTTTTAATTGCTTAGAATCATATTTTCAAAATCGGCTTATCTGTTTTTCCAGCTGCTTTCAGGCACCAAGTCATTTACAAGGAAAAAGGAGGAGTTAAATGCAGATCTGATAGGTACCTCTAATTAATTGTTTCAGAGGCTATTTTCACCATGCTGGAACTTAGAAGCTATTATTGAAAGACTGTTGGTGTTAGTGTCTATAAACCCATACATTTTAATTACCTTTATCAAGCAAAGAAAAACATTTAATGCAATTTTGTGTCCTGTTGCCGTAAGAAGAGTATGTGGATTCATATATACATATATATATGTGTATATATATATATAATACCTACTAATTGGGCTATTTGAGTGTCCAGAAAGAAAATATTACATGGGATACAGTGCCCTCAGAGAAATCTCTAGAACTGATTACAGGAGACAGATGTTTCTGTTGTCTTCTTCCATAAAACCAATGCATAAATATACCTATTGTAAACAAAAAATTCACATAATTTCCCAAACATTATAAAGCTGTCTTAATTTAACTGCAGTATACTATTTTCAGACTGCATCAGCTTTATTAACGACGTATGTCTGATAGCGCTTCAGCATAGTACAACATCATTTGATAGCTTAAGCAATAGAAGAAGGACCTTGCACTGATATAAATTGAGCTAGACCACAGATCCTAGATTGGCCTGTTTACATCAGGTGAGGATCCTGCCTAGCATATGCAAAAGTGCCACTAATAACACTGGGGCCAAATAGACTCATCTTCTCTAAATGTTTGGAATAAAGGCAAATGATGTGATCAAAATTAAAGTCCTTATGCAGATTCCCCTTTTCTTTTCTCAGTTACCTGCAGCACGGGCACCTTTTATAGCGGAGAACATAATCAGTGTGTTCCTTGCTCACCAGGAACATACCAAGACACAGAAGGTCAACTTACCTGTGAGCCTTGCCCAAGTAACGATGGACAGGGAGTAGCGGGCGCCCGGAATGTGTCAGAATGTGGAGGCAAGTTTAATTTGGTTATAAAAGGATTAGGTGTTGCCACACAGCCTGTGAGACATGGAGGCTAAAAGAAGGGAGAGCCTTCCACATTTCTGTCTTGCAAAGGTAACAGAAGATATGTCTGTGCTCTTTACAAGCAATACACAAAATATTTTGGCTTGTTCCATCTGCTGACATGCTGGCATTGCCAACACGAAGATGGGACCTGCTGCCACAATGTGAGTTATGGTATGGAAATGAACAAGCCAACCAAACCGCCTTGCTTCAAGTCAGGTATGGAATCTGGACAGACAAACCTCGATTTGTAAGGACTCGTCAGGTATAGTGTGAGCCAGAGGGATGGATTACTTTGAGCTGGTATTGGTGAGTTTAATGAACCTGCTGATTTAATGTTTTGCATGGGATGTAGTTTACCCAGTCTAATCAGCAGCAAACATAATTTTGAGATAGTTGTGCTGCAAGGATCTGTACCTGGGCTCAAAGCTAACGACTACAAGTTTCAGTGCTGCATGAATTCAATGTAGCTCTTGGCAAGTGACGTAGCATCTCTGACTCAACTTCATGATACATAGATTAGATTATAATTAGATTAGATTATAATTGGATTATAATTATAATATAACATCAATTAAATTATAAATAACTAGATTATAATTATATTAATAATTATTATTATAATTATTATATTAGATAATCCCTGGTTTTAGAAAGGAGCTGTGATATTCAGTTTGTAAATGCTGCTACTGTAACTTGATCAATATAAAGTTTTTAACAAAAGTTTATTATTTTCTCTACCTTATTTCACTACAGATGAGCAGAATCTAGTTTATAGCAGATATATTATTTGACTTTGAAGGAAATCTTCCTATCTGCTTTGCAAGTTCTAACTTTAAGACTCATTCATGTAATTTACATTAATGCTTGTTTCAAGGATATCTAGAGTGAACGCACAATGAATGACACTTGAGAAACAGCTATTTTCCCCATCCACTGAATAAAAAATAACTCTAGTGTCTCAAGCCAAACATATGGTAGATTCTCCTGATACCCTGCATGAAAGAACTGGAAAAATCTTGAAATGCCCATGCATCTTAATTATGTTGACTTTACTTAGCCAAAATGCAACAAGAATAGATTAACAAAATACAGTCTGAGTTTTAAAATGTTTGATATAGTATACTGACCAGAGCAGCACAATGACTAGTAGGAAAAGACTGTTTTGTGTCACAACTGGCAAGGCTTGCATTTAAATTTTTGTTCTGCACTACAAAAAGAAAGCTTTCTGGTTATTTTTCCAGAGTGGATTTGTCTCAAAATATTTGTTGTCAGATTATAAGTCTTCTTCTCTGACCAACTGTCCCCTTTTCTCTTTCTCTGAAAGTTGCAAGAGGATATCCTTTGGACTTCATGAATCTCCCTGTTAAAGATTTTATCAACAACAGTATAAAATGTTTCAGTATATGTAATGAAACAATTTGTCTTGATGAACATTGTCTTTGTTAGAAACCTCACCACCTGTAATTAATAGTGTTTTCTTGTCTCTTCTGGAGCAGTAAAGCCTTTGTAGTAACAAATAGGCTATGACTGAAATCCTCATCTGTAGGTGAAGCACATACAAGCATGTAAGAGACTTATAGTGGCTGTAATAGAACCCAGTTGTAGCTGCAAGTGAAAAAGATGGTTTGATACCTAAGTTACATGTGATCTGTGTAGACAGAAGCCCAAAACTCAATTAGGATGCTCTTCATTTGGGGCATTTTTCAGGGAAAACAGATCAGATACATTTTGTAGGCAATTTCAATACAAAAGGAGTGAAGGAAACAGCTAATTTCTATATACATCTCCAGGTAAGGACTGAGACATATTAGTGATGAAAGCAGCAGGTATTTAGCAGTATTAAAAACCTTCTCTTTAAAAGGATATCTGTAAGCCACATTTCACAAGGTCTTAATTTCCACACTGAAATCACTGAAATGCAGATCCATATCCATTCTTCATTAACTGCCTTCATGTTAAAGTCCAGTGACCACTTGGACCAGGTCAGTCGGTTTTGCTACAAAAACAATAGCAGAATTGCCTTCAAATTAGCAATATTATAACATCTCAGAGGTCTGTGTCACAGCAGCCAGCTTGTACAGTCATATTCCAAGCCAGCTGGGATGGCAGTGAAACTAAGTCCCAGAGATCCTGGTCCCACCGTTGAACTTAAGTTTGACTTTTGTAGGGACAGAACTTGAACTTTACTTTTGCTCAGGAGTTCTTGTTCATCCTGAGCACCGATTACCCAAGATGCTGCAGGTCCTCAACATTTCCCAGTGTCAGGGTTGGTAAGAGACCCCAACCTCACTCAGGGCTCTCAAAACCTTCTGGTTTTCAAGTCAGTTGTTTCTGTCAACTGTTCAGTTCTTAGGGAAGTTAAATTACAAAGTATCATCATCAGGCAACCTCAGGGAACACCTAACACATCTCAACGTACTAATCTGCCAGGCTGGGATGGTATAAAGATATGTACTAATGCCATCATCTTGAAAAACTTGACATCCTGATCCTCAGGTATGTGGTCAAGGAGTAAACTACTCAAGCCAAACAAGAACCAAGCCAAACAAACACCTATCAGAAATTGCCTGGAGAGCAAGTTTTGAAACTACCTTGTAGCTGTCAGTAGACTCGTCTACAAAGTGCCTTGCTTTTCATAAATTGCCATTTTCTGGCAGAAGAGCTTCTGACAAACACTAGTTTTCACAGCTAACTAAAAAGCTGCTGGTGTCAGCTATTCTCACAGAGAAGTTACCAGACTTTTCCCATCCAGTTTGGCAAATGCCATGATGTACTATTTCCGTATCTATAAAATAGAGATATATAAATCAAGGACTTGATTCATAGATATGATGCAAAGATTCATTTTTTTCCTACAGAGCACTTTGAAATTCTCAGATGAAAGAGTCTGTGAAAGTGCAAAGTATTATAACAACATCTTAATAGAGCCCAAACAAACAAAAACAAAAACAAAAACAAAAAAGCAAAGAGTTTATTAAGATAATAGTTCTATTTCCTGGCCCTGTTTTTAGGAAGCAATTACAGGAGCAATACAAACTCAGTAGGTAAGATTAAAATTTGATCTGCAGCTGTCTTGATGTTGCATTTTTAGGGAAAAGAAAACATTGCTAACTATGAGCTGTATTTATACTTTGTCCAGAAAAGTAGTCTCACTAATGCAGATGATCATTTTCAATTTCTAGGGCAGTGTTCTCCTGGACACTATTCTTCAGATGGTTTTAAACCTTGTAGAATCTGTCCTCTTGGTACATATCAGCCTGAACCAGGAAGGACCCTCTGCTTTCCCTGTGGTGGAGGGCTTGTGACCAAGTATGAAGGTGCTGTTTCCTTTCAAGACTGTGAAACCAAAGGTGAATTTCAAATCTTTCTGATTCATTTTCCTGCTGCTTGCCCTTTTGTTTGTAAGTTTCAGTATGAAGGGACTTTGAAAGTCTCCAAAACAAACATAGTCACTGCATGTAGCAACACTCCGTGTGATTAAATTAAATGCTCAGGAAATCTGTAAATTTAGGCATGATCTCCTGAGGTTGTGGAGACTGAGCAGGCTTTATGGTATTCTTTGGAATTTACCACAGGCACATACTGCATCAGCACTGCAACTGGAAAGTAATCAGCATCACTGCATGGCAAGAAATCAACTTGCATCAGAGAATGCTTTGGTCTTCACATGTTGCCTATTTTTATTTACCAAATTAGAAAAACTAAACACTACAGAAATTATATGAAGTTGAGAGTTCTTTACGAATGGGCTGGGCACAAACTCTAAGTGTGCAACATGTGTTTCCAATGATGACAGCCTCCAGTGCAAATAGTGAAGAAGGAATCTGCCTAAACGTACTTTGGCTTAGTTACTTACAGAATTACATGCTGATCCTGGCAAACATACATAATGGAAACTTCTCTCTTGCTATTGTGAAAGACATTTTTGTCATTGAGGCAATATGTATCAGCTTCCATTTGTTATGTACTCATTAGAAACCACTGTATTAAATACAGTGAGAGACATGTAGCATGTGTTACTAGTTCATGAGGATTTAGCTGTAGTCTTCGGAATAGGATTCTAGTTAGAAGGTCCTTTGTAATTGGAAATAGAGTGAGCTGATGTCTTTTTTGCCTTTTATGGCCTAGTAAGTATATTTCAGTATGGGATCATGCGGTATGTCCAGGGTAGAAGGAAGCTGTCTCTGCACTGAAGATTGTTACCTCCTAAAAATAATATATCTCATACTTTGCAGTTCATTGTTCTCCTGGACACTACTACAACTCCACAACACACAGATGTATCCGATGCCCTGTAGGAACATACCAGCCCGAGTTTGGCCAAAATTACTGCATCACCTGCCCTGGGAACACAAGTACAGATTTTGATGGCTCCACTAATGTTACACACTGCAAAAGTAAGTTGCATATGTAGTAGATGTGAGGTGATGCATATCTGTGGATCTGAACAGCAGTTTGAAGGTTCCATCTGTCAGTCTGGACTCCAATTCTGTATTTCTCAGAGACTGTATACCTACTGCCATTTGGAACAGTAAAAATTGTGAAAGCAATGATAACAAAACCTGGAAACATATCACTTGACACATATAATTGTTTTAGCATTGATGTCATTTTGTAGAGTGCCCTCTGTGAGTTATAACTATTGAGCTTTCGGATTCCCAGGTCTCATAAGTTTTACAGTTATGTGTATTCCTCTGTGACTCTGTAGAGCACAATGTCTTCTATCAAAGTAACTGCTAGTAACCATTATAAAATAATAGGAGATACAGTCATGCATACGTTTGTAAATGCCAGACAATCGCTCATGACAGTGAAATCTTCTCATAGGTTTTTTTGCAGTACTCAGCCTTCTATCTTCAATTATCATTTTAAATATCTCCGAGGTTTCCAGTGCAATTTTATTTGATCTTTTGTGAATGACTGATTCTTCTAGGCAAGCATTTTATTTTCATGCCTACCATGCTAATTTAAGAGAACCACAATATAATAATTAGGTAATGTCACCTAAATTAAATATTTATATGCAAGGCTACCATAAGTTTGTATTCTGATTATGTGTTGTATACTTATGAGGCTCTTTGTCACTTCTAATGTAATTTGATAAAAAATTAGATAATAAGAAATTGAAATTGAAGAAATTTGATAATTTCCAGTAAAGCAAATACATCCACAGTCACTTTGCTGGCTTAGTTATTTTCTGTTTTCAAGCCAGCTTCTGATCTTGCAGAATTTTTGAGGCTTGGATTAAGCAAAATATTTAAACATTTATTTAGTCTTATGTGTAGGCCTGGAGAGGTCAAGCTTAAGTAACTTTGTGAATCACACATTTGTGGCAAATTCAATAGGAATTTTGAAAGCTCAGAAATGCAAAATTGATCTGCCAAATGGGATTCTTTAGTAACTGATTTAATCTATAATGAAGCAAGGTAAATCTGTAATCAATGTTACCTATTAGAATCATCATGCTCATTCAGCTAAATCAGTTTAAAAAGCATGTGAAATTCAGTCAGAAAACCTACATGTCAGCATGGTCTCAGTCATAACAACTGTACCTCAGTCATAACAACTGTACCTCCACAATGGGATCATATTTACTTACCTGCATTGGTTTCTTAATCAAATGTCAAAGCAGTCTAAGTGAAGAGTTGAATCGTTTTACACACTGGAGGTTAAGGTTTTGTGAATCAGTTGAAGCAGTCCTGCAGATTGAGCATTCCTTTAAAGGCTTTCCATGCTAAACACAAAGAGGCAGCTGAAGAATGTATCCATTTCTAAAGCCACAGGAAGGAGTTTAGACTTGCTCTTTACAGATCTGGAAAAACACCTCAAATTAGCTAATCAGTTAATGCAAATACTGATTTATGTTTCTGCACAGACCAGCACTGTGGAGGAGAACTTGGTGATTATACCGGCTATATTGAATCGCCCAACTATCCTGGAGACTACCCAGCTAACGTTGAATGCATTTGGAATATAAATCCACCCCCAAAGAGAAGAATACTCATCGTAGTACCTGAGATATTTCTTCCAGTTGAAGATGAATGTGGTGATGTTTTAGTAATGAGAAAAAGTGGTAAGTTGCCAGATATGGGCTATGTAAATATTTACTGTAAACAGACTGAGTGGAAAGTTTCTCTTGAAGGGATAATTGTCTTCATCTTTTCAGTGTTTCTGAAAGGACTGTTGAATGAACTGGCACAGCATGTTAAAACAGAATGCTGTACTAATAACAGTTAACACAGTGGCATTAATTACTTGGCAGTGATTCAGCCAAGTGCCTTGGCTGAATCACAGAGCAGTTAATGGGCTTCTCTCTGGCCCAATTATCATGTGGGATAAATCACCACCACTCTAGAAGTCAACACAGCTATGCTGTGTCATATTAGAAATTTCCCATCATCTATACAAATTATGCTCTTAGTTATCCTTTGCGAGTATATATATATATATATATGCTGCGGTTATTGCTGTATCTGTGCAGTGACGTAGGTTTGGTACACCTGACACCTTCAAGAAATACAAAGTTTTCCCACTTCTATGTGGAGTAGATATTGTGTTCTGTCTTTGATTACAAAGCTAGTTCAACTACTTCTGAAGTTAAGATGCCATTGAGATACATTTCTCCTGCAGTCCAGTGCAGGCATCCAGCTTTTGGTCATCTGTTGTTAAAGCTCCAAGATGCACCAAACCTGAAAGGCAATTGTTTATATGGAGCTTTGTTTAAAACAGCATATTTTACCTGATAAAACAGCATATTTCACTTGCTAAAACAATTTTCATGACTTTTTTGTCCTTGAGGGCTTGTGTTGAGAGCTCTATATATCAGATTAGTACAAAGAGAAACCTGCTTACTACAGGTGGGAGGAAATTACTTCTGTCTAAAGCAGTTTTTAAAAAGCAAAACATTGTAGAAGAACAAATAAGTTGCTCTTCTAATCCTGAATTGTAGTTCCAACAGTGTCTAAAGCAAGGCAGATGAGTGAAAAGTTTGGGTTCCACTTGAGAACCAATAACAGTGCCACAATATCAATGCTAGAAAATGAGAGGAGTTTTTCAGAGCTTTTCAGAGCTGTGATTTGTGATCACTGTATGTTTAGCATTGTTAAAGTAGCCCTTACAAATATTTATCACAGTTCATGGAAGATCAGCTCTTAATGTTACTGTTGAAAAACTGATTGCAGTTCCAGAGGTACACATGGATCCACTTACTTGCACTGTAAGAATGTATTCAACCGCAGTATTATGTGTGTATAATGTAGCATGTTCTCCCCTGTATGGTTATGTTAAAGTAGGCCTCTCTCTACCCCACTCACCACCCAGTCACATCGCTTAAACACACACAGGCGGAAGTGGGCTGAGGCAGGCTCCAGCTCTGTGGAACTGTTTGCACAGATCAGGTAAAAGCCATGAGCACAGTCCTCCAGAATGCTGTGGATGTGTTCAGCCCAAGTTACATGGGCAAAACAAATGAAAAGTGAGCAGGGTTGTGGAGTTTATTCAGCTATTAGCCTTGCTATATCACCTTAACTCTGCCACTTTTGTATAGTAAGAAATAACTTAAAAATTAATTCACACTAGTCTGGAACTCATTAAAAACACTCATTGTACAGATATGTTGCAGGGCAATATAGATGTAGTGTTGATGGGATAAGTTGGTTGGATATTGGCATTCTCTGTACCTGGACAGAAATAACACTTCAAAGTCTCTACAAATCTTTAAGAAAAATAGAATTTCCATCTTCTGTCTGGCAAAGACTGTTTGTCTTTGGACATTGTAATAGTTACATCCTTAAGACTTCTTGATAAATACTGAAGTTTAACCTCAGTTTACTATCATCTTTACTCCAGAATTCATCCAAGATCTTATCCAAATTCCATTCAGTTGAAAAGGTCTCTTTTTGCTAATATTGGTGAAAGTTGTCAGCCTTAGCAAGTTCAGGTTTAGGTTAGGCTTGTTATTTTCCCTAATTATCCTGTGCCTATGGAGTGGGATTTTCATTTTGAACTGGGTAATAAGCTATTTTTTTTCTTTTGCTTGAAATTCATTTCAGCTTAGAGGGGCATACTGATACACTTGTAATGATTTGAAGACATCCTGCACCCTCCATCTGTTACTTATAGTATGAGTAAATGAGGGTCTTCCTGGTTCCCAAACTGTCAGCTTTATTTCAGTATAGATAAATGATATTTTCTTTGCAGATTTACAGACAGGTGTCTTGCAGCGGGAGGTGTTTGTCCATTATGATAAAGGCACTTAGTCTCTGTAAGATATTACTTGAAATGCTATTAATTAGAACTAGCACTATAAGGAGAGAATAGTATAGATAATCTTTAGATGGTGGGAACCATAGGCAGAGTAGCGTCAAGTGGACCTCTGATCCACACACAGCATGCTGGGCAGACCCTGTGTGCAGAAGAGATTTTCCCCTTTCAGCTATTCGTTACGGGATTTTCTTACAAGGAAACAACTCTATCATAATTTCCACTGTCAAACAAAAACAAAGTTCTCATGAAAACTTGTTGCTGCACTGCTAGATAAAGGCAAGGACAGGCAGGGGGCATTGTCACCAATGCCCAGTGGGAGCTGCATGCAAACTCCTCTTATTATCAGGCGCTGTTTGAGGTGATCCTGCAGCTACAGGGTTTGTGCAGCACAGTAAAGGCCCAAAGGCCACACTGCACAAACAACACAGCACAGGCCTGGGCATAGGCACGTTAACTCCTCTGCAGGCGGTAATTGCTTGTTACTATCAGGTTAACTCCCCATACTGGAAGCGTTAGGAGCTGGTCACCACATCTGTCTGGGGTGCAGCTGACTTGTTCTGGTCTATTTGGGGCCAATAGTACGCAGAGTGAGTAATATTGATAGTAATTTTGCAAATATCAAAAACAATCTGGTGCACCTTGCTGTCTACGTAAGCATCTTGTCTTGGGACAGAGGGGAAGGATTTCAATTACCTTTGTGGAAAAACCTCCTTCCTCTCATAGACAGATAAAGAGTATGTGCCTTCTTTCACAAACACTTCTGCTCTTGGAAATATGTGAACTAAAAAGTGTTTTGGCAATTTGACATTTTTGACATCAAGATGAGGAAGGGTACAAAAAGTTATTTTAGAAAGAACATTTATTTATTTAATCTTTCCTAGCTTCTCCTACTTCAATTACTACATATGAAACATGTCAGACTTATGAGAGACCTATTGCATTTACTTCAAGATCAAGGAAGCTATGGATTCAGTTCAAGTCAAATGAAGGAAACAGTGGCAAAGGATTTCAAGTCCCCTATGTCACTTATGATGGTGAGAGTGGGATTGTTTTCCATCTTTCTGTTGTATGTGAATTGCAGAAAATTGTCCTCTAGAATCTCTCTTACATTGATGACAAGGAGCGAAAAATGACAAAAAAATCAATGTAACTCTGGTTTTCAGTGTATTACTTTCAAACTCTTCACAACTGGTTTAAATAATACTTAATTTTACACTTGTTATTTTCCTAATATTTGAAAGACAGATGGCAAGTTACACAGAATTCTTTATAAACTTTATCCTTCTCCCACTGAGTTCAAAGAGACTCCCTTTAAATAGTCATTTAGTATATGCATAACAAGAATAGTCTGAATTTCTGTGCATTTCAGGAAACCCGTTCATCAAGCCCTACTGGTAACCCACAAAATCATGAAAAGTACAAGTTAATAAAATCAGAAGTCCAATAGAGAAAAGCAATGATGCAATAGGATCCTTTCACTAAGGATTCATAAATCCAACATGTTTTAAAACAGTCTTGCTTCTCATATAGAAATATACAATAAACTGTATATTTTGCACTCCAGGATGATTCTGTTTCAACAAAACTAAGACTTTTCTGTGATACCTCTGGCAGCTGTTAGCCCATCTCTTTTCCAAACACTAAAGCAATTTTGTGAGTGATAAGAAAATCTGTATTAAGCTGGTGATTAGCATTGATTCAAGAATTAAAATGAGAGCTGTTCTCAGGGCAGAAAACAGGGACAGTTCCTTACTGTGTCCCTGACTTCATGAGTAATCTTTGACAGTTACTTTCTATACGTGGCGCTGTTTCTTCATCTGTAAAATACAGATAATAAAGCATTATTATCTGGAGGGAGTAGTTTTCTGGGGTAAGTTAATATTTATATAGGTAATTCAAGCTTACTGTTCGAAAGCAGTTCAGAATTTTAAATTTTAATGTGATTAGGTAGGACTACAGCAGGATGAGAGACACCAAATAAAGAACTGGATACTAAATTTCTCAGCTCTGCATTGAGGAGAAAGTCCAGTTAATCAGCATTTGTCTGGCTATTGTCATCCCAAAGGATGTCACAAACAGTTGCTCACTGATCTTTATTTTTCAGAGGATTACCAACAACTAATAGAAGATATTGTTCGAGATGGACGATTATATGCATCAGAAAATCATCAAGAAATTCTAAAGGTACAAAAATTCTGCTTTAGTTGAGGCTAGCCAAGGATTCATTTTTCTAAATACTTTCCCAAGATAGCTCTCACTACCCTGGTAGGATCCTAATATTTAAAGTTTACATGTGACCCCAAATGAAATTCTCTCTCTTCTGAGGTTTATGCTGGTATCTGTAGTAACAAAATCAGTAGCTCAGCTGGGCTGAGCTCATCTACATCCTCTGCTGAATAAGGATCTAAATGAAACATATGCTAACGTGATTGTATGTTAGAATAATTGCTCAAACAAGAATAAAAAACCTATTGTTTGAGGAGTCTTCTTCAGGCTCAGTCTAAAATTCATTTAAATGAGTCATTAAGTTAGAATTTCCTGTGCATTAAAAAATGTATCTACCTAAACTTTTGCCCTGCCTTCACAAGGTACAGCCATAATGTTGCATTGCTGGTTGTCCATTAAACGATTTTCAAAAGATATAAGCAACAAATAGGAGAGAATTGTGGGGAAAGGCTGTGGGACTGCCACCTGTAACAACTAGTTAATGAAAACTTTTTTTAAAAAAGAAAAAGAAAAAAAAAAAAAAACAGAAGGCCAAATTCAGCCTGCTAAATGTGTAGTTTATAAGGAGAGGAGATGATTAACAGCCAGCTCTCCTGGCCATCCCTGCTCCAACCCTGCAAGTATTCACTGACTACAGTTTTGAGGTCAATCAGGTTTCAACTCCTGCACAGGCTCCGCTGATTCTCTGAATCAAGGTTTTACCAAAGTGCAGGAGGTCTTTAAAGAGATAAATGTTGCTGGAGACCAGCCTTCTCTAACCCTCATGGAGGGAAACCCCTGAGCAACAGCATTAAAGAGGCTGGAAGGGCAGCTTGCAGCGCTAATGCCAATCTTCTACAGCCATTTTGTGGTTAACCCAGCTGCTACCCGCTCAATTCAGCACCTTCCAGGAACAGTAACTGGAAAAAAAAAAAAAAAAAAAAAAAAAAAGCACAGTAGACAGATTCATCAGTGTAAAATTCCACACAGCATTAAGTAGTTTCCTTATATTGCTTTACCCAGAGTCAAGTTTTGCAAAAACAAAAAAAAAAGATTGTTGTTTATTAATTTCAAAAGATGTGCAGAAAAAAAAACATCCAAACAGTATTTTTATCTAATATATATGCTGTCTCGTAGGACAAGAAACTGATTAAAGCTCTCTTTGATGTACTGGCACATCCACAAAATTATTTCAAGTACACAGCACAAGAGTCAAAAGAGATGTTTCCAAGATCATTTATAAAGCTACTGCGATCAAAAGTTTCCAGATTTCTACGACCGTACAAATAGTGGTATTCAGTTTCAGGTTACTTTGCATTCTTGTTGAATATTGTCTCTCCTCCATAGTAGAAACATTTGGTAATTTGAAGGCTCTTTTTTGTAGTCTTTATTTTCAGTTGTATATTGAAGAATACCTACAATGTTTTATAATCATTGAAAGCCAATGTTCTAAATGGAATCTTTACTACAAAAAAAAATGTGGATCCCTGAGTGCATCCAAGTTGAAGATACAAATTTGTGTCTGCACTAGTGTATCTTTACTTCCCATTCAAAACTACATTATGTAGAAAATATTCTTTCTAGTTTTTTTTTTTTTTAATTCAAAGTAATTTTCTGCAAAGCAAATAAGTTATCTATTCAAATCTGATTAAACTACCTGCTGATAGGTTCTGTTGTAGAAAGGAGTATGTAGTATAAATAATTTGGATTTTGAATTGCACTTGAAGTTTATATTTGAATCTTTAGAAGAAAACAAAACAATCTAAATTTCATTATTGCTCATTTGTGGCTTAGTGGAACCTCTGTCCAAGTAGAAATCAAAAGGAAAAAAAAAAAAAAAAAAAAAAAAACAGATTTTTAGTTTTGTTTTATGAATTAAGTACGATTGAGTCCCATATCCTAACGTTTTTATCTGTCCTCTTCTAACCTTTTTCAGAGGTTTTTCAGCTGTCTGCAATAGCGTTGAAATGGATTGAGCTAATGAATTCTATACAACAGTTGGTCCCTTTGGAGGCAGTTAAAACAGGATAGATGAGAAATGAACAACAGCAACAAAAGTAGTGTTCTGTTTTTCTTTCCCTTAATAGAGCATCTAATTAAGTACAATATATAAATATATATATACTTCTATTTGTGGGTACATTAGTAATGTTATCTTTAGTTACTGTAATTATTCATGCTTAAATCTTTACTCCCACACACACTATTTACTCGTATCTATTTGTAACTTTGCTTAGATGATTAAATGACTTCTCCAAGTGTTTGTCACTTCTGTTAACACCAAACTGAAGCCTTTCGGAGTTTTATAACACAGGATAATGGTTTACTTTGGGGCATTCTCTTTTAACATATTATTCCAAGAAAATTAACATCTGTTTAGATGCAACTGCTGTGCATTAAAGGGTCAGTTATTACCTCTTTCTTGGGCACCCCTCACACACAGACCAGCAGAGTTACCCCTGAGGATGGCATACTTGCGAGGAACTTACTAAGGAGGAAATGTCAGATCTGCCAGCTCAAAAATGCTGGGAACATACATCTGCCGTGGGCCCAAGCTCCGATGGGGCAGTGGGGGGACAAAGTTTTGAACCCCAGTTAGATGAGTTGGAGTTCAGGCCCTGCAGGCATCAGAGACCCAATGCTCCCTTTTATCACAAATTTGCAGCCACAGTCCTCGGCAAACATGAGGACTGTACAGTCTGCAAGATAGCATTAGCCTTGTGGTCAGGCCTTCCTCACAGAGTGACTCGTGCCTGGGGGCTAAGACGATGATAAATCATGTTTCCTCCTGTTTCCTGACACAGAAGCTAATTTCAGTGAGAGAGTAGCCTCTTTATTTTCAAGTCCCTTCCTCTTTTGTATCATTTTCTTTTCTAACCAATCAAGTTTATGACATGCATAAATTAACTATCATGCCAACATCCTTTCAGAAAAAGACTATTATAACTGTTTTTTTTCTTTTTTCTTTTTTTTTTCCTTTTTTTGTATCTCTACCCTGTAATTTAAATTACCCTTGGATGCTCTCAAAGACATACATTGAGTGTTGTTATGGTTAACTTTTGTCTTCAAGCAAGTGCTGTTTAAGTTTACAAAGTTGTTTTCTGTTGACTACAACTGGTTGAATATGCCATTTCTAAGAGATACCTTAAATATTTTGTTGATTTTTTCTACTTGGCCATCTTGTATTTTTGCTTGCCTTCTTTCCTCTTCTGTTGAAGAAGACTTTTTTTTTTTTTTCTTTTTTTTTTCTGTGCCTAAATAGTTTCAACTTAGTCTAGCAACTCAGTTTTTTCACTTGTGGATCTGCGGTCTTTGAAGAGTTTTGCCTTTAATCTCTATATATTTATATATTAACCCTTGCTTCCAAACGTAACAGCTCCATACAGATTATGTTTTAAAGGCTGTTAAGCTTCCTCTTTAGATCAGGGCTGAAAGTAACTGCCCTGAAAAGTCCATAAACCACCGGCAGCACTGTAACATTTTCCATGTTCTTAGCTGCATGAGGAATCCAGTGCTATATAGCGACTACAATACAGGCTTGTCCTGGTTGTAGCCTCTGTTACTGGGACCTTGGTACAGCTGTGAGAGGTGAATACAGAAAGAATTAGCCTTGTTTTGCTCTGGTACAACTCACCTTCAATTACAACCATGTTAGACAAAAACAATGTTTTGTCTAGTTCATCCTGACAGACAACTTCAGATGTGTGTGTTAGCTCATGCTCCCTGGAGCCACATGAGGGCATGGACTCCACGGTCAGGACAGAGCACTCAGTGACTTCTGTAGCAAATGCAGAATTTGTGTTGCTGAGAACAGTGAAAGAGATTAACTTAGCCTTCAAAATTATACACTGAAATTCTTCTTGAATCCATAGGGGTTTCATGAGCCAAGTATAAATGCATGCAGCTCAGCATAGAAATGCCATTGAATATGCAAATTTCTCATGAAAAAAAATAGTGGCAAGTGGTATATAGGATCTTCTGAACCAATTTCAGCTGATTTTTATGACAGCACATATTTTTTACATGAGCTCTAAAAGTAAAAAATGCTTTGACAAACCTTATCCAAGAATATCTTAACAGTTTCAGAAGGACATAAGGATTTTTCATACTAGATTTACAGTTACAGAAATTGGTATTCACCAAAGAGAAGGTGAGCTGAGCTCTTCATTTGTTAACATAGCATGGGGTGTTTTCACTGTAAGAAGTTGTTACTATATGACAACAGTATAACAACAAGGAATGTCATTTTCTGTGGAAAAGATTTAGACAAATTTAGCAATCAGAAAACATACAAGGTGAAATACTGTCTTCTTTAAGAAAACTAGCTACATGAAATGAATTGACACATGGCAGAAATTTTTGGCTTTTACCCTAAATGTGAAATAGTGCATTTAAACATATTCAATAAATAACCTCCCTCTATCTATTGTTGCAGAATTTCACGTTGTGCCCAGGATAGGTTCAACAACGTTTGTGTTACTGTGGGAAGGCTGAAGAGGTGTCTGTTGGTGATCACCCAATTCCACATCACACACAAGACAAGCTTTTTTATTTTCTATTTGCAAATGGCTATGTTCTTAAAAGCGGCACCTGTAGCACTTAACATTTTAAGCCTCTCCTCCTGCTTTAAATACTGCACTTATTTTTAGCCAGGTGGTAGTGAATCATCCCTAAGCATTCTCATGTGCCACCAAGTAACAGCCTGCATACTTGCTGCAATCCAGGAGATTGCAACAGCCAGATGTCGCTAATCAAGCCCTAAGTCATGCCGTGAAAGTGCTTGTTAGTGACTGCCATAAGCAAGGCACTTGTGTGTGTCACTTGAGTACAGGGAGCACCGGGATTCTGTGCTCAGTAGGAGATTGCTGCCTACATCTTGCCTGCAACATTAAGTTTTATACTGCCTAAAGATTTAGGTCCCTGAAGCTGGGTTTAAAGCCACTGAAGTCTTCTTTCAGCCTGTTTTCCTGCCCTACCTTCCTTCCTCCATCATGTATTAGATTTTTACCTGATGACTGACTTTTCAAAATAAAATTATTTCCTTATTGTGCCTCCCCCATACAATAAAGTTAAATCACAGTGTGTTAGACATACTGAAGATTTAGACCAATCCTTCCTATACATCAGCTTCACATTTTAGTAAGCTAATTTTAGCTTAGTTTTGTTTTAGACCAACATAAGTAAAGATAGGTTTGGTTGCAGAGCTTTCAGAGTCTGCATTTTGATTTGTCAGATGTTTTTTAAAGAGAACAGCTCTTCTGTAGACCTCTGTCTATATGCAGAATGAACAGATGATGCCACATGAACAAGAAACATGCTTATGTGCATTAAACATTCAAATAAGAAAGTCAAACCTCACCCCATTCCCCTTTGTGTGTCCAACAATTTCAAATTTCTCAGATCAGTCTTATGTACAAACAACCCAGTTTTAATCTTGTAGATAACGAGTTCTAATCTTCAAGAGCAGAAGCAGTGTATGATTCTGGTCTGTGACAGCACCCATGTCTGGACTCTAAATACCTTTGAGTGCTCTTTAAAAAATGAAGTTGCAGTGAAATCTTCAATAACTGAATTCAGTGACAAATTCCTCAGCCACCTCAGGGGTTTGGGTTTCCCCTTTTCTGCTTTATGGGAACAAGCAACATGCTGTTATGTGTACCTGTGCCACAATTTCAAGTAGTTGCATTTTTTTCCATAATTTAAAACCACTCTTTGACAGGAACGGTAGTAACTGGAGAGGTTCTATACACTCGCAATACTTTAAGACATTAAATAGTTTTCTAGGATGAGGGACTCTTGTAAGCACTTGCAGGGAAGGAAAAAAAAAAAAAAAAAAAAAAAAAGTTTTTGTTTCCCTTAAGAATTTATGGAAGAAGGGATAAATTTCTGTAAGGTAATATAAACTTATTCCTTGGTATCAGACTTGAATTCAGAGAGAAGTCTTGTGTTTTATTCTAACACTTTTCATCTGAATAGAAACAAACTGGGAAATAAACTCTTAAAGTAAAAAAAAAATAGTTATCAAAGTATCTAAATATATACAATTCTGGTTTGTTATTTCATTTATTTATTCTGTTTCATCACTAAACTTTTAATCTATAAAAGTAATATGTAATATACAAGAGTAAAATGTACAGAAGTACCTTTAGATGTAATAATTTAAACCATCTGTATTCAGAAAGGTGAGATAAGATTGAAGATCTACAAACAACTGCAATTCAACTTTAGCTGAATTTCTCAATATCTAGGAAAAGAAGTGGCTTTGCTTAATTAAACTTTATTTTAATGATTGTGAAAATAGCTTTTTTAGTTTGTTTTTGTTACTTTTTTAATTAAAATTATTTTGTAAATATTGTTTTCTATGTTTTCAACCCTAGGCCACTAACTTGCATCGACAGCAGCAGATACTTAACAGATGATTTAAAAGGTTCTTATAGGACACTAGCGTGTGGTCAGTAGCCAGATACATCCTTCCAGACTACTGCTCTTATTTCTGCAGTCTCACTGGCATCATAGAAAGAATTTTCTGGGGCAATTTAACCTGCTAATTTTCACAGAATTGACAATCAAGTGTCATTCTGAAGTGTTTACCATTTTCACATCATAAAAAAATATGTATTTTAAATTTAGTGCTAGTTCTTACTAGGGTAAGAAACAACACAAAATTCAGAAATAAAAGGGAATTCAAATGATTGTCACCAAATATTGCATAAAGACAAGGAAAGGTATGGTATCTGTGCTCATAGGTAGCAGTGCAAGTGATAACATACTGGATGAAATCATGAGCATTTTTTAGGTAAAATTGTCACTGAGATCTGTGGGATTTTTACCTACATTAAGTTCACTATGATCGTATCCATTATCAAGCAGGAATTTCTGCTAGACCAGATTTTGTGAAAAATACCTGGATGCGTAATATTGATTTCTGTACCAATTTGCTATGTCTAAATCACTGGTCATGAGTGACATTTTGAACTAAACCCTTGTAAATGCTGCTGGGACTTCTAAGCTTTATTATAAATGTAAATTATGTACAAACAGCTATTCCCGTATGAAATGTACCGTGGTAGTTTAGAGCAGACAGTGAATAACTGTACAAAATTTGATACTTAGAAACTAAAATACAGTGATCTCAGCTTTACCAATATTTTAACACTACTGTCAGATTCATAGTAGAAAATGTTGTAAATGTACCTTATAAGAAAATACATTTCCTTTTGCCTCTGTATATTAATAGCTTTGTTTTCTATGTCAAAGCTCAAAATGAAGCATGTAATAAAATTTTGTTAAAATCACTTTCATAATAAACACTAAATGGGAATAGGTATCTTCATCTGCCATTTTATTCATGTATATGTAAAAGCTATACAAAGTATACATATCACACACCAGTGTAATATAAACAGGAATTAGAAGAGAAAGCTTTTTTTAATAACATTTATATATTTCAGTCTATTTTGCATCTTTATGCAACAAAAAGCTTTTTCTTTTTTATCAAACAACTGGAGCACGAGTGCTGGAACAATGAGTTCCAAACAGACTTCAAGGAGAGTTGTGTGAAGCAAGAAGAAAACAGAAAAAGTGGAAAGTAGAGTCTCTATAGTGACATCAGTAGCTCAGTTAAAATGATTTAAATAATCTTTTGCAGTGCAAGAAGTGCAAACTGTCATTAAGGTGTGCTAGACCTGACAAAAATCAATTGTCAATTGACTTAATTGCTATTTAATTGTTACTTAATTGTCAATTGAATTAATTGGTATTAATTCAATTGACAAAAGGTGAGGTTTGTCACTCAGCAGTGCTTGTTAAGAGATTAATGCAGTCTGCAGAGTGAACAAGCAGTACAGCAGCCACCTATTGGGGAACAGTCAGAAGGCCTGGCACAGCAGCATGGTATTCCACTGAAACTCTTCTGTAAGTTGTTTATCTCATTAACAGAAAACATTTATTGTATGATAATACACTCTGCTGATTTTATGTATGTTGTACATGATATAAATTCTGTCAGTATGACTGATGACTATTGGTGTTGCTTTGACAGCTTTGGAAGGCATAAAAAGAGAGAGAGCTACATTCTGACTGGTTGCAAAAAATCAAATTTTCCAGCCTTTTCCAGCTAATAGCAATCTATTTAGGTAATATTGGCAGTTATCTTAGTTACACTCCAAGAAGATACATCATTATTTTTATCAAACTACAGACAGTGTATCATGATGGAGAACATCAGGTGGTGCTCAGTGGTCTTTGTGGCTTCACAGCTCTGAAGGAGTAATAAGAGAAGTCTGCTCCTATCGAAGACAGAAGAGCTGAAATCAAAAGTTTCTAAAAGTCATTGCAAGACAAATTAATTTCTTGTAGTGAAGTATCTGTGTACAACTGCATTAGCCACTGAAACCTCAGCAGTCATCACAATATGCATTTGAGTATAAGATTGTAGTTTACTGAAATAATATTGCCTGGTAAGAATCACAGAGTTATGCAAAATCCAGATCTCACCATGACTTCCCAACAAGCTCACAAAATATAATTTTAACACGTGGCCTGATGAACAGCACTCCTGAGTGACCCAGCAGGTAACTGAAGGCAGACTTGTCAGAGATTTACCTTCTTCTTTATTCAGCCATCAACCATGACCGATTCCTGATGTCACAGAGCGAGTCTGTCCTGTACAATCATAATAACTGACAACATGTTGAATGATAAGTGATTTATTAGTCTTTGCCTCTTTGCATGCTGCAAAGAAGACGTCATTCCCTGAGCATTTTTAGGAGATACTCCCCTGTGCAGTGCAGAGTGCATTTTTCTTTCTCCATTTTGTGTAGCCATGCCTGAACTCCTATAGCACATGAAGCCAATGTGGGCTGCAGTCTGCTTTCTCCTGCCTGTAAGCACATCTTACTGGTGCTGCCTAGAACCCTAACAAATTCTCTTCTGTCGTTACTAGGCAAGCACCACAAGCATAGATGCTCTTGCTCTAGGTTTTGCTAGAAAATGGTTCTATGCTAAAGCATAAATCCAGAGAAAGCACCATAAATGCCCATCTAGCTTTTTATCCTGTGTGTTATTTACTTAGGAGTTGGCATTATTATCGCACAGAACTTTTTAATGATCTTTTGAGGAGATCCCTTGCTAAGTAGCTCTGGAGAGCCTCAGCACTGCCCAAGGCGATGGACATGGACACCTAGCCCCTCAGCATCCTGTACCACTCCAGCACAAAGGTGATACACATACCAACTGCCACCTCCACTGCATGCCTGCTGATGCGTGGTTTGAGACGCTGCACTCCACTAACACTTCACATGCAGAGTAACACGCGATCCAGCTGGCTTATCTCCAGCTCACTTACACTCTGTATACAACACTATTCCTAACGTAATGGTCATACTTTTATAAAAGTAATGTGTTAGATGACATGCAACATGTGCCTCCAGACACAGAAATGAGAAGAGCAGGGACCTGCCTTTCTGAAGACATTCAAGAAGCCTGAGACAAACTGCAGCCCTGGCTGCAGAGGTGCAGCAGCATGTATCAGGTCTAAGGGCAGCAAGTCATATTGCTCACAGGTGTGATGTGAGGTACAGATCCTTGGAGCTGCCCAGCAAGCGTTTTGTTCATATTGCACCTGCTGTATGAGGGCAGCCTCCCTCCACCACAGTGCTGCTTGAGCAGTGAGAGAGCATCTGTGAAATTAAAACACCTGCACTTGCCAGTGCATATTATGTCAGTGCATTATTTAAATGCAGTAGCCATTTTTTTCATGAGAGACACAAAGAAATAAAGTATTGTTTGTGCCAGACAATTTGTTCTACTTACTACCTTTGAGATACTCATCTTTTGTCAGATCTTTGTAATGGCCAGAAACTGGGTCTAACCCAACAGAACACATTTGCCTGCAAGCTGCCCTCTGTGGTTTTTGTTCTCTGGGGCTTTTTCCAGATTCCAAACCCACATGGGCGCACCTGCCCCAAGATCAAATTGTAGGTTTCCCCCATCACTTCAGTGCCTGCCTAGGCATACAACAGGACAGTGCAGCCCCACTGTCATGCAGGAGAAGAGATCTGCAGTAGCCAGGTTACAGGAAACAAGTTTTGTATAGGACCCTTGACAGATTCCGGGTTACAGATGGGTGTTGTGCATCTAAATAAATCTTGGCTGCTTTCTTTTTCTTTCCTCCTCCTTCTCTCAGTTGTTCAGCTTATAGCCATAGCATTTGCAGAAGCCTGTTCTGCAGCTGTATATGCAGCATTTGTGTGCAGCTACAACATGCCAGGGCATCGCTACAGTTTGAAGCACTGAGCTGATGACTAAGCCTTATGTTGCTCACCACAAAGTCCTGCTCGCAGCTTCACAACTGATTGCTGTCACTGCCCCCACACAGGTTTCTTGCCAGGTGAGCACAAAACACTGTCAATGCTGTTCTGGAGATTCTTGCAGTTAAATGCAGTACCTTCCCAAAAACATATGCCTCCACAAAAGCAGGTAGGCAAAAGTTACTAGTAAGCAAATCACTGTTACTTTGATAAAGTTAGTGTCATTATAACAGCATGTATGAGGTTTTAGGTTCAGATACACAGCTGTGATAGAGTGTTTTCAGCAAATGATGTTCCCCTCATCTAAGTCCCCATCTCAGCTTTCCATCCTTAAAGTTCTAGTTTCACTGTTGAGAAAGTTGTTTATCTGAAAGCAAATGGTTTCACTGATAACATATTAAGGCATTTATTGTAAAATGCACCAGTAATGTTTTCGCACATCCTTTTTATTTTGATGGTCCCCTCCATCCCTTATATCCTCACCTTCTGAAAAAGGTTTCTGTGGCACTGTGCCAAAACAATATGAAAAGAAAGTGGGGGAAGCATATCAACCTTTCAGGATCAAATATTCATTAAAAAAAATGGAAACTGACAGACACAAAACCTTACAAGACTAGTTATATTTGCTGGGGCCAAATGCTGCTTCACGTATGCTAATTCATGAATTCATGACTAATTCATTCTTGGCTGCTACAGGACAGGAACTACATGAGGTAGTGGTGGATAAGTCATCGGGACTCCTGTGACCAAAAGGCACAATGGCTGCTTGGGTTGGCCCCCAACAGACAGTGCTGGAAGGCTTATTTCACACTGGAATAACACAAGTAAGGTCAGCCTCCTCCTCCCCCCCCCCCCCCCATATACCCATATAAAGCACCCATTCAATTCAACAAGCACCTTGCCTGAGTGAAGACTGCATTGTTCAGGCACCACAAATTAGTCACTGTTCCTAAGAAAATAATCAGAATAATATTTGGAGGTAATTTTTTCTTAACAGACACTACCTAGAAATGCCTACTTTCACAATAGGGGGCTGCCAGCAGTATCTCTGGACTACTACCTTGCTATCACAGGTGATCCACCCTATGGAGTAGGAATGCTTGCTCCCAAAAGTCTCGCCATGCAGCCCAGCAGCTGAGGTGGTGTGATGTGAAAGTGGAGCATGCCGACCACTGATTCCTGCTCCAGGAGATATGCCTGTTGTGGAAAACCAGCAAAAAAGTGGGATGGGCCACTGAGTGAAGCAGTCAAACAAGACCTCATTAGATAAAGTCATGAAATAACCCACTTACCACTGCTTCTGCATCTCAGGGTCTTACCTGCTCTTAATCCCAGTGCTTCTGCCTGTGTTTTGTTACTACTTGGAGTTCATCAGCAACGTTTTTAGCCTTCCCCCAGACCTACAAACTCACCTAAACAGCCTGGAACCACAGACAGCTGGCCAGCAGGCAGAACTACCCAAAGTGAGATGGAAGTGCAAACAAACAAGCAGTGAGAAAGCACCTGCCCACACTTGGCAAAAACAAGAATTATGTAAATCTCAGGTTGGAGCAGGATCACATTTCTTTGCCTCTGGACAGGGCATGTTCAGTGTGGCTCTACTGAACAAAGAAATTAAAATATATCCTACTTTTCTTACTTGGTTTGTTTAGGGAATAAGTCTGACTGTTTTTCAGGTAATTAAAAAAAAAAGTTGACAACTATAAAAATGATTTTATTTTCTGGGAACCTTCTCATTTTTATAAAGTCACCTGGCAGTAGTAAACAAGCAACTACTTTAAATTAGCAGTAGTAAACATTCCCTGCTTGAGCTAACATTTGGTGTAGTGAGCAAGAGCTATATAAAAAAAACAAGTCTTGTAACTTGGCATACATGATATAGGCTCTGTAGAACTGTATGGCGTTGTGTGCATACATAATATGCCATCCTGTACTGAGTGTATAGTGGAACTAGAGATGAGGGAAGGGTGGCTTTGGGAGCTTTTGTGGTAAGCAAGATCCATGTGACTGGGAAGTGATCTAGTTCCCACATTTTATAGTATCAGTGCAAGATCACCACCACAGATTTTTTTTTTTTTTTTCTCCAAGCCACAATATTAGCAAAAACATCCACAAACTTAGAGAAGCATGGCAGGAATACAGCTACTTTTCAAGCTTCTGTTGTTTAATCAGGTAGGTGTTCCTAGTGACATCCTAGTAAAAGCTAACACAGCACACAAGGGGGCAGACTGTCTCAGGCAAAGAGGAAGATTTGCCTGCATTTACTATTCAGATGTCCAACCTGGGTATTGTGCTAGATCCTCAGCTGCAGAACAATGGTGTATTGTTACAGTATGCAGGCATCAATTTTCATGTCTTTATACCCTCTGTGCCTGACCAAGCTGTCACAACTCTAACATACAGACCTGCCTCCTGATAGCTCTTTCATCGTGTGGAGAGAGGGACTGCTGTGCTGGGTAGTTATTTGATGGAGAACATCAGTCCAGCTACACAAGATGGGCAAAGAGAAATTTCTTCAATGTGCTGTTGATGTTCATTCTCTTATGATTGATCTCCATGAATCTGGGTCTTTCCTGACCAGCTCCTGGCCCTACATTCCTACTTCTAGCCCCTGCCTTGCACTTGCAGGGCTGTAGGGCACCCCTCCCAGTGTGGTTTTGTGCTGCCAGCAGGAGCAGCGCTGAAATCAGACCCTGACTCAGTTTGAGGGTGGGCTGGCAGGAAAAGCCACTTCCACAGTCCTAGAGCAGACAGCCCAGCAAGAAAACAACACAGGCATTCTCAGAAGCAGCTCTTGGCTAACCAGAGCAGCAGGCGCAGCACGATCCAGCACCACCAGTCTGTGCACAAAATGGCCACAAGTATCAATGCCTTGCTTCTGCAGCTTTGCAGCTACACCTGAGTACAGGCCCAAGCTACCAGCACAGCCCTGGGAGACTCAAGTCAAGCAGGTGGTGGGTATTCCCTGTTAAATCCAAGGGAAAAAAAATATATATATATCAGAAACTTCTTCCAAGAAGTTTCTGGCAAGCCACCTCCCTCTTTCCCTGTGAGAGGGCCGCATTAGTGAAAATCTACTTGCCAACCCCCCCCCCAAAAAAAAAAAAAACCACCATAAAAGTTTAAAAATGAACTCGTTCAGCGCCGTACACGGTGCCCCCTACCCCTCAGCCTTAAACCCCAACAGCTGACCCCAACCCTTTCTGACGGCCGCCCCGTGGCACGGGGAGCCCCGCCCTGCCGCCTCTCTACCTCCCTCCTTCTTGGTAAGCTCCCGGCCTGTCCCGATCGGCAGCGGGGAGGGCGGAGGCAGCAGCCTCGGGTTGCGGCAGGAGCAGCTGGAGCCGGCCATGTCTGGGGACGGCGGGGAAGACCTAGCGGCCTTCGTGGCGCTGTACGGTGCCGCGCTCCGCGCTTCCTGCGTCCCGACGCGCTACTGGGAGAGCCTGCGCCGCAAGCTGCGCGGAGAGGTGGGTCGGGGGGCTCGGAGGAGAGCCAGAGCAGCAGCCGCCGCCCTCCTTCATGGCCTTGCCTTTCGGGAAGCGGCCCGGCCAAGGGAGTAGAGGCGGCGGCCGCCGTAGCGGTGCTGGGAGGAGCGCCGCGCCGTGCTCCCCGCGCGGCGGCGCCCATCTTAGCGCCTGCCCGCGCGCTGGGGGCGGCTGGTGATGGAAGGCGCCGTGGCCATGTTTAAGCCCGGGCGTTGTCGGTGTGTTATAGTTTGAGTTGCCTTGTGCCCTGGTTGGTTGGTTTTTCACTAATTTTCCTATCTCTCTTCGCTTCCGCGCCGGTGGTTTCGGTCTCTCAGCCTTGCTGCCTCGTCTGGCACGCCCCGCATACACGCGAGCTACCCACTGCAGGTGGAGGTGGGCACAGGGCCCACCCAGCCCTTTTGGAGAACAGGGACAGCAGGGGGAAGGTTTTGCCTGGAAAACCAACCCCAGCAGCACGAGGGTTGTGTTGTACTGCATTGTAGAGCAGCTGTGCAGCATGGCTTTTTGTCAGGATAAATTTTGGGGAAGCTGTCAGCCCTTGTAAGCTTGTCACCACTTGAAGATGCATCAATGTAAATCTGCAGACCTCTCTTGAGGAGGACTCCCTCCTGCCATCACCATCACTTTGCAAGGGCTGGTCTGTTTCAGCTGAAGCTGACACCAGGAGGAGTCTGTGAAGTAAAGGGGCTCCGTACACCAGCACAGAGAGTCCCTTTTCCCTGTTTGTTATCTGGAGAAGTGGGAGAGCTGTCGGGAGTCTGGAGGAGCCTGCCTGGAGAGGGAAATAAGGGTGAGGTGATCTTACAGTCCCAGAGGAAGAAAAAGCACTGATGAAAACTTCAGAGTATGGGGAGAACAGTGTGGGATGCAGGAGAGCACCACCAGCAGTGGAGAAACAGATGCGATTTGGTGAGAAGTTTGGAAACAAAGTGCAGGACAGTGGGAAAGGAGAATAGGCTGTGGTTTAATACACTTTTACAGGTAGACTAACTTTTCATTACTTGGATGCTTTTCTTCCCCATCTCAGCTTTAAAGCAGGGATGGGAGGGATGCATAGAAAGACATGAATCTTACAGCACACTCAGGAAGATTTGAGTATTCCTGGTGCTTTCTGACTGTTCCTTGTCTGGTACCGCTATTAAGAGGGATATGTGTGTCTCACAGAGAAAATAAATCTACATCAACTCAAGCATGTGCTCAGTCACAAATTTCCTGTAATATTATACCTTTCTCAGCAAGGATGTGTACAAGTGACTCGGAGCAGGGAATATGCACTGCCCTATTTAAATAGGAGGGTAAAGAAGAGATGTACTGGAACAGGATGAAGTAGAAGGCAGTATAAAACCAGTAAAGAAACCCAAAATTGCAGGCTTTTGCACTGCCATATGCCACTATTAGAAAGCTAGAGGTAATTGACGAACTGGATCATTGATTGTGATGTGATGCAGCACAGGCTTAAGGTTTGTGTCCTGTGGCCAAAATCCATGCACATTGTTGGGGGGCCATGGAATTTAAAGGGGGAAGAGAGTAGAATGAGGAAAACCATAGCTCTGATGCTTTCATAGGGGCTAGGACAGAGAAGGGCAGGGTGGAGAGAGCACGTGCCCTAGGGTAGCAGAATGCTCCATCAGTTTCATTTTGCTTGCAGCTGTAGCTGAGCGTGCTCTTTTGTACTAAGTGCCCTGGCACGTGTGGAGAGAAGTGTAATGATTTCATTGTGCTTAGGAAGATAAATCAGGCTGATGTTGGCATGTGTCTCTACTATTGCAGCTTCTGTGTTTTATCCAGAAGAAAGGCAAAAGGATATAGAGAATACTGGGACATCCTGGGAAAATTGCATTGAGGAATGCTGTAGACTGGGACGAGCTCTTGAGGAGGTAGATACAGAGTTGTGATATGTTACAACTGGAGCAGCAGCAGTAAAGACAGCAGAGGAGGTGAAGGGAAAGGATGAAAATGTTTTGGGGCTTTAGGTGAAGAATAACTGGGGAAAAGAAATCAGTGAAATGTGAAGCATAGTATGAGCTCCCTTGCTTCGTGTGTGAAGGTGGGAGTTCTTCATCTGTCTTAACCTGTTGCAAAGATTAAAACTCTCTAGCACAGAACTTGAAAAACTTGCATCCATAACACAGATATTATCATCTTACATACCTCCAGAACCCAGCCCGGGCAGCCTTTTTCCAACACATGTGCTTTGACATACAGAACCCTCCTTCCTAGCCGTATGCTAATGCCTGCAAGAGAAGTGGAGGGTTTTTTAATTTTTCCCCCATCTGCTGGAGCAGGTTTCCTTCAGAGAGCATTGTGTAACTGCAAATTAAACTGCTAATCCAAAACATGGTGTGTCTGCTAGACCAAGAAACCTGCTTTTATTTCTTTACTTTGTATTAACATGCAGTGCCTCTGGGAAGCAAACTTCTCAGGGTTTCTGGCAAAAACTTGAAAACTTGCAAGTGTAACAACTTACACTAAAATTCATTTCCAATATAGCAGTTGTTTTCTATTTTACTGGAGAAATCTCATGTGTTTTAGTTAGCAATACATGCTTCTGTGGCCTGCATAAGTCTGGGAAACACTGTGTCTGCATCTAATTTTACATGTGATCCTCTTCCTTTTCTCTTCAAGTTGTATGTGAAACAGCAGGCTCCTGCGCATTGCAGCAAGTTTTTTGTGGCCTTGAGAAGTTACTGTCAAAGGACTCCTTAGAGTTTTGTCCAAGTTTGAAAGTAAGGCTTCTAATTGATTGTGCTGCATTCCTTCTAACAATTAATGCTACTAAACATGCTGTTGCTCACAGGCTACCATGGCCTTTGCAGCAGTTTGCAGTGTGCCTGAAAGGAATTTTCTGAAGATGCCTGTGCTTTTTAGTTGTTGTCATGACATGTGCCTCGTTTGTTTCACATTGTCTGGTTCACTAGGTTTGTTAGGTTGGAACTGCACCTGAATAGGAGGAGGCAGGGATTTTGCCCAAGCATGTCTTGCTTGCAAATAGTTGTGCCACCAAACTGTGTTGCTACCCCTTTGCTCTTGTCTTGTAGAAATATTACTTACTGTGGTAGAATACGTTGTGCGAGTTCTCCCTGTTCTGCTTCAAGCAAGAGGTTATGCTTTTCAAATCAGTGGTGGGACCTCACACAGCTGATTTTTGTCTCAAGCAGTTTAAGATTCCCTTAAGAGAGCTGCTGAGTTGGCAGAATGACAGGATTTACTTCTTTTTTTTTTTAGCAAAATTCTGCTGAAAAGGTATTAAAAGTGGAAATTACTGCTAAGCCGCTACACTTCTGCTAAATGAAACTGATGTAATGTTGGAGGGAGGGATCAAGACATGGGCTCAGAGGGTCTGGAGTCTCAGTTCCCAAGCACTGAGTTGGTATTTCATGAAACATGCAGCCAACAACTTCCTTGTTATTAGCATTCACTGTGGGTGCTTGGTAGGTGGGTGGAGGCTACTCTGGGAGCCAGCAACAGGCTGGCCCCACATCCCTGCACTGCCCAGATCCTAGTGACAAAACCTTGTGTGCAAGAAGCATACAGGCCAACCGTGTAGCAAGTGTTAAGTGGACTCCAGTGAATTGCACTTGTGGTTTTAATTTCCTACCAATGCGAGTCATGTAGCTGCTGTTTCTCCTGCCAGCTAACGAGCTCCATGGGGAAAACTCTTGATCTAGCAGCAGGAGCAGCAAAGAATCACTTGGCAGGAGGAGTGGCATGTCTGTGCCCTGCTGTGCTCTTTGGCTGCCTGCCGTGGGCTGGGATTAGTGCTCATGCAGAGAGCTGGCTCTGGAGGCTGGCCCAGCTGGGAGCCAACCTGATGGACATCAACCGTGAGCACTGCTGGCAGCCACCCACGGCAGGACGCCATGTGTCGCTGGGACCTGCCTGCAGTTAAATCAGCTTGGAGTGCCTGGGAGTCATACAGGCAATCAAGCAGGGACTTCAAGAAATGGTGGTGGCTGCTGTTGTAACAGCAAGAGGTCATAATATTGCTTGCTGTTGAGTAATAACCTCTTCTAGCAAAACTGGAAAGCTAGGAGTAAATTAGAATTAGTAGCTAGTTTGATGCTTGCTGAAGTGGATGATGCTAAGTTAGCTATTACTTTTTTTGAATAGATGTATTCTTAGTCTCCAGTGAAGATGCTTGCAAAATAATTTTATTTACCCTAAAAAAAAGTACATTTGGAGTTAGCCAATGCATTGTTGGCATCTTTTTCCACTCCTCATCCCAAAGGAAAACACCAGCCCCTGATCCTCACAAGTTGCAGGAACTTCTTCAGCTTAGGTGCTGTAACTTGAAGTCTGAAGTAGGTGTCATTTCCTTGCTGCTCTCCTTGGGCAGCTATCTGCTTTGCCTAAGTGGTTTTGCTTTACAAACATAGGGTTGAATTCCTCACCATCCAGCTGGGGTTTAGCAGAGTTTATCATCTTGGAAGAAAACTCTGTTGAAAGAAAGAAATAAAAGCTTGTTGCTACCTACCTCTGGGATTTTCCAGCTAATAAGTTGTCAATGTCTAGAAGTAATGACTTGAAATAATGATGCATCAGGGACCTACCCAGGCTTGACATGTTAAACCAGTACCTCTAGAGGTTATGCTTCTAGGTCTTTCACATTCCCAGTTACCTTCTAATGAGGTTACATGGAGAATGTGCTGTTAGGAAGTCTGATGCCTCTTTAAAAATTACGTGTAAGAGAGGCCTTAATGATTTGTCTGCTCCTGCCTGGTTGGTTACGTAGTGCGACTGACTTAGCAAAATAACTCCCTTTAAAAGGATTTGAAAAGGCTTCTGAGACTTAATACCCATTTTCTTCTTAAAATTACATGTCTTTTTTGAAATCAGAAAAGTTGTAAGTAGCATCTTGGTTCTGCAAAAGGTATACAATCCCACCATTTGGCAAGATTTGTGGCAGAGAGGAAACTTGTGTAGTGGCCTACTCAATTTATGTAGGTTTTTAATCAAGTTATTACATCTAAAGTGGCAAAGAACGCAAACCCCTTTTAGCATATTGGTGGAGGTACCTGTATAGACTTTAACTTGCAGCAATATAAGGAGTCTTCCAACTCATCCAGAGGTGAGTGAGCATATGCAGTTCCCTGAGTACGGAAAGAAGAGGAGGAAACATGTTAACATTTCATGACTGGTTCAGAACTTGATTGGTAAAACCTTTTTCAGGGGTCCTAATATACTCAGTGTGGTTCTGCAGACTGGGTAACTCCTGGCTTTGTTGGGCATGACATGCCATAATATGAAACTAATTTTGCAGAAATTGTTTATTTTAGCTAAGATTAACAAAAATACTCAGTTCTCACTTTCTAAAAAGTCTGAGGAGTTAAAGTTATGGACAGTCATCAATAGATGCTAAAGAAACCAACAAAGCTTACTGCCACTGTTAAGCAGAGAAACTTCCCAAACAACTAACTCCATTACTTTATTAAAATGTGCAAGAATTAATTCTGTAGTCCATTTATCTGTTAAAAATGCAATAAATGACAGATTACAGGCCAAATTTGTCTACAAGTGCCTTTCAGTACTGCATTGTGCATGTCATGGTAGTGCCTCAACGTGTTTGATACTCTACATTTTCAATCTCAGGTGTTTGATGCTGGTGACTACTTTGGGATAATGCAAGTAGAAGAGGTAGATGAGAAAGAAGACAGTGATGAAGACATGGAAGAAGAATTGAAAAAGAAACCAAATCCTGGAAATGGGCCTTGTTTCAAAGTTATTGTAACAAATGAGAATGGGCTTCAAGCCTCCAATCCTGATAGGTGAGTAGGGATTTCAAAACTGGTCTTTGGTCTTTGAGTGGTCTTAAACCCTAAACATTTGGAAATCCTTTTTTAATTTATTTTTTTACTATGAAACAGAGCTGCTTGTTTCAGGAAAGGTAAATAATCTCCATGCTATGAAGCCTATCTTGTAAAGAGTACCTCTCATAATTTAGTGTTAAATTATGAGTTAAGAGTTTCCTCTTTAAATTATGCAGGAAGATGCTTATAAATCAGTTTAATAAAATAGAGTAAAGGCAACCTTAATAAGTTCTGTAGAAACTTTTGTATCTGCATGTGTGCTCTTGGAAGAACACTGAAGAAATAAATGTATCTTCACAAATCTCAAGCTAAGGTTATACTGAGTAACTTCAGTAATGATGCATGGCCTATTAAATTTCCTCCAGTTGGCTAAAATATAATTTAAGTATGATCACGTGATTGTATGCTATGCATACATACATAATTGAATGCATCAAGTTACTGTTGGCTTTCTTCAGAATCAGCTTATATGTCATGAATATGACATTAGCATGCATCTGTAAAATTAGAAAAGTTGCATAAGATTAATAAAAAGAAAAAATGTTGTAGCACTCATTTAATTTCAAATGTAGAGGAGGTTATTTGTCATACATTCATAAATAATGAAGTCTAAACTCTGGAGGTCTAAACATAATTGTTTTTAAAAAAAATGCCAGACTTTTCATACTTTCTAGGTTTGGGAGTTTTAGACTTTGTATGTTTACCTAAATTTAGCCTTGATGAGTTTAAAAAAAAAACTTACAGCATAGGCATCTGCCTTTACATGCCTGCTTTAACTGAAGTCTTTGTCTTTCTAAATCTGAGAACACATGTAGATTATAAAATTCAGAAGATCTCATGTGATACTCTTGGGCTTCCTTGCAGCATTCAGACATGTCTGTTTGCTGAGACTTGAACTAAATTTACAGGGAGCATGACTTTAGCATTCTCTGGAGTCTTTAATTTTAAAATTAAAGGAAGTTTCTTCTTTATCTGGAATCTGAGATACAAGAACTGTTCAAGGATACTCAGCATACATGATAGTTGACGTGTTTTTAACTTACTGAAAATTGGGGAGGGGGTTTAGCAAGTAGAACTCAGATTTTTCTCTGATGTGATTCAGTAAGAAGATATAACCAACATGTGGAGAACCTTTAAATGACTAGGCTTTTGCTGTAAAAATCATGCAGCTTACACAAGGAATAAACTTGTCAAGAAGAGGCATGCCAGTTATGTATGGTTTTGATTTAGTTGGTAATTCTTTTAAACAATGCTTTTTTTTTTTTTTCTGGGGGGGGAAGCGAAAAAGGAACAAAGACCTTAAAACTGTATTATTTTTGGACTAGTCTACTATATAGGCTTCTAATGATCACACCTTTCCACATAGTTTTAAAGAGTTCATGGCTAGCAAGGTCTTTGAATACTTTCGCAGAACACTGTATTTACCTTCTTCAGGCAAGAATATCAGGTTGATGCAGTGGAATTAATAATGTCAAAAAGAGTAAGTCTTGTGTTCAGGGATATTAAGAGGAACTGGACTAACAAACTGAGTACTTTGTTCTGTGTTTGCTCCTCATTTTCATAGAATTGCTAACTAATGTACAATAAACTTTCTAGAACTAAAGCAATGTGTAAGCTACTGCTGGGAAATTGTTCTTAACCTGTAACGTCACGATGTGTACTCAGGGAGTACACTCACAATGTGTACTTTTGGACTAAGAGAATACTTAGTTATCAAACTGTCTACAAGGACCTGTAGCTCTTATTCACAGGAAAAAAAAGGCCATTTGCATGTAAAAATACACTATTGTAATGTTACCAAAATTCTCTTTAAGCGTTTTCCTCATCGACCATGCTTGGACATACCGTGTTGAACACGCCCGCCAGCAGCTGCTTCACATACCTGGTTTACTTCACAGAATGGCAAATCTCATGGGCATCGACTTTCATGGAGAGATCCCAGATGAGGGCAGTATTGAGCAAGTGTTGCAGGAAATGTGGAAATACAATCAGACCTACCAGCTTTCTCAAGGGGTGAGTCTCTAAAGCCTAGTTGGGATGCTAAAAAGCTCTGAGTGTGAGTGAAGACATTCTGGTCTAGGGGATTGTTGTGATAGCTTTCTTTTTTTTTTGTTTAAAAAGCAAATTTGAGCAGTACATCTCAGTCTTTCTATCCTGTGTCTTTGTTTCCCGTATTGTCATGAGTGGCTTATGGGTCAGGTGAAATTATCTGTGTTACCACACTTTCCTGGAAGACAATTAATTCAACCTATAGTTGAATGTGGCTTCTGATTCCCTTTCTGGCACTGAACTCTTTGAACAGTTTAAGTCTAATCCCCATGCCTCCATTTCTGTACCTGTAAAAGGTTGACTGTAGTGTTAACAATCAATTTTAGGCTCATTCGTTCATTCTGGGTTTTATCATAAGTGTTGCAGGTAGGAATGTTTTGATGCAACCTCCAGTCTCACAGCTAGCTGTTGTAGCATGGGGCAGCTCTGCTTTCTTTCATTGCTACAGCTGTGAACTTCAAACTCCTCCTTGTAGCAAACTCCTTCTAATAGAAACTGAAGGAAAACTAACCCTATGAGAAAACAAACAGTATTCTGCTGCTTTAACTCCCTGAAATGACTTGTTTGATACAGGGGAAGTTGGTCTGGTAAGCAATAGATATGCTACCATAAGAAAGAAGATGGTACTGTGCCATTGAGTTGGGAACAGGCTTGCCAGGCTTTCACAGTGCCTGGATTCTAGACTGGCTTAGTCTCAGACTTGTAGAAATGGGAATGTTACTCTGTACTTAGCACCTGCTCACAATCTTGAGTAGAGTAGGAAACAGAGAAATGGTGTAGAGAGTATTGTCAGTGCTTTCTGTCTTGCAGTGCTTTGCTTTTCTACCAATTGCTGTGTGCAGAATGTCTCACTCTATTTAATTGTTCAGACTGCAGAGGAGAAGGTTCCTGTCTGGTATGTTATGGATGAATTTGGATCACGCATTCAACATTCAGATCAGCCTAGCTTTGCAACAGCACCACTATTCTATATGCCTCAACAAATTGCTTACACTATTCTCTGGCCCTTGAGAGATCTTGAAACTGGTGGTAAGCATGTGTGTCTGAGTCTGTTTTTTAATGCCCACAACAGAAGTTACGCGATATTCTTATAAATAATTGAGCACTTCACAGTACGATAGGTACTTCAAGACTAAAATGACTGCATATTTCTAAAGCTATCAAATTTCAAAGTTCCATCTGATATTTCTAGTACCATAATTTATGTGATGTCTACCTCCTACCAGTCCTTTATCCATCAAATAATGTTCATGTTTTATTGACAGAGCACTTAAATCTTGCATCGCTGCCTTAGTGAAACTACTGCTTCAGGCATCCAAAAGTTTAAGAAAACTTCTTAGTGTTAGTATCTCTGAGTCAGTCAAGTACTTGAAGTGAAGAAATGCAAAATCAGCTTTGTGCCTCTATCCTTAGTTGGAGGCCACCTTATGCCCCCATCCTGTAGAAGGTGTGATTATGTTCAGCTGTATGATTAAACTGTCATAAGTCAGCTAATTTGGGATTAATTTTTGTATCCCAGGTAATGCCCTTTTAATATAGTTCTTTAAATGCAAAATTAGATGTAATTACAAAATTTGTGGTATTATTAACTGTTCAGCTGTCATATGTGTGTTGAGGTATGAGGAGGATTTTAAGTGGAGAATGGAAGGCTACTCCTAAAAGACTCCTTGTTTTGCTGCAGATGAAGTGACTCGTGATTATGCTTATGGGGAAACAGATCGCTTGATCAGGAAGTGTGTTTTGTTACCATGGGTGCCTGCTGAGGTATTGGATGTCAACTGTTTTACCCCAGAGCCATCGGATGAGCATTACCAGGTATGAGTTTAACAAATCTCATCTTTTATATCTTTATAGAGATAGTGTCTAAAAAGCTTTCAAGAGTTCTGTTTCTTTTTAGGCTTAAAGATTAATTCAGAATTTATGTACTAACTAAAAAAAAATCAAAGCATAGTGAGACAAGAAGTATATTGTATATAATATGTAACTTTCAAAACTGAAGCAAATTGAATGGCCTATAATGTTACTGCATTATTGCCTACTATTTTTAATGTAATTTTTAATTTTTAGTGCAAGGCATTGCCTAATAGGCTTACCCACTGGCTCTGTTATTATAGCACTTCTGGTCAGTCTTGAATTACAGAAAGATTCACTTTGGTATGCTAGGAGTGGTTATGCTTTTCAGCCTAGTAATACATTGAATGTGGTTTAGAATCACTAAATATAGGAGTAGCGACAACATAGTATAATACTTAATGTATACAGAGAACGCAGCATGCTGTTCTGTGGTACATAGCAGCTATACAGCAGCATTATTGCTTGTCATGACCGCCCTTCTACTGCCACACATGTACCAGCTACAGTTATTGACTCATTTTGCTCTTTAGATATTGAGAAAGAGATGGGTTTGCATTGTGAATCAGTCATGTAAATGTGAGATCTTGATGACTTTTGGTATAAAGCCTTGTAGTTACTTATGTAGTGTCAAGTAAAAAGTATACATTCAAGCCTAATATAAACAATCTTCTCCATGTATGTGTAAGAAATCTGATGCACCTTTTGTAAAGTACTGATCTAATCTGTTCTGAGCTCTCCTTTCTACTAAGGGTTTGTGATATTTTAAGAATATGAGATAAATGTTGCTTGGAGTCTCCTTTTCATCTCCTTTTCATGCACCAAGCTTGCATGAGATTCTTTTTTAAGAAGGCAGAAGTGTGATTGCTGATTCATATAAGGATGCTGTACTGGTTGCTAACAGTGTTCAAAGTGCGGCTTCTCAAGATGAATCTGTGCCATATACCAACTGCCTGCTACTTTTGATGGAGGATGGGCAGAAAATGCTGGATCCAGTTTGTTATTAACCAGGCAAAAATGAAGTTAAGCTGCTTCTGTCAAGTAAAGGTATACACTCAGAACAGCTAGGCTGTTTTGTAACCCATGTCAGATTAGTTGGTTGGGATTTTGCACTTTCTGGAAGCAGGATAGATGTAAATACTTAGTATTTGCAGATGAGGAACAATGCTTGCATGGTTCTGGCCTTGCAGATGTTCTCTTGGCAGAAGTGCCTGTATCTCAGATAAGGCAGTCTTTCATGTGTGTTTTAATTCTGTTTTGGGATGATCAGTGCAGGCTAAAGAGCTATGTGTGGCAGATGACCCAAATATCTTCCCACCCCACCTTGAAAGCATCTTTTCAGAGCATCCTTTTGTCTGTTTGTGTGTCTGCCACTCGGCTATTGAGATGACAATAAAGTATTTATGCTAGAACCATACAACGGAACTCTTTTACTCTAGAATTTTTAGCTGTAGATTAAAGTCTTAAGCTGGTGACAGACCAGTGAAGAATAACTTGGGGCACACTCCTAGCTGCATTGTCTTCACATAAGCAGAGCCATATACACAAAAATTTGCAGACTATGTCAGAGATTTGTTTACAGTGTTAATGTGTGAGACAGCAATTTTGCAAGGAAATGTAATTGTGTGAAAATCTTTATGCAAGTCATACTGTTTCACAATGAAATTTGCTGCTACCTCTGTACAGTTTTTGTAACTGGGAATGCTTCACTCCTGTGTACAAACAGTCACTTGCTAAATTGTCTGTGTTGTTGTTTTGTTTTTTTTTTTTACCATAACTAGGGGTGCTATTTTCCTGGTTCTCACTTTTCTTTAGATAGAATCATAGAATCAGAATGGTTTGGGTTGGAAGGGACCTTTAAAGATGGTCTAGTGCCAATAAATCTGAAAAGTTTCAGTCTTTATAGAAGAATCGGAGTTGTTAGAGCAGTATTGCAGATTAACTTTCACCTGGTTTTTGTCCTATTACCTAATTCTGTTCTTCAACACAGACCACAGAGTCTGTGACTTAAATGCTACTATGGGTAGTGTGATTGGGCAATGTTTGCAGAAAGCATAGTCAGAGGAGGCAGTTTCTCACAAAGTGTCTGGGATGGAAGAAGTACCTCTTGGGAGACCAGAGTATTTGTTGTTCTGCAGTGGCTCCCTGAATTTGAATTTCAGGATAGATGTTAATGAATCCTCTACTGTTCTGAGAATTTTAGTCTTCTCTTAAAAGTACAAGCTTCTTTCCTTATCTTAGGTGACTACAGGAGTTATTCTGTATTTGTATTGTCCAGTCTATTTTTAGAAGATACCTGATCAGGATTTGCTTTTATTTATACTTTCCAGTTAATAGGATTATATTCTCTGTAACAGCCTTAAAGGTAGAGTGGAATGTCTGTGGCTGGACAGGTGTTTCAGTACTGCAGCTTGCATGGTCACTCTGTGGCAGCCAGAACTCAGGGAGCTGTTGCAGAACAGCAGCTACTTGGGTTTCTTCCGTTGCACTTGTCCCATCCCAGACTTTTTGTAAGCTACTTGCTGTGTCAGGATAGTAGCTGTGATTCAAACGCGTGTTTTTTCATCATAGTTGTAAAAAGCGGAGTGAGATGCATGCTTACTGCTCAAGACTGCAAAAAGCCTTCTGTTCAGTTTTACAGGAGCAGAACTTCCAGCCTTCTGTGCTTTTTTTCAGTTATCCATAATAAAACATACCTAAATGGTCGGTCTTCCTTCCATTCCCTTGGACATACAGTAACTTTCTTCTAGTGTGTGTGACTATGTGTGGTTTGGTGTTTTGTTTAATGCTTAAAAGCAGAAAATTCTCAGCGTGCTTGGATAGTGTTGATAAGCCCTGGTCTTAAAGCCATACCTCTTGTTCCTTCTTTACCAATAGCCTCTTATTCTGATTCCTTTCTGCCTTTGTTCTTGTACTGATGTTTTTTCTGGGTATTACACAACATAATACTCTTTTCAGAATGCAGCTTTGGTGGAGTTCTCTTAAACCAGGCAGTAGACTAAGAAAGACATGTAGGTGGACTGTAATTTTTACTGTGGCTACAAATGCACGTGTACATGTGTATTTTAATATTTAAGTGAGGATAGGGAATTACAGAAAGTTACCCTTAAAGTTTTGTAATTTGAAAGAACTTCAATAGGCTTTTGATAATAATAGTAAAGAAAACTTGGATGAACACTTAATCGTGTTGAATATTTTACCTGTCGTTCTTCTTTAAAGACTGTTAATTGTTTTTCAATCACTTCTATAAACCCGATTATGCACACTTTAAAGTTCATTTTGATTTAAGTTTCTGTTCAAAGTTGCTAATTATAGTGATGTTTGATCCAAGTCTGCCCACTTATTGTAACTCATATTAACTCTTTTTTAGGCTATTTTAGCAGAAAACAAGGAGAAACTGCCTATAGCAATAATCCCAGCAGTTTATGACAAAGGCAAAGTTTTCAAGTACGTGTCTGCAAACAAAATGCTTTCTTGCCAAGGTTAAGTATAATAACTGCAGTGTACTCAAGTAGATCAGCCTTTTCTAGCTTTGAGCAACAGAGGCAAGTACCCACTTACCGTTTTGACTTATGGGTTCTTCTTGTTAGGTTCTTTGGGTTAAATGGATTGTCACTTACAAAACTTCTGGAAAAAACAATTAACTTTTAATAAAGTGCCACCTTATGGGCAAAATAAAAGTTGCAAAATGCTTTCTTTAATGTTTGTTTTTACTAAGGAGTATAACTAAAGTATATAAGAGACTAAAGACTTCTCTGCTGCAGTATAGCATGTGACTGTAGTGCAGGTGCTTTTCTTTGTGTTAATATAACAGACTAATTCTATGCCTCTTCTGATGAGATTGCTGAACAGGAACCATGTCAAAGCTTGTTATGCTTAAAATTGTATATGTGCTGTAGTAGTTTATGGTATGAAATTACTTCAGAAGAAAGCTGGAAGAACACTGTACGGATAAAGAACTTCAAAGGGCTGTGAGCAAAACCAGTGGCCATGCATGACTAGACTGTATTATTACTGGTTTTATCCTAGAAAAACATATTACATGGTATATGCTGTGCGTTTTGCTCCATGGTATTGCTGTCTAAAACTGAGATCCAAGTCCTTGCTTGCAGAATTTTTGCATAAGGGATAAAAGTAGGTTAAAACATGGTTGGCAGATATACTTACACCCCAGCTTCATGTGTTTAAGGGATTTGTTACTCACTAGATTAACTTTACTTGAGAAGTACTACTGAAAATTTGGTCCTGTTAGGTTGAGAGGCATTTCTTAGCTTGCTCAGTGATAGTCTTGGTTTCATTATGCAATTGAGATCTGACTACCAGACTTGAGGATAAGAAGCTATTTTTTCATCCAGATTGCTTACCTCTATTTCAGATAATGGAGACCCAGGCATACATTCTAATAAAGATAGAGAAAAACAGTGGGGTTGCTGAGAAGTGTCAGCTTTTCACTGTTACCTCTTTCTCTTGTATCTTGTATGATGTTAAGCATTAACATTAGGGAGGCAGGGAGGGAAACACATGCCAGATCCCTCCTACTCTGTTTCTGAGATGTTGTCAACAGCTTGTCCATGCACTAATACGGAGCTTCCTTTCCTCTTCCTTACCCAGTTCCTGTCTGAAGAGATAAAAAGAGCAGCTTGGCCTCCATAGGAGGCCAGAAGGTCCTTCTTGTGTTTTTTTTGAATTTCATCTACTAAACCTCCTCTAGGAGCAGGGTAGCATGTCAGAGTCCAGATGTTCTAGCAGGAGTTTCAGTCCTGCAGTGCATTCAGAGAAGTAAAGTTTTTGAGGGTGTCACCATGGACAGGCGGATGGGGACGTGCAAAGCTCAGTAGATGTGTATAGCCCTTATTTTTCTCAAATATATGCATTAATACTAGATGTACTCGAGTCCCTAAAGGAATCTGACTTTTATCACTCAGCAATAGGTGTTGACAGAGAAATGCATTCATTTGAAATAGTGTTTGTGTGAGAGCTTAAGTCTTGAAATTAGGTCTTCTGCCTTCCAGAGCCTTTGACTGTCCCAAGACTTTTATATTAATAGTATTTATTGTATGTAGAATGCATGGAGTGATTTTAAAACTTTGAGTGGAATGGCCCTCTAATCTTAACCTCAACAATCAGCTTTCTGTATACCTCAAATAACTTACTTTGGTGGCCTTCTTGCTCTTAGTGGAGGTAGATTGAGCTACCCTATATCTTTTGTCTCTTGCTGCATTTTTGTATGCTCTGTAAGAAAGTCTTAAGATACTATAACTCAGGCATATGAATTTCTTTGCAAGAATTCAAGATGAAGAAAGCAGGGTTTTAATTGCTAATGTGAGTAGTACTTCTGAAATACTGTGTATAGCTGTAAGCTATTTAAAATCTTTCTAATTGTGTTTAGTAACTATGTATTATTGAATATACCACAATCTTCTGTGTGTCTGTAAAAGCAGCTCATTGTTATAGTGAGAAATTTTTGGAAGAGGTAACAATTTATTTAAGATGTTCTTTGCTCTCAATAGTTGACCAGGAAGAAAAAGATTACAAGAATTTCTAAAGAGCATGCTGTTCAGAGTGACTGAATGCAGGGCGCTACTTGTACTTGTGTGGTGTAAACCTTGTAAATATTTAAGTGAACTAACACTGGAAGGAAGTGTATTTTTGGATGTGCAAGACAAGGTGACCTACCTCTCAGCTGAACATCATGCTTTCTGCTGAGAAGAGTAGCTGTTCAGTGCCCAGCCAGCAATGGGAATTTGTTACTAAATTATGTATTTGGAAATGTGGAATAAGAACAATGCAGAGAGGGAGGAGGAAGACAAAAACAATGACTAAAAAATAAAAAATCCCCTCCTCAAAAAAAACCTGACTGATTAATGATACCCATGGAGTAATGTTCAATACAGATTTATTGGAGCTATCCAGATGCTGCCTGATTTTTCCAGGCTTCATTTTGTGATGTCAAAGGCCAAATGCCTTGTTCTCAGGCCTCTGTTACAGTACTGTATTTTTCATATCATCACCCCTTTATGATTTGAGTAAAGGGTTTTGCTATGGAGGTTGTTTTTGTTTGGTCTTAACCAATGATTAATCAGTTTTAATGCCTTAGGCTATGTTTGGTTCAGCCTTATTGTTGCCCTACTTGGAAATTTGTTGCAAAAACCATTGACTGATGAACCAGAGGTTTCAAAGGTGTTTTCTGTAGCTGCAACTGGAAAGAAAGAAAGATTCCCTACTGACTTTCTTCCAATAATTTCAATATATATTTAAAAAAAAAAAAAACTTTACCTGTTAGTGCATCTGAAGATCTCTGGTAGCTCATGAAAAGGAGTCCTACCTGAGCCTCTTCGTAGCTTCAAAGTACCACTAATTCTGAAGCACTGTTTCACTTCCTTCCTGGGGAAGGCAACTATAACTGGACTGTTTTTGCACATAACTAACCAAATCACTGTACAGCCTCAGGTCAACCTTAGCCATGGTTCTACTCCAAATATATACCATTTATATATGCAGGCTTTCCCTAGCCACACTGGTATACTCATTCTGAAAAGCAAACTACTTGGTTGAGTTACTTCTATCCCCCTTTCCACAGCTAGAGACCAGACACTGCTCACACAGCCTGGAGCGGAGGTGACTTCCTGAGTCACTTCCTGAAGTGAGTCCTGAGGACAAGTATTCCAGCACTCTACCACCAAAAAAAAAAAGTATAATATGTTGACAAAATATTTCCATATCCTACTCAATGGGGTTAATCACAGGAAAGAAAAATTAACTAATGCTGGTCCCAGTTTTTCAATTATTCTAACAAGCAGAATAGGTCTGCTATGTAGGTCTGTTGATCCTCTTGCCACTAAGAGCTATAAGCTACATTCAGATTTAGCTACACGGGGCTGGTGTTATTGTGGGAGGATATTGTGTATTGCAGGGTGTGCTTACAAGGGACTGATCTGGGACTGTATGAGCAACTTAAATTCTACTTTTTTTTCATAGAATCTTAGAATGGTTTGGGTTGGAAGGGACCTTAAAATCATCTAACTCCAACCTACCTGCTGTGGGCAGGGACATCTTCCACTAGACCAGGTTGTATGTATTGCTGTATTTGTTGAGGATTCTACAAGACTTTGTTACAGCATTATAAGGCCTTTTATCTGCAGGTCGCTGCTTTGAATCCCATTTGCTTCAGCAAGGACTAAAAGTTGCTCCAAACCAGTAGATATTTGGTTAGCATGCATATGAGATGAATTTGGTGGAACATGTACTGGGTCCTTTATCAAATTTGATGTTGTACTTTCCTCAGCTGTGCTGATCTACAAGGAGAACCCAAATATTGCAGAAAGAAATGCTGGTAGGGCTATATGAAGATACTAACTTCGCTCAGTTGCAGTAGTAGGGAAAGAAAGATTTCTTTCAATGAGGATGCCAGGGCTGACTCTCCTCATTTGCAGTGAATGTATTTCTCTTAATTTTAGGCTCCAGTGTAAATAGTGTAACTGATGTAATGTGTCGTGCATGGAGTTATGCAAAACATTTGTGGAAATAAACAAAGCATCTTACATGCTGTTTTTTTAAGAATGTTTCCCCCTATGGCTGGGCTATTTCAGCAGTTCATTATTCCAGAGAGGTCTTTCTCAGGGGAACATATCTTCCAATCAGTTAGTAGCAGAAGTGGAAAGGAAAGTTACACATCTGATAAGAACAGGTCTGGAGAGGAGGAAGAATATAGTGGTTCCTCAAGAAAAAGTTAATGCTTCTCTATCAGAGACTTAGTTGCTAGTCTCAATTGCTGTTTTCATTAAAGTTTTAAGACCTAAACTTGAGATTTTTGTCTCAAAACAGCTTTTTCTAATCTTTCCCACTTTTAATTTTTTTCTGTGGGTTGAGAGATTCTCATAGATAGTGTGTTAGTAATGCATAACTCTTGTAGGAAGCCAAGCTTAAAAAAAAAAAAAACAACTTACCAAGCTGTTCAGTTTCAGAAATGAACCTGATATTCTTCTTCATATGCCTTTTTCTTCTAGGGTTTTCACAGACATCCAGCAAGTCCTCAACAGCCTGACACATCCCCGCTTTGTATTCACAGGCAATGAGGGAGAAGCAGACATCCTCTACAACTTCTCACACTTCAAGGATTACAGGTTGCAGTTGTTTCCCTGATAATACAAATTGTTTTGTTACTATAAAAAAAAAAAAAGTGTTCCCAAAGGCCTTCCTGGCCCTTCCCCTCTCCCCCAAAACTTTTTTTGTAGGAAGCTGAGTGAGAAAAGACCTGAAGTAATGCTGAATCAGTTCCCGTGTGAGAACCTCCTGACTGTCAAAGACTGCCTGGCATCCATATCTAGACGAGCTGGAGGACCAGATGGGCCAAGATGGTTGCCTCGTACTTTTAATCTCCAAACAGAATTGCCACAGTTCATCTGTTACTTTCAGCAACGTGAAAGAAGGTGGTTCATGTTTCTGCTTCCATACATTTTTTGCTTTCTTGATCCTGCTTTCCCCAAAGACTACCATCGTACATACAAGGGTTTGCAAACTTTTGCGCCACAATGAGTTTGCTCTTGTTGCATTTATGTTCAAGTAAATTTTATGTGGAAAGTGGGAACTTTTTAGTTACTTACTGTAAGAGTAGGTAAGCAATGCATTTCTGAAACAAACAAACAAAAAAACCTTGTCATGGTTTCAACAGCAGATTTGTAGCTGTTTCTTTTTTGGCTAATCAAGTCTTAGATATCCAAAGGATCAGAATGTATTTGCAACAAATGTTTGGGTTTTTTTTTGTGTTGTTTGGTTTTTGTTTTTCCCCAGGGAACCAGTACCAGTTGTTCTTGCACTGAAGTGAAAAATGTTTAGGGTTAAAGTAGTTCGGTTATGTATGGATGTGAAAGTAAAAATGAGTTGTAGTATTAGCATAAGGAAGTTGTGGAACTTTGGAATTTTCAATTAGTGTTCTTTCTGCTGCTGCAGCTCCCTTGGGGTCTTAATAGGGAAGCTAAGATTCTCTTCTATTAAGAGAGAGCATTTGGTACTGCTAGTGGAATAATTTCTTAAGTCTGTCATGCAGTGTTCTGACTGAAAAGTTGCTTCCTTGGTGGCTCCTGTTTACAGTGTTAGCTGCCAGGAATTTGGCCATTCTTTGGTCTGTGGATTCTGTTCTTGACTAGCATAACCAGGAGAGTACATTCCTTCCATGTGTCCTTAGTCTGTGGTGTTTTAAATCCCTTTTTAATATCAAGAATTGAGCATGAATGCAGTATGTACTTAAGGAAGAAGGAAGGAGGAGATGATGTTTTGTGTGAAACTTCCTGTCTTAAGTTAGCACCACTAACTTCAGCTCAGTTTGTGCTGTTTATCATAAAGCACAAGCAGTTTCTTGGGATGCTTTCATTTATTAATTGAGGAAAGAAAAACATCACGTGTCACCCTGCCCTTACTCAAAAAGATGCATCAAATAAAGACCAGCATATTACCCATTGTTCTTGAGGATATTTCAAGAAATACTGCCCCCTTGAGGTGATTGGGTACTCAAAAGTGAGAAGATGGTGGTATGTTCTTGTTTTTTTTGGTATGTTCTTGTTTTTTTTGCAATATGAATTGCTGACATTTTCTGACTTCTTCTCGAAGGGGAGAGTTGTGATGTCATTTAATGTGAATTATTTGGAGGTGCTATTAAGGAATCAACTTAAATTTGTGTGATTATGTGCCAGAGCAGTCAGACTCCTGGCAGAGTGATGATGTCTGCACCATGACCTCTGTGTTGTCATGGTGATGCTGTCCTGTTGATGAGGTGTTCTTCTCTTTGGAATAATATCAGAAAATCTCACAGAATAAAATCAGCAGTGAGAAGATGATAGTCCCTAACTGAAAAGATCAGTGAAAGCTACCACTACCTTTTTTTTTCCTCTGCCTAAGACCACTGCTCCTAGCTGTCAGTCAAAAGTCTTTAGATCTTGCACTGTAGTGCACAGATTCATGAAGTATTTAGACAGAGGAGTACATAGATCAGTTCAAGTGGATGTTGAGACAGATAAATTAGGTGGATGCTTATAGGCTTTGGCTTTCTGTCTCTCACAGAGGAGAAGACAATCACTGGATATGCAAACCATGGAACTTGGCCAGAAGCCTGGATACCCACATCACCAACAGCCTTAACAATATCATCAGGCATAGGGAAAGCAGCCCAAAGGTTAGAGATCATGTCTTTGAATAAGATTTAAAGGGGATAGCTGAAAAAACTGTTATAGGAAGTGGTTGAAGAATACAAGGAAATAAATCTCTTTTCTTCAAAATTCTTGTGGGCTATAGGTGTACTACTTGAATCAATTCAGAATTAATTATTTAAATCAGTGTCTTTTGTTGCAGTGATGAAGACATTTCCATTTGCCCCGAAGAAGCTGGTGTTTTCTTCTTTAAAAAATAAAATATACCCTGACAGTAATGGATGTTCCAGTGTGTTACTGCTTTAATGCTAATCCTCAGACTAAACTGAACACACATTAACTATAGTTAGCATTGATCATGAATTTTGGAACATGATTGCTTCTGTCCCCTGTTGATCACTATTGTTGATCCACAGCTCTGCTTGGCAGCATAAAGCACTCTTTGCCAACAATATAAAAAGCTCTGTTATTTGTCTAGGGATTCCGCAATATGTGGTCATAATGTGAGACTGTCACCAAAGCTTTATTTCTGGTGAAGTGTGGACTGCATGTATTTTCTGGAATAAAGAAGTGCATGAAGTGCTTTGTACTTCTATTTCAAAACAATGTCACCAATATTATAAATACAATTATTTTTGTGACTTTTTTTCCTTAGAAACAAGTACATTCTGGACTTCCAGCTTTCCCCATCCTGGTTCCAGAGTTTTGATAAAACACACTTATTTGCACAACAACATTGTGTTCATGCATGTATTCATGCATGGTTCAACATGTATTCATGCATGCTTCTGAAGAAACTGAAATGCACATAAGGACATCTTCAGTCCTCAAGATCCAGGGACATTTCAGCTGAATTACATTTACTGTGTGTTTTTGGTTTCTTGTAGGTAGTGTGCAAATATATTGAAAATCCAGTCTTGTTTCACCGAGAAGAGGTGGGGATGGTTAAATTTGACATCCGTTATGTTGTATTGCTGCGGTCCATAAAACCGCTCAAGCTATATATCTATGATGTATTTTGGCTGCGCTTTTCAAATCGGTAATTAAATTCTTCTCCTTGTTAGATTGAAGGGACTTAAAATTAAATCTGATACCTTGGAAACTAAAGAATTGTTTTATTCCTTAGGGCGTTTTCCCTTGATGACCTGGATGACTATGAGAAGCATTTCACAGTCATGAATTATGTGCCTGGTGTAACATTAAAGCAGGTAAGCAAACAGTCCAAAACATTCTGCTTGTTGTTGTAAGAAAATTTTCCAGTGCCTACTTCTGTGGCTATTCCCAAATACTCTATTTCACATCCACTTAAGCAAGCAGTCAGTGTTGGAAGTATCCTAATCAAGTATTTTCCTAGGTGTTTTTTACCCTCTGGACCCCTTATAATCTATGGTAGGTAATACAAACCTACATCCTTGAATATAACTCACATTGATAGAGATCGGTAACAGACTTTAGTATAATCTTTTACAGTTCCTAAAACCTTTCCATTTTCTAGTGTCTCTTTATAAAATTCCCTAGTTCTCTACCTGAGTTTGTATGAATGGCAAAAAATAAAAATAAAATAGTGATATTCTATTTTTGTGTTATCTGACTGCTCAGTCACTCCCAACCAAAGCAATATATAATGTTGCTAAACTGTTTTAGGTACATTGTGAAGAATTTATTCCTCTGTTTGAAAAACAGTATTCTGAATATCCATGGACAACAGTACAAGTAAGTCAGCAATTCATCTTTGTTGTGTAAACATTTAGGAATCCTTTTTTATTTAGTAAATTAGCTTTTCCAAAAGTTAGTTTTTTCCTTACAAAACGTAAGCTTTCAGCTTCACAAAGGACAGTAAATGTTAACCTTTACTTTAGAAACATTTTTTAACTTAAAATGTTTCAGGCTAAATTAGTCTATTGTTAGCATTTGAGAATTTTATTTCATAGTCAGACTGAGAACTCTGTACTGGACTTAGTAATAAAGCCAGTCCTGATTAACACCAGGATCCTGGGAGCAGAATCTTTTTTCTTATGAGTTTAATCTCCTTTTGAAGAAGGATGCCAATTATCTAAACCCATGGTTGTGAAGATTTTAGTATTGGAATTCCCTTCCTTTTTGCATACAGTGTATGAATACAGTGTATGAAGTGTGTTGCAATTAACAGCTGTTGCTTATTGTGACTCTGGTAAAGTTTTCAAAGCTTTTAGTACCTTCTGTTTCAGTAGGTTATTAACTCTGAATCTGAAAAGTTGAAACCATGAAGTATTCAGGCTCTTGCTTCCTTTGTTCCAAAGGGCTTCATGACATAAGGGAAAGTCAAAACAAGTACAAAATTAATCTCTTAAGTCAGTTAAATGACATCATAGGTTTTGACCTACCTATCCTAAGCAGAGCTGCAGATCTAAAGATCTCCCTGTAAATTTTCACATTAACTTGCTTTGCAGTGCACAGTGAATAATTTATTCACAAAAGTGAATAAATTACCTACCTGTGGGTCGATTTGCATAAAAATAATTTACATTGGTTTTGCCTAGAACCTCATATCCAACTAAAGATATTCAGATTATGATAGGTTTTGCAGTGTTAGGTTTGAAGTAGCCTGGAAGAGACTGCTAGGAGTGAAAGAGGGAGGTCAAAGAGAAAGATGCTGCAGGCTACCCAAAGGAGTGCTTTGTGCAGAACATGAAGTATTACTGGGGAGATTTAAATCAGAGGTTAGGAGAAAATTCTTCACTCAGGGTGGTGAGGCACTGGAACAGGTTGCCCAGAGAAGCTGTGGATGCCCCATCGCTGGAGGTGTTCAAGGCCAGGTTGGATGGGGCTTTGGGCAACCTGGTCTAGTGGGAGGTGTCCTTGCCCATGGCAGGGGTGTTGGAACCAGATGGTCTTTAAAGTCCCTTCCAACCCGAGCCATTCTATTACTCTACTGGAGTGAATCATTCTGCAAATATAGACTCCATGCTAAAAATCATACCTGTATGTTCGTGTTTTATTGCATTTCCACATTGGCTGATGGTTTCTGGAAATACCAGTGCAGAGTACACAGTGTGAGTGTATATACACAGCACCGTTTCTAGATGAAGGTGTAAGTGGGTAGAAGACTTTTCTTTGCAGAACAAAAAAAAACTAGAATACAAATAAACAGGCAAGAAAATGATTTCAGAACTGTACTGCTGGTGTTCATAGAACTCTCCTGGCTTCTCTCTCTTCCTTCATCTACATAAAAGTGTAATAGCAGACATAATGCCTGAAAAGGAGGTTAATTCTAATATTAAATGTGCTGTTATTAGGATTTCTGTCGTACTTATTTTCTCCTAGAAAAAGGTCATAGATGTCTGCCAGGTTCTTCGTACTTTCATTGTGTTGGTCTTTGTCTAAATGTATGATTTGAAGTCAGTGCTGTGCAGGTTTTTGTCTGTTGGCTAGTGTAATTAAAGTTTTCATTACCTTTATGGAACTTCGCTTCTCATTCTGAGACCTTTTTCTGTCATTAGGCAAATATTTTTAAGGCATTTGCTGAGTTGTTCGAAGTTGCTTCAGCTAAACCTGCACCTCTTGGCATCTGTGATTATCCATCATCAAGAGCAATATATGCCATTGACTTAATGCTTAAATGGGACACAAGCAGAGATGGTAAGAAGCTCATTTCTTTGAAAGTTGAATTCTTATTTGTGAACCTTGTCAGAAATTTGTTTCCTGCATCTGAATTCTGACTGTTTTAAAGCAGTATGAGCTGTGTGCTCTGTGCCTCCCACCAACATCAAAGTATATCTGGAGCTGCAGGTTTATGGTGTTAGAAGCTGCTGCACTGGTTAACTGTAATAATGGGGAAGTTGCTAACTGTGTGTGCTGAATCCATACCTCCCTTGTGCCTCTGCTACTTCCATTCTCTGGGTTTGTTTTTGCTTGAATGCAACTGTACTGCACTCTGACAGTGACAAGTTTTCTTTCCCATTTACTACGGGAGAATGTCTGAAATAAGTCTCTGTATGAAATCCTTAGAGACATCTTCCTGTCTTCACCAAGAGGGTGGTCAGCACTGGAACAGGCTCCCCAGGGCAGTGGTCACAGCCATGAGCTTGCTGTAGTTCAAGAAGTGTTTGGACAACACTCTCAGACATAGGGTCTGTTTTTGGGTTGGTCCTGTGTGGAGCCAGGAGTTGGATTACATGATCCTTGTTGGTCCCTTCCATCTTGGGATATTCTATGATTCTGTGAATACAAAATTGACTGCTGGGGATTATTAAAGAGAACTGAATTTCCAGGACACAAGCAGAGAAGAATCTTTCCTGTTCAGATCAGGTGGAGCAAGGGCTTGAATTTGTGTCTGCTCAATCCATGTTGAATGCTCTCTCAATCAAATGGTTACTTGTCCAAGAGCCCTCTTAAATGGGAAAGGCAAAGAACCCAACAGTATCACTAATTCTGCAAAAGGGACTGTGGTCCTTCTACGGACCAACCTCACATTACAGCCATGTCTGAACATGAGCTGTGTAGGGCCGTAGCCTTTGGAAGTTGGGGTCATGGGTGCCAAAGTCACAGCAGTGATGCTGTTGGCAGCCTATGGACAGGTTGCTGCTGTGCAGAGCAAAGCATGGCTTACTTACACAGCAGAAGGTTGTACCCTCACTTATGATTTCAGCACCACGCAGGAAGTAAAATTCTTTGTTCTCTTTGCACAGAATGTATTTGATTCCCAACTCTCTGAACTGCACTGATTAAATTGTGAGAGAAAATTAAACTTCCCGCTTTCCTCCTAGGAGCTGAGAGGATGAGACAGGTGGGGGTGGCTGGAGGGTAAAGCAACAGGACTGTGAAGAGATCCCATTACATTGTTGCAAATTCATCCTAAGTGAGGCATTGGATTAGCACAGTGATTGCAGAATCCAGTGGCTAACTGTCCTCTGGATAATCATGGTGTAACAGACTTTTCTTACAAAAACAAATAAAAGCAAAACGAAAAGCCCAAACCCACTGAAACAAAAGGCCCTGACGTTTTGTGTCATAAAAGATGCTTTTTTCTAGCCATTTTCTGTAATCTGTCTTAACAACAGGTGATGATTCACGAACTCTTTATAGCTTGTATTAAAAGGCAATGTTTGTGTTCCCCTTCACAGGGATGAGAATTATGCAGCCTCAGATCCTGGAGGTGAACTTTAATCCTGACTGTGATAGAGCCTGCAAATACCACCCTACCTTTTTTAATGATGTCTTCAGCACTCTATTTCTGGATGAAACAGAAAACTGCCATGTGACACGTATTGTCTAACCACAAGAGACTTGACTCTTTCCTTCACAGATATGCTTAACAGCAATATTTAAATTTCAGTTCTATGAGCTGTTGATGCAACTATTTTCCTATATTAGTAACCCAGAAGAAAATGTCATATCAGAAGAATATGCATATACTGTTTACTGTACCAATGATTATTTTGTCTGCATTTTCCTTGTCTTGCTTAATACTATAAATTACCAGTTTATGTTGACCAAATATCTTGTTTATTGAATATGGGAGACCACAAAATAGGACTTTAACTGGAGCAATTGACTTGTTTCTGAGGTAGCCTAATCTCTTGTTTGCTTGCTGGGAAACATTGCATAAGTTCCCTGTGTCAACATTAAAATTATAATTTACTGAATCATGTCGGAGTTCGCATATCTTCCCTAGCCACTCCTTTCTTATACAAAGATCTAAAATGTTTATGTCCACAGACTGAGGTGAAACAAGTTATTTTAAAGTTGCATGTGCGAAATTAAGTGAAAATCAAATATATGAAGCTTGATTGAAGGAGGGGGGAATCAGTTGAAGGTGATGAAGCTGGTGAACACCTGCTGAAATCTGTGCATGAAGTTAATTGTGTTAGTTCTGCGTTTTTGGATATGAATGCAAATCCTATGAAGTGAGACAAATCTGTTAACTGTTAGGCATCTCATTTCTGTCGTGCTATAAACAAAGCTGAAATATCTTTAAAGAGTGGGATAGACTAATTTACTTGAAATATTTTGACTAAGGACAGAAGGATGATACTTTCTCATGGGAGAATAACATGGTATTTCAGTGATGTGAACTAACAGGGTAATGAGATGGAATATTTGATGGCTCTTCCCATTCTTGATTTAAAAAAAAAAAAATAGGAACCCTGTATTGCATGGTTGTCAGCCTGCCCCTTAAAGAAAAACTAGACTTGTGAGAAGGGATGAAGGCAGGAAGTGAGAGGGATGTTGTGTCTAGAGCAGCAACCACAACAAAAAAAAAAAAGCCTGAGGAAGGGAAATGGATCCAAAAAACTGCTAGAGGACCAAGCAGTCTTTCAATTTTCAAGACCCTAAGACAGATGTTTGGGAGTGAGGTGTCAATTTCAAATTAATCATTCCTGACCTCTCCTCCCCCTTCAGATCAGGGTAGCTAGCTGAAATTACCAATTTTAGGCTACTGTTTCCCAGCAAGTACAATTATAAAATTGTGCAAGTGTTCGGAACCTTGCTTCAAGTTTTGCTATCAAATGTGCTATCCTTTGTGATCAGTAAGGGAAAGATTTCTTAGGCTATTTCAGAGTGCTCTTCTTCAGAAAGCTACTTCTTTTTACTGACTGGAACATAGACTAGAGAAATAAACCATCTGCCATCTGTCTTGCAAAGATTGTCATTTCATAGGTGGGGCAGAAAGAAGAGCTGGATCAGTCAGACACAGTTGGTGCTGACCACCATAACGAAGTCTGCAGTTCACCAGTCAGAACTTCTTTGAACTCCTGACTTAGGTGGAGTGCTTAATCACATTTGTGTTTCTTTATCATAGATGGTGTGACTACTTGCAATGCATATGATAGTTTGGCTGTGGTATAGAATATGGAAACGGGTGCTTGAGACTGGATCTAAGGGGGACATGCAGTGCTGCTCATCAAATGTATTTGTGACTTGTAGGAAAGCAAAAGGCACTTTCTGCCTTCAAAGTACTTGAGAACAAGTAACAAAGTGACCATGGATCTAGAGTGGAGGGGAAGGTTTCCCTCATCACAAAGGGGAAAGTAACAGCACGCTTATCAAACCAAAAGAATGACCTAGGAAAACTAAAGAGATTTGTGCAGTTGGGCCACAAGCTGTGGGGAAAAATAATCGGTTCTGCTTTAGATAAAAGATTCTTTGCCTTGTAGGAAGTAACTGGTTGAACTAAGCATTCCAGATCTTACTATGTCAGCTACCCTAACCCTGAAGAGGAGAAACCCTTGTTTGCATTTCCAAGAAGCTAAAATGAGAGGCTGCAAGTAGTAGTACCTTCAGTGCTTGTGTGTGTAGTAGCGCCTTACAGAGCAGCAAACCCACTTGTGACCTGGCTGCCCATTCCACTTTGAAGGTCTAATGGTGAACTGGCTGCACACTGAGGAGTCCACATGGAGTACACTGGTGCTTTTTCACCAGTGCTGCTGGTGATGCCAGAGGTGTATGCAGAGAGCTGCTGAATATTTGAGTGCTCTTGGTTTCAGATTCAGGTGCTTTGAATCTGCTGCTTTGTTTGCCCATTACAATGTTTGAAAGAAAGGAAGGGGCCATCTTTGGGGCTACAGCATCCTATTGCCTTCAGTATTTTTTTGTTCAGAAACAACAAGAACAGAGAAAGTAAGTAAGTTTACATGTAGTTTAATACATTTAGCTGACACCTAGACTGTACAATGCTCCAAAGTGTCAAGACACAAATTATGAAAAAGATTTGGTCTCAAATACTTGTGGAGTACAATGATTACAGGACAAATATCTGGCAGCTGTAGTGAGACTTCACAACACTAAAGCACTCTGTATAGTGGTACACATGAAAGACTCGGGCCACAATCATGGCTGCAACTGTTTGGAACAGCTTTCTGGAAGCTATATTTATATACAGCTGGATTTCTTCATCTGAATGTAGTGAGGTTGCAATTTGTGCTTATTTCTGGTAACAGTTAAAATGCTGTGGTCATATAAAATGTAATACAATATTGAAAACTAGTACCTTTCAATCAGCACTATCATTTAATTTACTATAAAACTCCTGTGTGACTTACCCAGTTAAGACACATTTGTTTCAAACAAGGACTGCTGTTATCAAACTGTTATTAGCAAATAGTAATGGTGTAAGTAATTTAGCTAAAAAAAGTCATATTTTTATTTAGAAAATTGTTAAGGAAAAAATATTTTCAGCTAAAAGCTGTTTATTCAGATTTCTTGTCACAATTGTCTTTCCAGATACGGTAATTGAGTGCGGAAGCCATGGTTAGCCAAGCTAAATAAGGAACCATCAAATAAGCTGCTGTTTTGTTGATATTATACCAGGAAGCAGTTGCAGCTGTTGCAGTACCAGTTGTGAGCAGGAGAGTCACCAGCCCCTGAAACACCAGGAAGGTGGTTAGTGTTGTTTTACTTTTTGCATTTTCTTGACTAGAAAGTACTTGTCCGGCTCTTTCCAGTTAGCTCTGACACTTGGTGTATGCCTCTGTGGTTTATTTCTTCTCAGAAACTAGCTAGCAAAAAAGATTTCTTGAGTTATGAGGTAAACTGACTCGTAACAGTCAAAAGAAAGGGCACAGCAGCTGGGAGCAGATAAAAATCCTTCTCACCTATACTCACCTATATATACTCTATTTTTTTCTTTTTTGACAGCAGGAAGTGCTACATTGAGTAGAAACCCAGTGTGACTTTGAGCAAGTAAGCTCACCCAGTGCTTTTCCGTTATAAATGCTTCCCAAAAGAGATATAAGATCAAATTAATGATCGTCTGCAAAGTGTTCTGCTATTATAATGTTGCTTGTTTATTTAGGAAACCAGGCAAATAATAAAAACTACTAATTATTTTTGAGGCAAGCTGTTTCTCTTCAGACTGCAGAAAATTAGTCTGATCTAAAACGGATGCTGATTATGTGAGTAATGATAAGCTTCTTAGCACTGCTGTTTGCCAAAGAGATAGCTAGGAATTTCAGTAAGGCACAAATGTTTACATTTTCAAGTCACAGAAAGCTCTTATCAAAGGGTGGCAGAAAGAGCTACGTGAAATCTACACATTCATGGGTGCTGTAGATACAATAAATTCTCACAGGTGGTTGTTAGCATGCATAAAGAAAAATTTCTGCAAGCTGTATTCTATACTGATTACACAAATCAGGTTCAGTTTCAGGGAGAAAAAATTATAAAACAAAACTTGTGTTTTAGCACATTGCAAGTGACTGCAGAATTGTATACTGAAGAGACTTACTTATCCACTTACCCATCTCATTTTGTGAGCTCCAAAAAATATTGGAGTCCACACCCAGTTTAATGCCAGCTGCCCTGCATACAGGCCCAGAGGAACCACTGACTTTTCATTGAAGCCTCCCAGTTCCTTCCATACTAAGTAAGAGCCGTATCTGAAAAAAGCAAATATAAGGGGCAATACAATACACCGGTTAGAAAGCAACCGCATATTCTTAAATCAAATTACATCAGTGTCAGAAACTAATTTGGAAAGTAGATACCCAGGCACTACTTGACAGAATAAATGACCGCGCAGGTTTGATTATCTGTTGCAGACAGCAAGACGGAGGGAGGAAAAATTCCCCTGTTCTGCCAGACTTCTCATAGCTAGGTATGGAGGAGCAGATGACCTACTGCATTTCAGTCTTAAAAGAGAATGCTGTATTGAAATGGAAGCAAGTCTGAGACTCAAAGATAAAAGGTAAGTCTCTGAATAGGAGAAAAAAAATCAATATTGGGAGATTGTTTTAAAAAATATTGTAGTTTAAAAGAAAGCTTTTTAAATAGATGAATATAGGAGAAGTAGGAATTGAGGTGGGAATGGACAAAATAAGTAACGCAAGCATGGGTGGTGGATGGTGTTTGAGCAAAGAATGAACCCTATGGTCATGTTTCAGAAGGGATGGTGAGGAGCAGGGAGGTACAAAGATAGGAAGAACAAAGATTTTAGGACTTCTGTTGAAAGCATTGCAAGGAGCATCTAGCACCCTCCCTCTCTGTGGGATCCCACCTACTGAAAGATCTTCCAAAAATGTTCTCAAGATTTTGAACAAATCATCTTAATGCTACTGAAAAGCAGTTCACTGGAAAGATCCCACATTGTAAGCTGCTAAAGACAAGAATTCCTGGGATTTAGTGATGAGAAATTGGGAAACAGGCTTATGAACTCTAGTCAACTTGAAGAAGGCCCTTCATGGGAATGTGAGTTTTTTTCTTTTTTTTTTTTTATCCCCAGGACAGTAATGTTCCGATTCAAACATTAACTCTCTGAATATACAAGAGAAAAGAGCAATTAAAAAAAACTGTAAGAGAGCCAATTTAACATTCATGTACATTTTCAGACACTGGATCATTGCTGTGTTCTGCAACAGGTTTTGTAGTTATCCTGCAGGTTGTCTTAAATGCCACATAAAATTGGAAAATACATGGTTTCTTTGAAACTACATATAGTTAAGCCAGTGCTATGTACAAGATAAAAATCACTTAAAATTCATTGGCATGATGCAAGAAATGAGATGGAAGAGAGGTAAACTATAAAAGGCATATTGTAGCCTAAAAATTAATACTATGGGTTTAACAATAATGTGTATCTGATAGCTAGGAAATAAAAAAAAAAAAAAAAAGGTGAGTCTTGGATCATAGCTAGTTCTTAATGAACGAGTGCAGAAGGAACACAAAGCATCACTTAGTGTTTGTTGGCTGCACCAGCCTCTGCCAAAGCTCCTGAGCAGACTTAACATAAAAGCATGCTTTGGGTGGACAGCTTCTGGAGCAGTCTGTGAGAAGTGACAAAGCTGCCCAATCAATCTCCTGAGACAATCTACTTCTATAAATATTTTTGCTGCATCTTATTAAAAGTAACAGCTGCCAAAATATGGTAGTATTAAACATTTACAGTACCTGTGGGAATGGTATTTGACCTCATGCTTTCCTGTTCATTTGACAGTAATTGCTGTGCTGTCAAGTATTTTAAACTAGTTAAATAAGGAGGCAGCAGAGGGTTTCAGACATCTATAGTTTAACAGCCTGCCAGTTTTATTTGAAAGGACATGTATGTTAGTTTTGATTTTGTTTTCTTTTAATTGAGCTCTGTTAGAACAGTTCTATCTTTTTTTCATTTTCCTAAAGCTACTGAAGGAGAAATCCCAGAGCTTCCTCACTCCATTGCTGCCAGCTTGGCAGGTCTTCCCCTCAGAATGAATAAGGAAAGCAAAATAATGACAGCTTTTCAAAGTCCTGCTTTTGAAGTGGATACTCCTGTGTACAAAATGTCCTATCAAACCCACACACAACTCCCCAAACATGTTCTTACCTGTTACACAGGCAGCTTGACACAGTTTCTTACAAATGTACAGCTACAGGAATACAATAATAGTTTTCTGGTCTAGCATTATAAAATAAATAACTTGAAGATCAGATAAGTGTGTTGATACAATGTGAAAAACATACCCCATAGATGTATAGAGAGTTCCCCAAACAGAAGCAAACACCCAGTTAGGTGGACACCAGGATGGCTTCTGCAGAGATTCATACCACACTGGCATTTCCTTTTTGATTATTGTGCTTCCTAAAAATCCTCCTGCATGGGGCAAGAGTGTGAAGCCCACTGCTGGGGCCCAGCCTGGTACCTCTTCCATTGAGACAGTGAATCTGAACCTAAAGCCAAACAAGCTGATTAGCAGAGCAACCTTAAAATGGAAGTATGGAACTATTCAATTTATTAAAGTAGATTTTTAAAATATACATATGTAAGATCTGATCCACAGCCTTGCCTTGTCACTCAGAAAGAGTGCAGCTGAAATAAATGGATCTTTTATCAGCTTCACTGGACAATACTCAACTACATATGGGAACCTATCACTCACATTCTGGTGTTTTTGGTGGTTTTTTTGTTGGCTGGTTGGTTGAGTTTTTTTTTTTGAGCCTTTGCTTCTCCCTTAACTTTGTTCAGTACGACTGCTGAATGTAAGACTGCTGAATTTTACCTACATACTCATTCTTGGGTGAGAATAATTATGCCAGAGGAATAATGCAGTTTGATATTAAGTGCACTTAGAGAAAAATGCCCAAAGAAACTTTTATTTCTGTATTTACCACAAAGTTCATTCACTTAGTAGAATGGTGCAGTCAAAAGTGATGAAGTGGATAGTGTGTGCTTGCCTGTGCTCAAGCAAAATAATTTTATATACTGTTACATTTTTAGTCTCCAAGTGTGCTGAGGATGCTCAGTGGCTAGTAAGATGGGTGTGATAAGTAGCAGACACTTGAGAAGCTGCTCAGAAAACATGCCCTAGGGAGGACAAGGAGAAAACAAGCACTTAAATGATGTTTTGCTGAACAAGGATGGAGATCTTAGTGGCTAAATGGGGCTTCTTCAAAACACAGCCAATCAGTTGCAGCCATCTCAGCTGCTAAAGCCCATAAAGTATACTGGATTAAATTTGCCTACAGAAGTAACATGAAGCAATGCCTTGTTCTGGCAGGCTGAGCTGCTTTAGTTGGAGTACAGACAGATAGCAGGAAGGGATCCTAAGATGGCAAGAGGCTAGGGTAGCAACAGGGAAAGGGCAGCTCTGGAAACCCTGGGACAGAAAGTGTTAGAGCCACCAGCATTTCAGAGGCATGTCAAAGGAAAGTGTCCTGTTGACTTGGCAGTGTCCTGGCCTACATTTAAAAGTTTTTATTGCTACAGCTATGTCTGATGGGATGGGGAGACAAGGTGGGTGGGAACGCAGAAATCCCACTTGTAACAGGTGTGCTTAAACTAATAGGATGTTGCACACATGATGTTACATTGTTGCAGGACTGCTGATACCCTGGATTTTTATTTGGGGAACAGGTAGGAACTCAGACACCAAGAGAGCTCCTTTTTTGTCGCTTTATTCAGGGGTCTGCCCATCCAGTTACACAGATTTAATGAGGAGACTTCAGTAGCTGGGACCACAAGCCAGGCTGAGAAGGATCAAGAAAATTTCTGGTGATAGGAGCAAACAATTTTTGAAGGCAGAACAGCATAGAGGGACTGGTAAAGCATGCAGGATTGGCAAATTTGTAAGGAGTAAACAAGAAATGGCACGTAAGCTGCTGTGCTCTGAGGATGCCTCAGGGGAGAGTATAGGAGGGCAGTGAGTGGAAGCGCATGAAAAAAGACAGCAGCCAAAGCAGTAAGACTGTCAAAAACAGAAGAAAAGCATGAAGTGGTGAAAGACAAACTGTAGAGAAAAATACAGAATTAAGACTGGGGAGAATGGAAGAGGGAGAATGATGTGCTAGCCTGCTGGAACTGCATCAGTTAGGTCTTGGGTGGAGGATGGACAGCAAAGAAGGGAGGAAAAGCTCTCCATAGCTCATTGCTGCAGTCATTGCTGCTGTACTTCCTGCCTCGTGTATTCTTCCTGCTATTTTACTGGGAGCGCCTTGAGTGGAGTAAAGGAATTCATGAATTCTCTCACACCTAGATCTGTATGGTTACTTCCCTGCAGGAGCTGCAGAGCATGCTACTTGTTGCCAAGACTGGCAGCATCAAAGGCTCTACCTTTGGGATACGAGGGAATTGCTTTGTGCAGATGCAACAAGGTGCAGTGGGAACAAGAGCTCCAAACACAAGTTCCCTCTGGTTGCCTCCAGATAGTAATTCACAAAGGTTAAGTTAGAAGTAGAAAGCTGCTCAGATCTCACCAATTTTTATTCTGTTGCTTTTATTGTGAAGAGAACACCAGGCCTTACTTCTGTACACATGGTACAGCATCATTGGTGCAGCTCCAGCAGGGCTATCAAATGCAAGCACTTTTTTAAAAAAAATGATAAGAAGGACCCCAAGGGTTTTATGCTTTATTTAGACACAAAAATATCAGGGCAGCTTCCTGCAGGTATTAGGCAACTGGACTTTGTCAGGTATTGTTCCTTCTGTCAGCTTCTCCCCAAGAAAAGAAGTCTGAAAGTATTCTGCCAGCCAAAAGTGCTAAATGCTATCAAAGTGGAAAACAAATTCTCTGCTGCAGTCAGTAAATAAATGATGCAGCTGCACGTCTGTCCCTGTACATGTCAGAGGAAGAATGCTAAAATAATTCTTAAGTAACATGAGGAAGAAAATCAGGCAAACAAGTGGTGAAGGTACAAAGCAGAGAAAGGTAAAAATCAAGCTGTGCATGAACAGGAAAGGGGAACAGACAAAATTGAAGAAATTAAACATACTGACTTGAATTCAGTGTTGGCATCCTGTTATTTTGACTACTGTTACTACTAATTTATATGGTATGTTTTCCAGTAGCGTTTCTCAGGACTTCCCAAGCATTGCAAAATGCTCTCTCCTGCACAGTACCTAGCAGAAAGAAGAACAAAGCCGTGCAGCACAGTCGCAGGGTCAGTCTAGTAGACCACAGCTGTCCAGCAGCAGTGGCAATTCCTGTCTTTAATTCCCCAGAAGTTAAATACTAGTATCAATTTCCAATAAAAAGCAATAGGGGAGCCACACTTGTTCAACTTGTTCACTTTGGAAGAAGCTGTGTCTATCTTTCTCTGGCTACTTGCAGCAGGTCTTTAGTGAGAGGAAGTAAAAGGAAGGAACACAGTGGAGACTCGATGGATGAAGCTTAACAGCAAGCAAAGCAACTGAAATGGCAAAAGATCATTCAGCAATGAAAGATGCACATAAGGGAAGGTGCTGTGTATGAAATCCCAAGGTTGGGTGACAAAGAGAGGAGGAAAATAGAAAAGGTCAAGGGTCCTGAGTGACACAATCTGATCTCAGAAAAGCTTGCGCAAACAAAGTTTCTGTTTTGACCTTTCCCCACATGCAGTCTGGCAGCCCCAGCCTGGGTCCACACTGCTGCTCAGTCAGTGCTGTAGCATTTGTGCAGGTAGCTATGCAGCATGAGATCTGTGCCACCTTTATGGAATGCCCAGAAAATTTGTGAAAGTAATGTAGTCAAAGAGTTTGTAAAGGATTACCAGCCATGACTTTCTTTTAATGTAGTGTTCTACTCAGCTTCACTGGAATTAAGCCTGATACTTATAGATTTAGGACTGAAAACTTTCTCAGTTTTTACAATCAACTATGATGAGGCAACTGAGTTCTGTTTTTAGTTAATAATACTATATTATAGTTACAACTAGAATAGCTTATTTGGAATCACATAGCGTAGCCATCCAATGCTTGCAGAAATGTATCAGGGGACCAAGGAAAGCTCACAGTTACTGTACATCAGCTAGGGTGGCAGGGAAGGGGATGACCATACAGAGCAGAAAGGAGCTGATGGGATCCTTCAACCATTTGTTTTCTAGGCTTACAAATATGCAGGGACTACATTTGGAAATATCCAGACTTTAAGATAAACAATTTTCCTTTGCTGATATGTTTTGTTTGGGGCATGTCCTGACTTTTAAGCACTTGTAAACACCTGAAGTTATTCACTGATAACTTGCATGGCACAGATTTGTCAGCACAGCCCCTCTGGCTGCATCTGCATTACAATCTACAAATAATTACTATTTTCCCAGTGATATCCCAACCCCACTTCAGGGTGAGATCAGGTTGCACAATTCTCTTGCACCCTGATTTTCCTACTGAAGAAACCTGGGTGTCTGTGACTGGTAACTGCAGTGTGACCAGCAGGTAATTTTAACTCTACTGCTAAACCACCACAGCTGGAAATCTTCACTCCCCACACACACTTAACTTATTTCTGTTTCTGCCCCTTATTTCTGCCCTCCAACATTTTCTTCATAATCCCACCCATTTTCCATTTAGCTGTCATATGTCTGACTGCAGCAGGACAGTTTGTTTTACAAATGTTAAAATATTTTTTCTAGATATTCAAAACATCTGACTTGCCAAAAGATAGTTCCAGCTAAGTAAAGTACCAGGTAAAATAAAGGAGGAGGGGAAAAAAATACTGCAGCTTGCTGCCTAATGGGCTTCTATCTTTTTGCAGGTTGTTTCTCTGTGTTGGTGTTAACATGCAGAAAGTAAAACTGAAGCTTTTTGTGTCCTCCTCTCTTTTATCTGGAAAAAGGGCTGCCCAGGGAGAAAGGACAGGGTGTGGAAGGGGGGACACAAGATGCATCACGGCAGAGGAGGCTGGTGAAAAAAGAACTATAACACTTCTTAGCCTCCAAAGGCTCTGCTGGGCTAGGGAGCAGGTCTCTGAAAGCCAGATGGGTCCCTTCCCCTCCTCAAGCCTGGGCACTGCCAGAGAGAATAGGAGAAAGAGGGAAAGGCCAGCTACCTCCGTGGCACTTTTTATATCCCTGTTATGGCAAACTTTTGACTAATCCTCTTCTTGTGCAACCCAATCACCCAATCTTCTTGGCTACCCAATCACACAGGGCTTAAATCACAGCTATTGCATTAAAAATACTAAGGAAAATTCTCAGCAAGGCTAAATCCCTGATGCAGCTCTGGAGTTTCTGGTCCTGGGCGTTTTGAGGTGGATTGACAAAGCTGCAAAAGTATGGGGGGAGGAGAGGGGAGCAGGGGATCCCCCAAGATATATACTCACCCTCCCATCCTCTATAGTGTCTCATTTTGAGGGCAGGTATGTTCCTACCCAGGACTGAGAGGCAGCATGCAAATCTTAGGTGGATTAAAGCTTTTCCTTACATAGCTATCTGAAGAATTAAAGGGTGAATGTTTAATTTATGATAAACCTTTGAGGTCTGTTGTTGCTTTAATTCCTGGGAAACTGTGACGCTTAAAGTGTTGTCACAGTCTGTGATGCAGAACATGGCTACCACAGAAAAAGCAGTCATCTTTGTTGATCTTGAGTAATAGCTAGAACAATGTCGGGTACGTTTTTCAGAAATAAGGGACTTCTAGTCAAGTCAATTGTATAAACAGAATATAAAACAATATATATTACAGAATATAAGTACAATATTAATGCCTAACAAGTATATGTTTATAATATGTATTTATAAATTTAAAAACTGATTGTATTTATTTAAGGATACAATGTGAGTAATATAGATGTCAGGTTTAGAGACAAAACAAGTCTTACCACCCAGGTTACACTTCTTTTGGGATGGCAGATTTATGATTTACTGAAGTGACCAGATCCACATACTGAGAACAGAAACTTATGCTAGAATACCATCTTCCCAGGTGACAATTTGCTGCAAAATGCTCAATGTCTTCTAACTTTCCCTCTGTAAATTTGTATAATATCCTCTGCACACATTGTATTTGAAAGACAAAAACTACTTTCCTTTCAAACAGCTAGCTACCTAACCTCCTGCTGCAGATTATTCTTGTTTGTCTATGCACTTTGAAACTATCATCCGTGTGTATATGCTGTAAAAAATTTTAGTTTCCCTTGGATAGTTCTTGTTTAAGCGATGCCCGGGTCAGCTTACCAGGAATTCCTTAAACACAGTAAAATGACACAGAAGTGCCACATCCGAGGGATGCTTTAATAGCAGCGGATGTTCATGATCCACCAACACTGGTAAGCATCAAGTGCTTTGCAAGCAGTCTGCGCCCTTTCTTGCAAACCAAAAAGGAAGCAATACCACAGAGGTGGGCTTAGGCTTGGGCTGCCACAGTGGTTTACAGGACCCAGACTTTGCCCCAGGCACTGCCTCTGAACCCTCAGATGTGAAGGCCACAACCATGAACCTTCCCGGGGTATAGTGGGCCCAGGTAGGATAAACTGCAATCCTGGCCTCATGCAAAAGGGGCACCTCTGGCTTCCAGACTTGCGAGAAACAGCACCTCAAAGATCTGCAGTGCAGCTTGAACGCAGTGAGAGCAACAGTTGGTTACCCTGAGAGCTTTCACTGAGGTGTAACTGCAGACTGGCCAGCCTAATAACTTGCCACCAGGGTGCCTGCTCTTGGTTGAGCATGAGGTATCACCGCTGCTTATGTTACAGGCAGAGGCAGACATGGAGCAGGATGTAGTCGTGCATTGTTGCCTGTGTATTTCAGCTAACTGTTGAGAAACTCATGCTTTTTTTCCAGGTATTTTACCTGGAAATTGACAAAACCAGAGGAAACTAACAGAGAAATGTAGGATAGAGATTAGAAAAGCAAGCAAAATCTGCACACCGTAATCCTTTTGAATTGGCCTGAATAAAAAGTCAAGACAATGTCTTGCAGTTCTGATCCATTCCCCATCTGCCCTGCTAAACTAATACAATCCACTTTGTAAAACTGTGCAGTGATGTCAGACTCACTGCTTGCTACTTTCATAACCTTAAGCTATGCAAAGTTATTGCACAACTGCAACTTTTGCATGGCTACTTTCATTTTAAAATATATATATTCTTGCTGTTCAGTGCTCAAGTCAGTACGGTGCATTTTGCTCCATTTTATAAGAATTGCTTGGAAATTGAAAAACCCAAGTCCTTTCTTGCAGCCCTGAAGATACATAGGTGTCCAGTTAAGAAGCAGAGAGGCATCGCAAGAGACACCTGCTGCCCAACGCCACTCTGAAGTGATATTCACCTAGCAGACAACGGGAAAACTCACAAAGAAAAAAATAGAAGAAGAAGAAGAAAAAAAAAAAAAAGATTAAAAAATAAAAAGATGAAAGAAAAAATTAGAAAGAAAAAAAACAGCCTCCACCTCCTCAGCTCCTTTTCGGGGGACAAAAAGCAGCCGCAGCACTTTCCGTGTTAAACAGCGGGCTCCCAGCCCCCTCTCTCCTCGGGGTCGCACCTTGAGCCCCCCGACTCCGGCCCCACTGCCCCCGGCCCCGCCTCAGCGCCGAGGGCACCGCGGTCGCCACCCGGTGGGCCCGGCCGTTACCTCCGCTGCGCTGCGCTCCCGCCGCTGCCTCCTGTGCCGGCAGGCGGCCGCTCCTGCGCCTCCCGCCGGTGGGGCCCGCCCCGAGGAGGGACCGAGGGCGGCTCGGCTCGGTTCGGGCCGGCTGAGGAGGAGGAGGCCGGCTGGGTGGGGGTGGGGGGGCGGTGCACGGTTCCCGTGGCAACGCGAGGAGAGGCGGCCGGGCGGCGGCCATGGGCAGCTGGGCCGCGGCGCCATGGCGGCTCGCTGGCTGCGGCGGCATCCGCCGCGCCTCTCGACGGGTGTACAGCTCCCTGGCTGGCGGTGAGGAGCGGGCGGCGAGGCTGAGCGACCTGCTGAGGAGTTCGGAGCGGGACGGGGCGCCGGGAGAGGAGGCGGCGGCGGCGAGGCTGGAGCGGCGGCCCCCCCGGGAGGGCACGGTGCTGCTCTTTCCCGGGCAGGGCAGCCATTTCGTGGGGATGGGCCGCGGGCTGCTGCGGTACCCTGGCGTGCGGGATATGTACCGCCTCGCCGAGAAGGTGCTGGGCTACGACCTGCTCTCGCTCTGCCTGGAGGGTCCGCGGGCAGAGCTGGACCGCACCCAGCACTGCCAGCCCGCCATGTTCGTCGCCTCCCTGGCCGCCGTGGAGAAGCTCAACCACCGGCAGCCTGACGTGAGGGCCGCGCCGGGGCCTGACGTGGGCCTGGCGCCGCGAAATGGCGCCCCCGGTACTCCCCTCCAGCGGCTGCCCGTGTCCCCTTTCCCCTGCAGGTGCTGGAGAGCTGCGTGGCCGCCGCCGGGTACAGCGTCGGGGAATTCGCCGCGCTTGTGTTCGCCGGAGCCATGGACTTCGCGGAAGGTGCTGGGGAAACGCTTTGAAGCCGCTTGTAGGACACTCCCCCTTCCGTCACCGCCCTCCCTCCGCTTCTTTTTTGTTAAAGTTTACTTTCTGCTTATACCGTTCTCTCTACAGCTACCTGTAAGGAGGTTGTGTGAAGCCGGGAGTCAGCCTCTTCTCGCAGATAACTAGTGATAGGTCTCAAGTTGCATCAGGAGGTTTAGGTTGGAAATCAGGAGGTATTTCTTCTCAGAAAGAGTAGTCAGGCATTGGAACGGGTTGCCCAGGGAGTGGTTGCAAAAATTTGCACCAGGAGACGTTTAGTTTGGATATTAGGAAGAACTTATTTACCAAAAGGGTTGTTAGGCATTGGAATGGGCTGCCCAGGGAAGTGGTTGAGTCACCAACCCTGGAGGTCTTTAAAGGACATTTAGATGTAGCGCTTAGTGTTATGGTTTAGTGGAGGACTTAGGTTTATTGGAGGACTTGATAATGTCAGGTCAGAGGTTGGACTAGGTGATGTTGGAGCTCTCATCCAACCTAGATGATTCTGTGATTCTGTGATGGAGTCGCTGTCCCTGGGTGTGTTCAAGGAAAGGTTGGACTTGGTGCTTAGGGACATGGTTTAGTGGGTTACATTGGTGGTAGGGGGATGGACCAGATGACCTTGGAGGGCTTTTCCAACCTCAATGATTCTATGATTCGCTTTAATTCGCTTAGCGTTATGCTGAAAGCATAACGAGCAGCCACCACTTGTGCGTGATGCGACACTGCAGTGTCAGCCAAGGCCATGTTTACCTGGCTCTACCTTCTCTCTCCCTAGCGCTGTATGCAGTGAAGGTGCGCGCTGAAGCTATGCAGAAGGCGTCAGAGGCTGTCCCCAGTGGGATGCTGTCAGTGATCGGCTGGCCGGAGGCAAATTACAAGTTTGCCTGCTTGGAAGCTCGCAGGCACTGTGAATCACTGGGTATCGAAAACCCCGTATGTGAAATTTCAAACTATTTGTTTCCAGACTGCAGAGTCATTGCGGGACACTTGCAGGTATTGCTGCAGATTAAGTTGAATTTAACATTTGGTTGAATTTAACATTTCAGTTTTTAAAACTTCTCCTTTCCAATTCTATGTGGAGGTTAACCCATGTGGCAAGAGTTTGTCCAAACAAAAGTAGTTGCTTTGTGATGTTTGTATGTTTATTTTCTAGTGTGTGCTCAGTTGTTGGGTAGGGAAAGGAGTTTTGTCATGCCAAGTCTGGTGAGATTGTTCTTCTGGGGTTTGCAGGGTGAGCAAGTAAAATTTTATCATGTGAGACTCACTTCTGTCTCTCTTTTATAGGCTTTGAAGTTTTTGCAGGAGAATGCCCGAAAATATTATTTTACACGTACGAAAATGCTTCCAGTCAGCGGTGCTTTTCACACACGACTTATGGAACCAGCAGTAGAGCCATTGGCTGAAGTCCTAAAATGCATTGAGATTCATAAACCCCTGATCTGTGTCTACTCCAATGTTGATAGCAAAAAGTATATGCACTCAAAACACATTCGGAAGCTGCTAGTAAAGCAGATTGTTTCACCTGTGTTGTGGGAACAGACCATGCATTCTGTTTATGAAAGAAAGCAAGGAACAGCATTTCCTTACACGTACGAAGTGGGGCCTGGGAAGCAGCTAGGAGCAGTTCTCAAAAAGTGTAACCTAAAGGCCTGGAGGCAATATAGCCACGTAGATGTTTCAAAAGATGAGGAAGTAATGGAGAGATAAACAGATTTTTGAGAAAAATCCATGCAACTTGTTGTTTCTGTGTTACTTAAAAATAGCTTCACACTCCTAATAGAGGAAGTCTTTAAGCGTTGGTTGCTTCTCACTATGAGAAGAGCACCATGCATGAACATTGTCCTTCCCTGTGTGCCTTGGGTGTGGAACAAGAGAGCAGCTTGCAAAGTTGCTCTTCCACCTGTGATGGGACTGCAAAATGCCAATAAACATGCCAAATAGTGTTCTGTTTGGCCTTAATCCTGCAAGCAACTTCCCCTCTCTTTTTTTCCTGTTTTTAATATTTGTGTGTGCGTGCATTCAAGTTGCAGTCAGTAGCTGTCACTGCCCATTCTAGGGGTCCTCCACCGGGGTTCTGGGCAGAGCTGGGTTGTTTGATGCTGGGTTGCCAAGGGTTTGTATTTGGGATGCTATGGGGTGCATGATAGCTGGCCTGCAGGTCCACATGTAGAAGGAAGTAATTTTCCTTCCAGTTGTTCAATGCCACATCGGTTGTGATAAAATACCTTATATAGAATAAATGTTTCCCCAAATTAATAAACTTACCAGAATTCCCAGCCTCCCAAGAGGTGCTGGAGTTCTGGAACCCTGACCAACATTGCGATTGCATAGGCTTGAGCTTTGAATGGCTTTTCTTAAAGCAGAAACCAGGGGTGCTGGAAATGTCCTGCTGAGATCCTTGGAAGAGCAACTTTATTGAAGGCGAGCCCTGCAGCAGCACCCAGTCAGGGGAATTTGGATGCTGGTGTCACTTCTCCGTTTACCCCCGACTGCATTCTGGCAGCTCCGGCATTTCCCAGAAGCAGGAGATGCGGTGGAGAGCAGAGAGTCGTGGAAGAAGCTTCCTGGCTGGTGAAGCACAGAAAGTTGCTGATACACAGAAAGTTTATTCATGCTCAGTTTGCTCTTTGTCTCTAAGGGGTGCTTCAGGGTTTAGGAATAAAATCAGAGAACAGTGTTTGTTAGGGCATCGGGTACAGACAAGCAAGTAGAGGCTAGATTGTGCGTGCATGGCTGAGCAGAAGCCTCAGCTGAATTTTGCCTTTTTATTCATGCTTTTGGTATTTTAATAACTTTTAGCACATATACTGAAAAAGTAAAGTATACATTACTTAAATCATATATGACTACTACAGGCTGCCAGTTAAATGTTGGGCTGTTAAAAAAAAAAAAAAAAGATTTTGGTAAAGTCTCTGACGTTAACAGGAATGTGCTAATTAGTAAGTGAATCAAATTTATCACCAGGTGGTTAGAATATTCCAACTAAATGACATTAATATTCTTAGACATTGAATTGAGAGCTGTGTTGGAAGTTTCTGACTACATCTTGTAAGACCAAAAGTAATGTTAGTGACTTTGAAACCAGCTTGTATAGTAGTTAGAACTGAGACTGGCATGCTGGTAATTTTGTTTTTAGTATAGTGCTTTATGGTTTACAGATTTTTAATTATTTAACATTTTGGGGTAATTTTGAAGACTTGTCTTCTATTTATACTGTTCTTACCATACATATTAGTGTGAGTGTGTGTGTATGTGTGTGTGTGTATACATATATATATAATTAATATATTACTGTATTACTTATTTCACTTTACTGCACACTTTGCATGGAATAAAATCTCTTTGGGAAAAACATAGTAGAAATCTCAGTTCGCAAATGCAGCACAGACTGTTAGATAACCTTTGCACCTTCAATAGATGCAGAATACTGAAGTGACAACAGGACCCTAAGAGCATGCCACTCTTGTTAGGTGAAAAGCAGCCGTCACTACCACGTGTAGTTCTTCGCTTTACTTCTGTACAATTGGCATCTGCACAAACAGCAGGATCATACTCTTGTGTTGATGTTACAGTTTATATAAGCTGAAAAGTATGGCAGACAGCTTTATGGCATAAGCCTTGATGTCAAGAGCATTCAGGGCTCGCTTTCATGTAGTACCTGGTTGACACAACATTGTGCTGTGCATGGCTATAAAAGAATGGGAGGGTGTCTCACATGTGGTAAAACTTGTCTGCAGCTAGGTGGAGAATGGCATGCAAGGCAATTAAGGATCCTAGGTCTTACTACTATCTGCATTTCTTTTATGTGTGTGCTCATCTATGCCTTCTGCTTTAGGAAATTGAAAGTTTTATGATGTGAAAAGTCAGTGCAGTTCCTGCACCTAGGAACAAGAAGAAACAGGATGTGGAAAAAAAAAAAATCAAGTGCTGTAAACTCTGTCACATGAGGAAGTGTGCATTAATATATATATACATATGTATATAATTTAGGTCTCCTGAGTCACAGTGCAGAACCATGGCATTGAGCAAAGAGTCCTAGTTACATGTGAGAGGGAACCTGACCATTACTGCTCACTGCAGTGTCCCAGCTGGTGTTGATGGCTGCTGCAGGTTCTGTTTGTGTTGTGTTTCATGTGTGGTGTTCATGCTCCCCAGTACTGTGTTTTATTCCATACATGCCAGATGCTGAACTTTCCCTAGGATTCAAAGTTATGTTAATGTTATTTATTGCAGTCCCTGAGAGTGAAAAATTACAGCCTTCTACCCTACAGCTTTCACGTGGAATAGGCAGTGTGGCGGTCTCCTATATGTAGCTGCTCCCCTGGGCGTAAAGATTATTTATCTAGACATACCTGAAATTATTTTGTATTGTTAAAATGATTCAGTCAGGAAGAATCAAATTATTTGCAATTGATACGTTTGTTACACTCACATAGTTGGTTTATTAGACTCTTTTGATGGGAGTTTTTTCATCTTACTAAATGACTTAATATTTTCTATCGTGCCACTAGTATGGATTAAACAGAGCAATCAACTCACTGGTGATGTTTTGGTCTCTTTTTTTGGTTATATGGGCAATTCCATATGCCAGCTTCTGGCCTGGGTAAGACCATGGTTCCCAATGTACCACACATGCTTTTCTAGCAAAGTACCTTACGTGCCTGCTGCTGAATGGCAGATCGAGTCCAGAGCATTGTGAAAGAAAGGTGACGTATTTTTGGAGAGACTCCAGTTTACATGCTGCTGCTTGCATGCTGAAGGGTATACTGCAGCCGTCATCCTCTAGTTACTTTTTTTTTTTCTCTGCATTTCTAGTAAGTTGAAGATATTTCAGAATCTTTTAACATAAAATGTTTGGACAAAATATTCTAGTTCAGTTCTCCAGAAGAGTGGTTTGAGGTGGAAGGCTAGGAGCTTAACTGGATTTGGTACCATCCACAAATGAGAGGAAACACAGCCCTCAACCCTCTGAATTGGGCATTCACCTACAGGAAGAAGAGTGCTTTAAATTCATTGTATCAAATTAAAAGCTGGGTCTCTAATTTGAAACTCCAGCCTCTCAGGTGAGTGCTTAAATTACTGCACCATTAAACACTGTATTTTCCTGTTTCAAAAGTGCCCTAGCAGTGGTATTCACTTGACGAGAAAGGAAGCAGGTATCCATCCCCTCTTGTGAGGGGAATACCCAAACCACAGAGATGCACTTTCATTTTCTCTCTGTCTGTGGTACTGTGCAGTGAAAAGCAGCTTAAGCAGCAGCACTCAGGGAGGATGCACACACACAGGTAGGCAGGATCATTCGGCATGGCTGGGGTGTGCTCTTGAGAGGCAAGAAGGCAGCATGTCCTGGCTGCTGCCCAGGGAGGGTGGAGGTGACACCTATCCCACTGCCACTTTACAAGCTTCCTCTAGTCAGTTATTTCCCCCTAACCACATGACTTCCAAAAATCTGAGTCATCAAAAAAAAAAAAAAGTTTCTCAAATTCAATCAAATTCTGTTTTTTCTGGGCAACTCAAAATTTTACTTCATAAAGAGACAGAAGAATGTAAAAATCTGTAGTCAATTTTTGAGAAGTTCTGCAGAAGTAATGGATTGGATGGGGTGGCCCTTGAGTGCCAGTCCAACCAACATGATTGCTAGCTCATCTGAACAACTCTTTTTTGCAATAAACTAGTTCCATATGCTTATTTTACTAAATAAAGGTAAACGGAGGCCTGTCCTGTAGTATTAGATAATCTGTACAAGAAATTATTGATGTGTAATAGCACAGTCCTAGAAAACAAAGTAGATAACACTGCAAAACATTTAAAGCAACAATTTAATTTTAGAAAAGTATCATGATTTTAATCTTTGCTATTGCTTTTACAGTGTTAACATTTAAAGGATGACCAGCATGCCTTCTGTCTTTCCCACTGACAGAATATTTTCAAGAAACTCCTTTATATGAAATAGACATATTGTATTGCATTAAAACAAACAAAAAAGGACAGAAACAGACTTTCTGATCACCTGGCCTCACATTTCAAAACTAGCAAGTCAGGCAGTTATCCAGCAACAACCTCATTATTTTAAACATTTTCTTTTAAAAAAGAGCATGAAACAGCAGTGACCCAGCACTAGCCTAGGTTTTAAATATAAAAGAGATTTTTATCAGTGTAAATTTGAAAAACAAACCAGCTGCCACCACCTGGGTGTTAATTATATTGGTCAGAGTCCAGCAATGACCTCCTATTGTAATTCTCTGTGTTAATTCTGCAGTCCATAACTTATGGCCCACCAAAATGCAACAGCAAGCAAGGCTGCGGGCACCAGCTTCTGGCAGACGCACCTGAAAGGAAGCTGACAAATCTGCGGGAAGAAAGGGGAGGCCATTAGAAACAACAAGAAGCGAAAAGCTGATGCAGAAAAGTGAGGATGACCGCCGGCAGGCAAGGTTAGTGCTAAACTGAGAACATCGCCCTGCGCCTCTGCAGGAACAAGCTGCAGAGGCAAGTCTCACCCATCCACTCCTGTGTCTGTCCCTTCCAAACTCCACAGAGTCCTCGTCTCTTCTCCAAAATGTAAGGTACAATACTGATTATAAAAGCCTACCCACCCTATCTCATCTAGAATATAGCCTCACAGTTTTTTATGGTGGGGAGACTCCTGTTTGCACAGAACCCCAGTAATTTCAGTGGCAGTGTAGCATGTGAGTGTATGGAGACACTTGACACACTCAGTCTATGAACAAGACGTCTTGGTTTTGGTGAGGGTACCAACAAATTAAGGAAAAAACCTGAATCTAGAGCCACCTATCAGGCTTTACTTAGTGACAATTAGATGGGAGTGAGGTGTTGCTGTAACAGAAAGGTGGAGAAGAGGGAGAGCTCATACCCAGCTTCCATAACCAGCGATCCTCTTTGTCCAGTTATTGTTCAAAATATTTCCAAATCTTCTTGTAACACTTTTAATAATATTCCGTGTCTGGAAAACACTGATAGCAACCCTGATGATTAATCAAGAAACCACAACAGACAAAAACAGAAAACTAAGCATGGGGATAGAAATTTTATTCTAAAAACTGGCAAACTAAATGCCAAGTGTAGAAAACTGTAAAACAAAGCCTCACTCAACTCCAATGTGTTCCTTCTTTAAAGTCTACAGAGTAATCTATGCATGTGCATTTCTCTACATATTTAGGAGGAAAATCTGGTAACTCAGTAGGGCTTTAAAAGCTAAACAGATGTGATTTTAGAATTAACTGATTACTACCTTGACACGAGGAAGCATGCAGCAGATCTGTCAGCTGTGTGCCTTTGCTCTTATTTCCAGCTAAGAGCAGTGAACCCCAGCAAGAGCTGTTGATCCCTGAGGAATCAGGGTCCAGTGCAGGTGTGCCTGGCTGACATAGAAGCCCTGTGCAGCCTGAATCTGAGCTGATTGAGGCTGCCTGAGTGTGGCTATATACTGCGTTCAGGAACATAGGTGTAGTTGGGTTGTATTCTCTTGAAATCTGCAATAGTCGACTCTCCTTTCACACTAGGACATTACTATGCTAATTACTGCATTTCTGTAGTTAATCTATGGTCTTTAACTATAGATGACAGCCCTGTCAGCTCTCAGCAGATAAAAGGCAGTGCAAACGAGTTGAGCCATGTTTTATTGAGTGTGCCTCGATGGGTTGTTTGACATGCAGTAACACGTTAATCCCTAAAGCATCTCACTTGCTAGGCTGCAGACCTCTCCTCATTCAGTTGTGCTTAAAGACGTTGTCTGACCTAGAAAAACTACAGTGCTATTGTGGAATTTTAAATACCTAGAAACTGTTTAAGTCTTTTGACTGTAAATGGTTATAGTCTTTGGAAACAATTTTCACTGGAAAAATCTTCCCTGTAAAATAAGATCCGGTGTCTGGTTTCTTTCTTGGGTTCTGTATGAAGCAACAGTAGTAGCGATACACACACACATATACAAATATATAATTTTTACTTTGGGTGCAGAAATGTTACTATTTTTCTATCTAACATGATTTTTAAAAGTAGCCAAAACCAGATTATGTCAGTAAGGTAACTCACCCATGTGCCAGGTGAAGCAGTGTGTCTTCAATCTTCCTGCTGTATGCTCTGTTAAATTCATCCCCAATTAGTGCCAGCTGATGGCCAACCTGGACAGCTGAGCTGGAAGACATTCAGGATGTCCGCGTTAGAGGAAAACACTGCAACCTTGCATCTTTAAAAAGCACTCTGAAAGTGTCAAGTACAATTATTTCCCTAATGGATGGACTAAGCTTGGCATGCAAAAGCTAAATGTTAGGGCTTTTTTATTATTTATAGGTTTATTGATCAGGCACCTTAAGTCCATATTTATAGGCTTAAGTGCTGTGATGTTTTCATAAAAATCTGCATATTTGACACTTTTGAAAAGCCATGGTGTCTAATTCCTTCATATAATACAACAGTATTCCAGTCCTAGAATTTTTTTCCACAAAGCTGAAATATTGAAAGCCTTCAGTTCAGATGACTCAAAATGTCTCATATTACATAACTGATCACTTTTTTTTGTCCAACAGAATTACTCCAGTGATCTCCACGATGCAGTCCAGTTCTCCAGCTAATGGGCGATGCTAGAGCCAAAGCACGTTGGCTGTTCAAGATCCTGGGGCACACAGGTCCCTGAGCTGTCAAACACAAAAGCTAAGGAATTTTGGTGGGTCCCCAAACTGTTTACGCTATACTGATGAAAATCTCCAATTACATTTAGTTTCTTTTAGATGTGCATGCTTTTTTTGTATAAAAATAATTATGACTATGTATTTTTATTTTAACTTGTATTTCTGCTGAGATCTGTTTATGGGATCTGCTGCACAGTAAGTGGACTTAAAAGCCTTATTCTAGAGATTGATTTAAAAAAACTCAGGGTTGGTTTAGTCAGTCAAACAAACAAACAAACAAACAAAAACAGAAAGGAATTTTCACAGACAGGAAAGACAGCCCCTGACTGCTGAACTAGAAAAAATGTGTGCGCAGGATTAAAAAAAAAAAAAAGAAGAAAGAAGAAAGAAAAAAGAAAGAGCACTGCACTATCAGTTTGTTGTGAGAGGCGCCTGGAGAATTATGTAAAAATGGCCTCTTCAGCTGCTTGTTATAACAGGTGGGCTTCTAATGAAGAGCCTCATCTGTGTCCCTGGACAGCATAAAAAGTTGTAGACATTTAATGCAGCATAATCTCATACAATTGGTGCTAAGCACTACAGGTTATCTACATTTGCATCTACTACACTTTCAGAAGCATCCACTGTGATTCCACCGCTTAGCTGGGAGTCTTCGTGAAGGTCGGGGGAGTGGGGGTTGTACCCGGATGCAGAGGACAGAAGGAGCATTCTTGCAGCATGATACCTGATATTAAACTCCAATTGCTCTGCAGTATCTGGTGCTGCCAGGAGGTTGCCATACATTTCATCTTCTGGCTCTCCATCAGGGTAGCTGGAGAGAATAAAGTGCCTAGGGCTTCTCCGTGTCTGGGACATCATACTCTGCAACAAGACCAGAGTCAGTCCCGTGGTGTCTGGTAGCACAAGGTCTTCTCATTTTAGATGGATGTGGTTCAGAGTACGCGTTTGCCCCTTTTGGGTCTGCAGTCAGAACACGAGCATTGCTGAGGTAAGAACTATTCTGAGAGCAGTCAAAGGAAAGTTTCAGTGGACCAACAGATGTACAGCAATTCAAACATGTGGCCTCCTCACAATGGGTCAAAACAGCCTAGAAATTGGAAAATCTATATAAACATAGCTAGCATAGCTAAGTATAGCTTCCCAGTAGTTTCACTTGGTATGAGATGCTTTCCTAAACTGTTGGCAATGACCTCCTACCATTGCATTGCTCCAGCTGACCAGAAAGTGATTCAAAACCACTAGCCAGGATCTAGCACATAGGCGCATCATAGGACAAGGGCCTGTTCTAGCAAAATAAATGACAAAAATCCCTGGGTTTCAGCCCAAGTTGTGTATCTCTAGTATTTCCAATACCTTGATAAGGCTTTCCTTAAAGCACCAAAGAGGCTGAGTTAACCCACAGCAGATCTCAGAGCAGAGATAGTGTTTCTGTAGCTTTTGCAAATGTTTTTAGTTGGCTTATCAAGCGCAATGACATCAGAGCTGTGCACCGGGGCTATTTAAAACTACACACACACCCTTGGGCAGCCAGCGCTCCTCCTGCCCCAGGGATGTTTGCTTCTGCAGCATTGCGGAGGGAGGCTCCGTTCTGCCTTTACAGTGACTGATGATTGGCTGTGATAACAGTCCTCTGGATGTGCATTGGTTTTATCTGGCATGGCATTGGCCTGCTGCTTTATCTCTCTACTTCCCAGCTACATCATTACTGAGATGATTCTTTTTGCTGCCGATCTTGGAACACAATGAATTTGGATTTCCCCCAGACTAAATTCTTTTGTCCTTTTAAGCACATGCTGCAGAACAAAACCTATGTAAAATATTCTGAGAGATGGAGCTAAACCAAGTAAAAGGTGTCTGTGGTAAAGCTGCTCATAGTGGATTTGTTTGCCATCTTAATGCAATCCCATAAACTCTTTCTTCAAGGTTTATGTCTGGGACAAGATTGGGGCCTTTGTGCACTGAGAAACTCCTGATCTTCTTTCAATATTTAGAAGACATTATTACATTTTCCATAAAGCATTTATCAACAATTACAGTGTATATATATATTACTGCATAAGTAAATGCACTTCCATGAACTAGCAGAAACTTGGTACTAACTAAATAAAAAGTTAGTACCAAGTACCAACTCAGTACTTTGCTACAAAAGTAGAGACTCTGCTTAATGACACTTAATGTGACTGGGGAGAAAATTCTAAGGATTACTTTATGTTCAGTAAATATTAGCATATATCATACAAATATACTATTATCTTATTTTAAACAATTCCTTTACGTGTTGCTGTATGCCCCTCTCCTCAGTCCAAGCAAAGATCAGGAAAAGAGTTACGTCCATAGGGACTTTCAACTTTTCCAGCACCATAGCCGATTTCCAGAAACCCAGTCACCTGGAGGACTTTGTAGCTCTGAATGAGGTGCCAAGGCTCCGCATGTACAACACAGTGAAGCTGTCACACTTGAAATATATATATATATATATTCCCTGGTGCTAGTACCCGAGCTGGCCCTTCCATTTCCCAGGGGAACAACTAGACCAGTGGGTTACCAGCTGCATCCCTCTCTATTTTTTGGGCAAGGCTGATGCAACATAAGCACTATTGCAGCATGATCTGTGTTATCTGGGGCAACTCCTGGTTTGGGAGCTCCAAACCAAATGTATTTTAAAACAGCATAAAAACTCAACTGTCTATTATTGCATGTTTATACCAACTATTCTTAGACTTCACAACCGTGCACTGTGAAAAATTCTCTAAAAAAAAGGTATTTTCTATTTTTTTCCATTTCTAGAATAGATGCTAGTTTCACATTTGCAGGACCACATAATGGAAATGTCTACATCTGTAGGAGATGAAAATTGAGTTCTGAAAGAGACCTATAATAAGTCAATGCACTACAGAAATCAGAAATGTAAACAAACCATACAATACCATGACAAAAACATATGCTTCCTCACACCTGTTATGATAATACCTTCCTCCCACAGGCTAAAAAAGAAACTGCTGTAGCTGCTGAGTCCTGCTGCCAAGGATTCAGCTGCAGCCTGCTCTGCTGTTTTCACCCACTGATTTGTCTCCACATTCAAATCAGGGAGAGCTAAGGAAGAGGGTATTTATTGTGCACTGGGTATAACTGCAGTGCTGGGGCAAAGGCACTCATCAGAGGGCTATTCCCCTGAAGGTGTGTGAGATGTGGCTCATTTAATTGCAAAGCAAAGCTTAGTGTTGGCCTGCCTGGCAGCTAGGGACCAAACTGAGGCCATTTGCTAATTTTTGTCATCTTTTTAAAATCTAGATGCACAGGTATACATAGGCGTACATGTGAAAGCTGCATTAATATGGACCCAGTTTCTTTCTCAAGTCTAGATCCATACAAAGCTGGGCAAGAAGAGTGTATATCGTGTTACAGCCAATTCTGATCCTCCAAAGTGGGATGTATTGATCTTCCAACATCTGTCTCATTCTTTCCTTCTTTATCTCGCTTACACACAAATGGGCAAACTGAATTTGGTTTACAGAAACCAAGAGGTTCCAAGTTTGTGTTAATAACTTATCATTTAGATAGCAAGTGACCATAACCTAATCCTCACAATGTGTCTGAGGCACAGCAGGATCCATACTAGCACCAGCAAGCATCTCCAACCTAGCTAGCAGATCAAAAAGCTCGTTTTTTTTTTGTAAGGCTTTGACTGAGCAAACTAAAAGCTTAGTTTTAATGGTGAAATGCCTTCAGCAGAATGAATAATGTATTTGAAGTTAAATGCATACTTACTGTTTTGGTGAATAGGTCCAAATTTAAAAAGCTCTCTAAATGCCTATGCTTATGTATATGATGGAAATTATGACTTTTTATGAACACAATTATGATTAAATAATGAAAATGCTCTTTCTACCAAAGATGCTTGACTCTATCTTTACTTTGCCTAGTCTTTTTTTTCCAGTCGTGTCTCTTTTTTAACCTAGCAAAAGGGAACAGAAAATCTTCAAAAAGGAAAACATTGCTAAACCGTGTATACTGGCAGGTGAGTTGGGAAAAACTATAAAGGTCCTGAGATTTTCTTGTATTCAGTTTGATTAGATTTGCTGTGGCAATAATTTTTAAGAAGGCAGACACAATAATCTCTCAGTATAAAGCACTGAATGCATCAATGATAATTTACATATTATATGTATTTTATTACATATCTATAATATGTGCAGTTTACATCTTATGCATGCTTTATGCAGACATGACTGATAAAACTAATTAGAACTGAAGTATGTGATTTAGTATATTTTAAAGATGGTTGTGAAATTAGAAAATTGCTGTCGATTATCTAATTCCAGCATTCAATCTCAAATTACCCAAACCTACCTATATAAAGAAAGATCACCAGATAAGATTCTTGTCCCTTATTCCTGAGGTATCAAAGCATATCTCAAACTGTTTCAGATTCTACCAGCTGCCCATGCAAACTAAATTTAAATGAAGAACAGATAGAGGGTTGATTGTTTGCATATATGCCTTTCAATCCATAGCCAACTCTTTAAAAACATGACAATATCCACACTGTTGCAAACACAAATCTCTATTCCATTTTACAAGGACAAGTCTTTGATAAGATGACTGAAGTTGAAGAACTAGTTAACGTTACCAATAAACTGAAATATCAGACACTTAGGGGGAAATAGCGAGGAGGAATATATGCTTTAAAGCCCACAGTGTTTTTTTGGTTTGTTCTCTTTTAAGTTCAATGTTTCCTATGACCTCTGCCAGAAGCAGCAACAGCGGCTGAAGGAGGTGCTGGCCTCAGCTGTTGACTTTTCTTCCCTTGCTAGTCAGAAGCCATCAGCCACTGACCGTATGTAGGCACAGCAGGACCCACAGACACCAGCACCACCACCGCCTCTCCCTCCCCTCATGGGGATACCCAGGCTTCAGCAGGCTTTCCTCCCCAACCACGGCCATTTGTGGCCAAGCACTGCGAGACATCCATCGGCACCTTCAGCTTCTTTTAAGGAAAGAGGAGAGGTTAAGTAATCATTATTCATTTTTTTTCTGGGTTAGGTTGCTGAATTTACTCTTAAATCGGCGTCAGACCAAGGAGCAGAGATAAATTCACTCTTTGTCTTGTACTGTGTTGTCAATCAGCTTAATGCCAATGACCTTGGATACTGTTTACACATAAACATGTCTTAATATTGCCTCAAACAGCTATTAAAGGCATACTTCTGCAAATATAAGAAATACACACTGTACTTTTACATTTTATTTCATCTACATTCTTATACTTGTTATCAGAACATGTCTTCACTGGGAGTTTAACACAGGCTCTCTCACCTCAAAACAGGATAAGAAATTGATTATATTTAGAAACAAAAGAAAATGTATTCCTTAAGCAAATCTTGTAACCTCTGGAGTGAAAGAAAAGGATATAATAGACTTTAAATGGAGGAAGCCTTTTGAAATATAAAGCTTGCACAGGTATTTTTCTAGTTCAGTCTCTGCTGAGACTGTTAAGGGGGTCATGAGTGAAATTCTGAGTCAAGACTTCAAGAATGTCTCGCTCAAATCTTTCATTGCCTTTGGTCAGATTTTTATGCATCAACAGAATTTGCATATTGTCATTTAGAGCACTCTGAGAGCACCAGTCCCTACTGGGACATTTATTATGCAACCGCAGAAAGCAACAAAAGATTTCTGCCTTAGAAATTAGATAATACAGTTATGTCCACAGTAAAAGCTATGATTTGTTAAACCTACCAAGTGTCATTTTCCTTAAATTATCTACTGAGTCCTTCAGTGCTCACCGGTGTATTTCAACAGCTTCTAAATTCTGAAGGAAATGAGGAAGTTCTGCTTTTAATAAATAATAAATTATATATAAAAAAAAAGTCTTATGGGAAAAACTGAGGACATTGAAGAGAAAGATATTAATACTAAACCGAAATTAATCATTTCTTAAAAAAAATAATAATAAAAAAAAAAAGATCTGCCACACTCAATTTTAGTTTCATGGCAAAAGCCAACATCTCAGGGATGTCTTCTTCATTCTACTTGTTCACAAAGAGTTAAGTTTTAGAGCAGAAGCTTTCTGACTTAATCTAACATTTACATATCCTTTTCAAAACATCTTCTGCCCTTTGCACTTCTCAGTCTCAGAAAAAAGTCAAGACTGTTTTATAACAAAAATATTTTGTTTAAAATTGCTACTTGATTTACATGGCCAACTTGTAAAAGGTAAGTGTGAAAATGTAAATAGTTCTGTCATATATGAATGGGCTATTAAGCTATGGAAAATATTTCTTTGCTCACATTTAAAAACTTGAAAACTTTGTAGTTTTTTATTTTTGAAAACTACAATATAAGTGATGCAGATAGAAAAGTTGTTATTGGTAGTCAAAAATTTTCACACATTGCTCATACTAAGAGCAATACACAATAAAATTGGAATATTTCAAATTTAACATTTGTTCAAATTGGAGAAAAAAAAAAGTACTTGAAAGGCCTTGTTCTGCCATCCATGCGAACAGTGGAGTATCTGCAGCAAGCCTGGTGGCATCCTCAGCAAGCAGATTGCAGAATTCATGCCTTGATATTAAATTCAGATTTACAGGATGCTCATCACCAAGGCCATAATCTGTAAAAATACTTACGCAGATGTTTAGCTTCAGTTTCTCAAATAATATTGTTAATTTAAACATGATAATTCATATTCTTAAAAAACCTAGCAGCATTGGGGTAGTGTGGGCTGCTGTTTTCCCTCACCTGGTCCCCCTCAGCACTGCGCAGCATGGCAGGCACGGTGTCTCACGCATTGCCACCTCACACCTGCATCCTGTCCTGTGCAACAGGGCACGCTACTGGACTCGTGGTAAGAAAGCACTGCATCTTCTGTGACTTTTGGCGGTCTTCTCCTACAGGTGTCTCTGAGATCTCACTTACTGCTGTCAGATCGGAAAGGTGTGCAAGTACAAGGTAACTGAAAGTCTAAGAACTAAAATTTAAGTCACTGCTTATGCTGCCTTTTTTTGTTGTTGTCCCACACAGCAGTATAAAGAATTAAAACACCATGTCGATCTCAGTTTTACTTAAGCTTCCCATGCTGGTGAAGCGCTGGCAGTAACAAAGTTGCTCTGACTTAAAATCCCATTCCACCTACAATATTCTGGTGGTGTTTCCACACGTTACAATTACCAGGCGTTTTATTAATCCCACCAAATGCACAAACCCGAGGGCGAAGGGGGCATCCTCCTGCCCGGGGGTCGCTGCAGCAGATCCCCCGCGTTCGGGACCGGCCCTACCCGGGGACCGGGCACTTGACACCCACCGGCGCTGGCTCAGGCTAGCTGTCTGCCTTCACTCAGTGCTCCTGGGCTCTTGCTGCCCGCTGTCCTCCCGCCCGAGGCCGGGGCCGGGGCAGCTCCCGAGCGCTTACCTCGAGCCGTCCGTTCCGGGCTTGTTGCGCGGGCTCGCTTCCTGCTCCGCTAGGAGCGAAACGACGCGCACCCGGCTCCGCGTCTCCACAGGGGAGGCAGGCGCCGGGAACCGGGCCAGCCGCTACCCCAGCATCGCCTCACGGGGCGGCCTCCCCGGCCGGCTCCTCGCCTCCCTCCCCATTGTCCCCCCCCCCCCCCCGCCGCCGCCGCCGCCGCTCACCTCGGCTCGGCTTCCTCCGGCACTAAGAGGCCGCCGCGGCCACACGCAGGCGTCGGGGGAGTGGGGCCCGGCCCCGGCCGACGGCCTGCCCCCATTGTCCGCACGCCGCCCCGCCCCGGCCCGCCGCTGGTATGGGGCGCGGGGGGCTCCGCCGCGCTGCGGAGGGCTGAGGGGGCTGCTCGCGCCGGCGGAGGCGCGAGTGGCGCGGTCCGGTGCCCAAGGGCCCCTTCGTGAATTGGGAAATGTGGCGGGGCTGGCTGTTGGACGGGGGCAGCAGCGGGCTGTCCCCCGAGGGGTACCGCTAGGCAAAGGCACGCGTCATTCCCGCCCGCTCCGCGGCGAGCCCAGCCAGGGGCTAACGGGTTGGAGGGATGCCCGCTGAAGCCTGACCTCTTGCCCAAAAGGTTTAGTGAAGTCACGGGACTTCGGGTGTTTTCCTTCTGTGCTGTTGATAACAGCGTGGTGAGTGATTCAGTCGGGATCAGCCGTCACTAGAGATCAGGGTTTGCTTCAGAGAGCTTAAAGAACCAGAAACCCCCTATTGCTCCACGCTTTATTATCATGTCAAACAGGAGACTTTATTGGGTAATGCCCAACAGTGGACTTTGCTCTCTATTTATACTATGATTTCATCTCTCTATTGGTGCAGGTAAACAACATGAGAAGCAGAGCAGTGGCACAGATGCGGTACTCTGCCTGAAGTGTGGGTGTCTGCAGACTTTCACGATTCAGTTTTCAAAAGTAGAGAAGTGTGTGTGTGTGTGTGTATACATATATAATATTTATGCAGACCACTTTTTCTTGCACTATGTACTATAATCCTTCTTGTGAGTTGGATGTTCTTCCATCATCTTCCAAGCTCCACACATCTGTGAAATGAACATGACAGTCCTTATCTTCAAACTCATGCTGAGGACTATGTTGAGAGGACTGTGTGTACACTTATGCATGCAATATGCTGGATGAGAATTGCCTCGAAAGTACAATATAATAAAAGGGAAATTAACCTTGGTAATACCACTTCTTGCCAAGACTTTGTCCCATTCAGTACTTTTGACATTTCAATTCTTTATTTACTTTCAATTTTTTATTTCAGTTTTGTATTTATTTTCAAATCAATAATGTCTCCCTTCCCATACCCAGGCTTAATTTTGAACATAAAGGTAATCTTGCATGAGTTGACTCATGCTTGAAATAAAATACGCAAATGTAATTGTAGGAGGGATCTCCGCCACAAAGATAGCATGCTGATGCTGCGCAGCATTTCCTGATACAACAATAGTAAGCATTATTAAGCTGTTTTCAAATTCTCACCAACCTCCCTTGTTGGAACAAGAATGTTATAAAATGGAGATGCATTAATATTAAAAACTAGAGCATCTATTATTAGCTCTCAGCTGTGATGTAATGCTGTTGATGTAATTTTCAGAGACAGCGAAACAACAGATCTTTATTCCATGAAACTGTGACTTTGATTAAGGACTGCTGAGTTAAGTTACAAGACTCTCCCATAAAATGTAACAAAACAAAACAACAACTGTTTCTGTCCTTAATGAATTATTTAATGAATTTAAAAAGCAGTACTTTTTCAGCTTTTCCCTGAGGCATAATGGATGCTGGGACAAAAAAGGATTGATAGTAAAGCAAAAGGTCCAGGTTTACATTCTTACTAGCAGTTGTCCCAGCAGATACACCTTTTGGGTTAAAAGGCAGTTGTCAAGACTGTTCCATGCTCTGGCCCATTATCAGTGGTGTTGTGATGTCAGGAAATTTCCATTGTGTATGACTGAAGAAAGATATGTGGTGTTTTGTAGCTGTTTTTGTAGTTAAACTAGGGAATACCTACCTAATAGTTTCTTCCTGTTGTTATTAGGTTTAACTGATTTTTGTAGTTGCAACCTTGCAACTGGGTCTATCACCATAGGATGATATGGTAAATCATAAAGTATATTTATTATACTCAGACTATATGGGAAACTAGGGCTTTCAGGGAATATAGATTTGTATCAGTTGTTTATGTCAACACACTGCAAACTGCTTACTTCAGCTACTGCCTGATGGATCTATTTTTTAATAAATAATGTTTTGTAGAATGAATTATTTATTTCACCTTTATTTTTCACTCAGAGACCCTTCAATCTTTAGAGTCCATTATGAAACAGCCTATTGTTCTGTATTGATCATACCAACCTCAGTAACTCTAAAGTATGTCAAGTGTCTTAACGTCATCTCTCATCTTGGAAGGAGTTATGTATGCATAAATCAGGCTTCTCCACACAGGCTCTAATGCTGTAATTCTTTAGATATTATTTCTCTCTCAGTTTTTACTGTGAAGTACAGTTTTTGGTCATTTCAGAGAAACATTCACATACTCCTTCGGAACAGCAACATAAAAAAAATAAATCACATAGCTGTATGGTGATCAACATGTGATAGATTAAATCACAGAGACCTGAGCTTTGGCACCGGAGAAAGCTTTTTAGGCATTCCGGGAATTCCTAGGCACGTTTTGTCAGGCAACGACTCTGCAAATCGCCACCTACTTGTTAATCAGTTGTCTATCAGGGACCTTTTTCCTGTACAAAAGATGGGGCAGATACAACCCCAAAGACTTTATGGTGGCTCCCAAAACCACGGATGAATGGGACGAAGGCTGAGCGGGCTTCGGGACGCCGCTGTGGGGCGAGGCGAGGGAAGCCCGCCAACCTACCAAGACCGCGCTGCGCCGGGCCGACAAAATGGCGGCTACTCTTAGGCTGCGCGGCGCCGGGCGCTCGCGGGGGCGGGGCCTCGGCGCGTCTCCCTAGCAACTGCACCGCCCACCCCGTGCTGCCACGGCCCCCCGGAAGGCCTAGCCGCCGCCCGTCCCCGGAAGGGGCGGGGTGGGGTAAGGGAGGTGGCTGCGGCCGGCGGGAGCTGAGCAGTAGCCATCTGCTGCAGGTGAGAGCGGGGCAGCGCTGTGCGCCCCATCTCCTGCCCCAGCCCGCCCTATCCCGCACGGTTGGGGGGCTGCCGCCACTGGAGGAGGCGCCCGGCTTCCTTCCCGCCGGCGCTATCGCGATATATCGTGCTGCCGCGGCCCTTCCCGTGACTTTCCTGTGAGGCGGGTGCCTAGCTGAGGGTCTCCTAGAGCGCCCGCTCCTGGAGGGTAGATCGCATGGGGTGGCTTAGAGACGTGGCATGCAGGTTTTAAGGCTCGTTCACGTTTTTACTGTGTGATTAATTAAGGCTTTTGTAGCATTTAACGCACTTCCTTTTGAAAGGAGGATTCTATCCCATGCTGATTAATCCCTGAGCTTTTAAAACCACAAGATGGTGTGTGGTACTAGTGAGTCACTGACTGTGATTCAGATGTACTTCAGCTCAAGTAAATGAATCCTTTTGCTTCATTTATTTTTGTTTTGGTAGTGTCTGGAAGGCTCAGCGAAAGGTCATCGCCTTGTAGAACATAAAGAAACCCCCAAGTCTGCATGTGCTATTTTCCATCTGTTTATTTAGGCTTGATTTCAACTTGTTTTACCAATGTGAATGAAAAATAAGTGGGCCTAAAACACTTCAAAACCAAAGCCTAATAGTAACATGTGCCTTGTGGAATTTGTCGATTTAAATAAACTAGGAAGGAAAAAGTGGGAATGCTGCATTGGGGGCTATGGCTCTTGGGAGGAGGGAGACTGAAGGGAAATGCATGTCTCCACATTGAGTCATGGGAGCTGAAGACCTCTTGGGTTGTCGTAGTTGCAAAAATCGTCTTGATTACCTTGACTACTCATCTCTATTGGTGTAATTACTGCATTTTTGAGTTTGATTTTTTCAGTGGAAAATTATAAGTGGAGGGAGCAGTGGATGATGTTATGTGCGTGCATACCTCTGCTCTCTCCCCTTTCCTTGCATGGCAGCTTTTGTTCTTGAAATTGCTTATGAGAGCTGTCTTTCCCTGATGTTAGTATAATCATTTTTCTCATGATAGTGCTGTCAGAAAAGCTTCAGCTTCTCCTTTGGAGAAGTAGCAATTGTGGATGCTTGGCTTGTCCTCACCCCTTCAGTGTAATTGTTATGCATTTATTTCCATCTTATGGACTTGGCTTGCTTGTTTGTTTCAAATTGAAAGGGCAAGGCTGTAGCACAACATATATGAGGATGGACAAAAATAACTTGAGCCCCCAGCATAAGGCAGATGTGGATAAACGAGCAAGTTCAGTGGAGGATTGCCACAGGGGCTGAAGCACTTGTCCTTTGATGAGGAGCTGGGGGAGCTGTGTTGCTTTGGCCTGGAGAAGAGGTGACTCTTGTGGTCATGTAATTGCAACCTTCCTGTACCTGTAAGGAGGTTTTCCAGAAGGCATAGCCAAGCTGTTTGGGGTGCTGAAGGGCAGGAAGGTGGGAAACAACAAGCACAAGCTGAAACAAGGGAGGTTCAGGCTGAATCTGGAAAAATCTTTTCCGCATTAGGACAGTTGAGTGGTGAGACAGGATGCCCAGAGCAGCTGTGCTGCTTTTGTCTTTGGAGGTTTCCCAAACGTGCTTGGATAAAGCTGAGAGCAGCCTGGTCAGACCTCATGCCTAACCCCCCCTTGGAGCAGCAGGCTGCACTAGGGACCTCTTGAGGTCCCTTACAACCACAACGATCATGAGATCCTAAGGGAGGGGAAAGGCCGATGTGGACAAGTGAGAGAGATCTAGTATAGAAAGCGACACCTAGGTGTCATGAGTTGAAATGCAGCCTGTGAGGACTCTTAATAACCTTAGGTCTGGGAAAGTCTGCTTTCAAAGGTTTATTGATACCAGCTTATTGCCCCCCAGCAGCTAGAGCAGAAGGCAAAATCACAGCTACATGAAATACAGCGAAGACAATAAAAAGTTGGTAATGTTACTTTGGTTCTTCTCCTTACAGTACAGCATACTGTTCCTTGAGAGTGTAAGGGGTTTTTTTGGAGACCTCTATTTAGTTTGCAGTTGGTGAGTGGAGTGATCCATGTGAACTCTCCCACCTCAAAACAAAAATAAAAATGTAATTGCATATAAGTCTTGGTTAGAAGTAATAAACAGTCTGTGCTCTATGCTATTTTTTTCTTTTTTTTTTTTTTTCCCCATAAACAGCACCCAGTAAACATATGATAGTGATTTCTGTCGTTAGCGTGTTTAAGGAGAGACATGAGCTATGCACCCATTCATAAAAGGTGGATTGGCTGGGGAGCATGAAAAATCCTTGTAACTAGAGTTGTTCTGGTTTGTAGTTGTCCAGTTGACAAATGTGGGCTCTCAGTCTGAACCTAGGATGTTCTTTTCCTTTTTAACATTTTAACAAAATCTTTTTAACATTGATTTACTTCTCCCATCTTTCTGAAGTTAAAGTGCTCTCTTGGTGCCATTTCTCTTCCCCTATGACTGTCCTTTTTTTTTTTTTTTTCTCTCCTTACATTATCCATTTCACATCTTTACACTGTTCTTTGCTAACAGGTTGATCCTGCTGTAGGATAATGGCAGGAAAAGTAAAGTGGGTAACTGACATAGAAAAATCTGTACTAATAAACAACTTTGAAAAAAGAGGCTGGATTCAGGTGGCAGAAAATGAAGACTGGAATTTTTATTGGTAAGTACATTAAAATAGCAATTTCTAAATTTGTGAAGTATTTTAATATCTTCTGTTAATACCATTAGTAATATAACAAAATGCATATTTAAAAATAAAAAGATGCACACATTAACTTAATGAAGTGTTCCTAAGAGCATAACATTGTTTCATTGCTCCTGTGATTTCTTAATGCTATTGCTGCTCTTTTGTTGAGTTTTGTATTAGTAGATTTCTCCCTTAGCTGTGTAGGCCTTCTAATGTCATTAGGTTTCCTCGAGACAGGAGGTCCTATCCACATGGATCCTTTCCCATGCTAATGACCTTATATGTCTTTCCAGTTTCCCAAAGGTTTTGTCAGGCATTGGAAAGTCACTAACCTAGCAAGATGACAATTGCTTCTGAGGATGCCATTTGTAAAAACACGAGGGCAAAGGCTAGCCAGTGTTTTTTTTGTTTCGTTTTGAAATGTGGTATCTGATTTTATTCAAATTTCTTGTATATAGTAAGCAGATTTTTTTCCTCTCCTGTTGGAGGGGTTTTGTGGCCCAACTAGAATTTTTGAATGTATCTTTACCTAATTTTTTTCTGACAACCTGATGTAAGCAAAATGATCAGAGAGTACATGGTTCCAATATATGATACAATATTCTTTTATCAGTGTAGCAGATGTTTGCCCTATTACCAGAGTGCAAGCTCTTGTAATAAAGGCCTTGAGACCTGCACTTGACTTCTCCTCATAGTAAAAAGTTATATGCAAACTAAGTTTTCAGCATTTCAATGCTGAAAGGTGAATATGAAATTAAATCAAGGTAATGGAGTTTGTCTAATACAAGACTGCAGTGCTGTGCTAGGATGCAGTAATTTATTAAATGGCAGAAACAGTACCTCTTCAGGTAAGCCAAGCCATTTATATTGTCCTTTTCACATATGACAGAATGGCACTTTATACTGCTGAATGTACCTTTTGTTAACCGCTTATGTTAATGAGTAGGAATGTAGTAATCTGCTTGTGCTTTTGGAATTCAGCTGGAGGGAGGAGTAGGGGAACAGGACACTCATGCACACTGTTGTTACTTGTTTTGTTTTGTTTTCTTCCTGAAATGATAACATAGCAGATTGATGGCATTCAGGAAATAATCTTAAATTTCCAGTGTGACATGTTTAGTACAAAAAAAAAAAATCTTTGTATTTGTGGTTCTGCTCTTCTGTGAAAAATGAAGTAGATAACTGATTTGATGACTTGGTCACTGTAGCTCTCTGCTCTGGCATTTATGAATGTTTTTAGCAAGACCTGTGATTCACTGCTCATGTACTTGAAATACTTTAGAATTCAGATAGCAAGGTAATCCGTATGAGGTTATTTTTGTGGCTTTTTTTTTTTTTTTAATATGAAACCTGAACTTCCAGAGAGCAAACCAATAGATTTAGAAAAATGCTTCTGTAGTATTTGGGTGCATATCAGTCATTTGTAGGCCCTGCTGGGATTTGACCTGTCTGTCATCAACAAGCCAGAGTCCACTAGGGCCAAGCTGTCATCTTACTTGCCTCAGCATCTGCCCAAATTTGAGTAGCAGAGGGACTGAGACAAGCTCTGGCAGGATTTCATTTGGTCTTGCTAACAGGGGTTCAGATTAGGTAGTATTGTCACTGCAGCACAGTATTTTACTATATAGAACAATGAAAGAGAAGTGTGAAAGAGGGAGAAAACAGTGAGAGGGAGAAGATGAAGTGAAGGTAACACTATTACAACTTTGTCCTCCTGGGTTGTGTTTCTTGAGAAAAGTAATTTGGTATCTGTCTTTGCCTTCAGGATGAGCGTACAAACAATCAGAAATGTTTTCAGTGTGGAAACTGGTTACCGCCTTTCTGATGACCAAATTGTCAATCATTTCCCCAACCACTATGAGCTGACCAGAAAGGATTTGATGGTAAAAAATATCAAGCGATATAGGAGAGAACTTGAGAAAGAAGGAAGTCCTCTTGCAGAAAAAGATGAAAATGGAAAATATATTTATTTGGGTATGTGGTTCTTATCAGCTTTAATCTTGTTTTCTGTGTGGTCAATGACCTGTTGGTATTGTAACTTGAAACAGTAACAGAACAGCACATTAATGTACAAATTATTCTAATTTACATGTTGCTAGTTTTGTGCAATGAATTCAGTAAGAAAAACTGCTGCTTGCAAGAAGTATATGCAACCAGAGCTGCTTGTTTTTACCAGGTTGCTTTTGGAGACCTAAAATTGATGTGTTTGAATCATCGCATAAAAGTAATCTAGTTGCAGCCCAGCTCAATTTTCTGAATTTCTGAAGTGTTCCATCACTAAAATGACTATCTGCAGATGCTCTGTCACTAACAGTCAGTTAAATAGAATAAAGTGTACTCTATCCTAAAATTACTCTGTTCTGCAAGCATAACAGCCTTCTTTCCCTGTCTTTTCCTTCTTTTCCCTTCCCACAAACCTGCCATTAGAGCATAAGGAAACACAAGAGTAGGGAAAGTGATTAAAAACAGTAGTAGCAAACATTTAATATGAAATCACGTATTTTCAAAGCATTTCACAAACCTTGTTTTGAAGGATAAGGGCTAATATTTCACAAATTGAGAGAAATAGAGGTCATGCAACTTATTAAAGAACTTTGCTGAAATTAGACACAAGGCAGGACTAAAAGATTGAACATTTCTATTTCTGTCACACTGGGTGTTTCCTCCACTGTGTTTTTACTAGTACATAGCACTGTTCAGGTAAGAGAACAAATCCAGTTACAATGTGTGGAAGTTGTATTTAGGCTTGGTTTGTTAAGTAGTAAGGTTCTTAATGATGACTGAAGTTACCAGTGCAGCATTAGCTGAAGCAACGTGGGCTGAAGGCAAATGATCATGAAATGATTATTTATAAGCATAAGGAATAATCATGAAATTATTATTCCTAAATGTAAGGATATACAGAAATAGATTTGCATAACTATTTTAAAGAGGGAAGTATTGTGGCATTAAGGTATTTTGCTATAAGATCAGTGGTGGAACTGAAGGGCCTTAAAACTTCATATCAGAAAGGGCTGGAGTTTCTTTAAATCAAAAGTGAAAAAACATCTGGAAATCCTGTACTAGAGCAAAAACTAAAATAATCTTTTGTAGAAAGGTTCCAGACAGAACTGAATGGATAAACTCTTCAGGGGAGAAATTTAGGGGAAGTTGGAGAACTGGTAATGACTGCTAGAAAATGAAATTTAAAAACAAATAAGAACAAGCAAAAATAAAAAATCCACCACCACCACCATTGCCCGCGCGCCCCCCCCAAAAAAAAAAAAAAATCACAACCAACCAAAGGAAAAAAGCCACTACCCCCTCAAAACAAACAAAAAAAGTAGGAGTAGGAGTAAGTTGGGAATACAGCGAGCAAAGTTGTTTCAGAGGTTGGAAAGCACTGGAGTGAAATAGAGATGGAGACACTGAATTGATTTACATCTGGGGCAAGTGGAAAAAAAAAGCACGGTTCATCTGTGTAAGAAAGAAACATTGCTGTATGGGTGAAACTGAGAATAATCTGATAGCGAAAAGCAAGAAATATTTTTCTTTAGATTTCAGCAAGCATGGTAATACTGGGTATGGGAGCAAAGAATGACTAGTGGAGGTTACACAGAAACAAAAAATACCACATCCAAAGAGGAAACATCAACATTTGGATTTTTGTATATACAGAGATTTGAAGATTGATAAAAGCTAGCATATGAAATCAAGAAATTTTGCTAATAAAAGTTAAGTTGGAATTGTGTCTAATACTCTAATTGCACATTATTTAAACAGAAGAAAAATAATCCATATGAATTAGAGTCTGCTTATCTGAAATTAGCAGCAAGCAATATTTAGCAATTCTTTAAGTAACAGCTATGAACTAAATGAGATTAAAAAGCAACATGAGTTTTATTGAAGGTGGATCATGCCTGCCTGGAAAAATTGAGAACCAAGAAATTATATTTTTGCCCTATATTCATGAATAGTCTTCTTAGATACAGCGTTCTTATTTGTGAACCTTTTTTTTCTCTTAACTCAGATTTTGTTCCTGTTACTTTTATGCTTCCTGCCGATTATAATCTCTTTGTTGAAGAATTCAGAAAAAATCCCTCCAGCACTTGGATTATGAAACCTTGTGGTAAAGCTCAAGGAAAAGGAATATTTCTAATCAATAAACTCTCTCAAATTAAGAAATGGTCTCGAGACAGCAAAACATCTTCGTAAGTGCTTAAAAACTAAACCCTTTGTTGTACTTTGTATAATCAGGTGAACCACATGAACATGCTAGTTGTCCAATGCACAGGGAAAAGTATTTCATTACTATTGCTTTGTCATTATATAGTTTTGCATTTCATCTCAGTTATCTGGCTTCCTCCAAACAAGTCTTAGTAAGATTTATTTTGGTGTGGGGAGGTATAAAAAACTGTTTGAATAACTATTCTCTATAAAAAATGCTTTTAGTGTTGGATGAATAACATGCAAAAACAAATTGTTCTGCTCTGTAGTGTTAAATAACAGGAAGTGAGGAAAAAAATATTTCCCTGAGCAGTTTGTATTTAATATGTATCAATTCACTTCTTAAACTAGTACAGAGGAATGTGCTTTTAGGAAATAAAGACGTGATCTATTTGGAGCACAAGGTAAGACGCCTTACATTGGTGATCTACTTCCAAATGGATCTGACAGTTTAGCAATCTGTGTTTTCCTGTAACTAATAAAAGTTTTGATCACACAACTAATACTATTTTTGGGTTATAAATTGGCTGGCTAAACCTCCCTTGAGTATTTTTTTCTATTTACCTTGGAATCTGAAGAATGTCACAGTTTGAAAGCTAGCTTTGCAACTGCAAGCTATGCATAAATACAAACATTCTAGGAATACAAGGCTTTGACTAACAAAGGTAATGTAATACGTACTCTTTGCTTTTCTGAACTCTGACTAGCTGTAAATGCTCTCAAAGGAAAAGGCTGGTTTGTAGAACTGCATTCTGAGTGGCTCAGTTCACTACTCTGTTAACTTCAAAACTGAATTTAAATGGAAATCTCAGTCGTGTTTTGTGTTAACTTTTTTTTTTCTTCAGTACGTAATGATGGATGCCAAGCATGTTTTATTAACCAGTATAACTTAAAACCTTGCGTTGCCAATAAGATACAAGATTTCAGTCAATTCAAAATTACAGGCTGCTTCTAAAGAAGAAAAAGATCTATCATGTTATAACATTACAATTGTCACATTCTGAAACCTTACTGATGTCTTACAGGTTTGTATCTCAGTCTTCCAAAGAAGCTTATGTGATTTCTCTGTATATCAACAATCCATTACTAATTGGAGGAAAGAAATTTGACCTTCGTCTGTATGTTTTAGTATCTACGTATCGCCCTCTGAGATGTTACATGTAAGATTGTGTATTTTTGTGTTTTAATGTTTAATGTAGTCAAAATAATGTTGCCCTTGTTGCACAAAGAAGTTTAACATGTACATGGTGTCCTGGGATGATCTTTTCCTTACTTCCTACAGGAGTTTAACACACTTTTAATGACTTTTTGCATTTAAGGTATAAACTTGGATTTTGCCGGTTCTGCACAGTAAAATATACACCAAGTACAAGTGAATTGGATAACATGTTTGTACATCTTACAAATGTTGCCATTCAGAAACATGGGGTAAGTGTACTGAGTTCTTAGGTGCTTTTTAATAGGAAGACCGGTTTGTCATTTAAATGCTAATATGCTCACTTAGCAATTCAGTCTATGAGCAGTGGAATTAATGAAGCCTGGTTCCTGTGGATTTGTCTTTTATAATGACACTTGACTATCTCCTTCCTGATCTCTCCTTCTCTCTTTCTCACCCATCCAGTTAATTCAGCTTTCCTATTTTCAGAACTTATTTACCACAGTGCCTTCCACCTTCTTCCTATGTGTCGTCATCGTCGTGTCCTGTCGTGTCCATCCCCCCCCCCAGCTCCCTTTGGTGAAAAAGGGAACGTGCAGTTGTGAGTTTAGTGATAAGTGTTTGCTGCCTGGCCAGCTGGTGGCTTCCTCTTGAATGCACAACTATGGAGTTCTGCCTGAAGAACAGTTCTGTCCTATAATTCGCCATTGATGCTCATAAAATATATGGAAGCCTGATAGCTTTGACAGCATTTCCCTCTGTCAAAATAGGCTGAAATTAACCAGTGAAAGGAAAGGCTAGTGGGTTAGGGGTGACACAGACGGGTGGACATGCAGTATCACTGCCCAAACCTTGTTCCTTCAGGGAATTCACTTGATAATGGCTGTCCCTTCTGCATTTTTAGCAGATGTCTGTGATTTATAAAACATGCCTCTGTAGCAGGGATTAAAACTCCATTGTTTTACTTCCTAAATTTGTGGGGTTTATTTTTTAAGAACATTGAAAATACGTACATATATATATATGCACACTCACGCACAAGAAAAATGCGCCTTGTCTCTTACTGCTTTGTATGTTATAACAGAACTGTTAGCAGTTATAGCTACAGCATACATATAGCTATAACTTATAACTGTTATAGCAGCATAACAGAATTGTTTTTTTCTGGATATTCCTGTAACAAAGGTGTGAATTGTAAATATCAGCTATGGTGGTAATTATTATCTAGAGTAAGTGTCAAAATGTAACACTTCTAGTACTGCAAATATTTTCTTGCTCAGATGCTGATTTGTGAAGTGCTTCAGAGATCTTACAATCTTACAGGCCACACCGAGTAGCGGTAAAAGCAGTTCCCATACAATTTAAGAGCATAAATCATGGTGCTGTTGCCAGTAACAGAGAAGAAATGAGGCATTGGATATGCTGCCTATCCCATTGTCATGCACCCTTTCATCTTCTACACCAACTAAAGTATTTCTCCCAAGAGCTTCAGTATTTCTCCCAAATAAAAGTAGAAGTGAAAATAAGTAGTGAGGTCATCTTGAAAGAAGAAAGGACAAGAGAAATTGGTATAGAAATATCAGCATAAAAATGTGGAGTCATTTCTGGAGCATTTGAAAGATTTTTTTTTTTTTAGAAATGTTGAACCATTAATACCTGTTGAGTCTTCCAGAAAGAGGTGAGAAAAGTTTAGCCACTGTCTGTCCCATCTTTCCTTCTGTTTTAAACATGTCTGCAACTTCAGAGGCAACTAAGCTCTACAATTTTAGAAGAACCACCTAATTTGAATCGTCAAGTGATTTATCAAAATTATGATGAGATCTGGAAAAGCTCTTAGTTTCTAGCTTTTCATCTCTACTCTAAACCCTACATGAACCCTGGAGTTCTACTTTATTTGTATCCTACAAGCTCACGGGAAAACATTGCTAAATTGGAGGGTAATTAAGTATACACATTGTAATATTTGTGCCAGAAAATATAATTCTAAATCATTATTCACTGTATGTGTAATGCAAAAAAAAAAACACAGTAATTCTTCTATTTAATTTTCTGTTAGAGATCGTCCATGTAGCCTGCAATATTCTGCTTTGTTCTGATATTTTTAATTAAATAGTTGTGACTGTGCAAAGCTCTATACGGTTGCAATCTATTTTCTGATCCAAACCATTCAATTATTCTATTTTGATTTGAGTACTTATTCTGAAATGCAAAGTGGCTTGAAACTTGGATCTCTGTCCCCTTTCTGGAATCTGTGGTCTTAAGACATTTTTTCCATGCAAGTCCTGAGAACCATGTTTCAGATCTTTATTTGTATAGTCTTTCAAATTTACTATGGGGGAAGCTGTAGAGGAGAGAAGGGAAAAAAAAAGAAAACAAACAAAAAACTAAGAATAGATAGAGGTTTCTCTGACCTTATTTTACAAGATGAAAGGTTTCATTCCTATGAGAACTTTTTTCTGCTCTAGGCATTCAGTGTTTTATTATTTAGCAGGCATACAATCGTTCTTATAAACACTCAGAGGAAAATCTTTTAAAAGGGATAAAGTCCTTGTCCTGAGAGCTATTTGAGAACTGAATATGTCTTTCGATCAGTAAGAACACCATCAGTTTGCTTTGGTCCTTCCATTTAGCGGGAATATCTAGCAGGACATTGATGGCCTCTGAAAATACAAAAATATAGCAACCCCTTTTTTTCCCTTGTTCTGTTTCAGCAGCACTTAATGTGTTTTCTATAGCAAAGTACTGAATTACCTGAGAAATTGTTTGAGAGTAATTCAGGTGTTATTTCACTAGCTTCATTAATGCAGCTGTTGTCAATAGCACCATTAAGAATATACAATGCTTGTCTTTTGGGGAAACAGACAAGTCATATTTTAAATGAGTAAACCCAGATGAGTGCTACATTTTAGAACTGCTAACTTCAGTGAAATTTAGCTATTATAAACTGTTTCTCCAGAGGAGGAAAAAGGTTCAGTCCTCTTTTGTCACACTTCAAAATATAGATTTCCCAGTCGAAACTTAGATTTTGCTATTAAACTGAAGTACTTTTTTTCTTTTAAGTCCAGCTTTATTACTTGATTTATGAAGTGTGATATAAACATATAGCCATAATAAAAATGGTTGTTTATGTATAGGGCAGTTTAAAGATGAAGTCTGCATAAAGCTGTAAAACAGAGTAAAAGCAATTTGATGAGTTTGTTTTTAAAACAATGTTTATATGCAAGTATAAGTGGGCTTTTTGTGTGGATGAAACAGAACTGCTGAACAACTTCAAAATCTTAGACTAAATTAACTGTGCAACTCTTCAGGATGATTACAATCATATCCATGGAGGCAAGTGGACAGTGAGTAACTTACGCCTGTATCTAGAAAGCACCCGTGGAAAGGAAGTGACAAACAAATTATTTGATGAAATTCACTGGATAATTGTGCAGTCCCTGAAAGCCGTTGCGGTGAGTAATGTTCTGGGAATGCTGCTAGTGTAGACTTAACATAACCATGCAAGTGAGCTTGCCACCAAAAAAAAATCCCTGAAATCTGTTTCCTGCTATTTGAGTGACAGTGTTGATGCTGATTCCTGCAATTCTGTGATCTGTTGATTTGTTTGAGCTAGGTGAACTTGAATCTTGGGTGGGTAGGCAAGCTGTGTGTGCATATTGAAGAGCTGAATGAATCTCTCTCCTTCAGGTCTATCTGAACTATTTAATATGACTTGATACTGCCCTTGTGAATAGTATTAAAGCTCTGCCAAGGCTCATGATGTCATTTCAGCAATAACAAATGTGTCGAAGAAAAAATAGCTGTGGAGGACAATTTATCAATCAAAATGTAAGGATATTAGTTTAGCAGACTTATGTAACTTACTTTCAGCTCTTCTATATACTAGTCAAATAGTTATCATGAACTGTTATACTCTTACTTTTTTTTTGTTTTAAATATAGCAGTCCTCTGCTTGAGTCACCTTCCAGTGTTTGGGTAATATTCCATGATTACATTAGAGAGCATGTACTGCTCCATGGGTCCACTGGGGTAACTGAAGAGCTTATTGCTGCCAAGAAGGGCTGTCCTGTTCTCAAGTGCATGGTCTCGTCATCTTTTTTAGGCTGGTCCTGGCACCATTGTGAGTTGAATCATCTCACTTGTCCAACTGAAAAATTACTATTTTATTGATGGGTTGCTATTCTGCCAGTGTTATAAGCTGAATGACCTCACTGAAGGATCAGATGAATGCCAGAATCATCACAAGAAAGAGGGACAAGGTCATGAAGCTAGAATCGGTGGGAGGTGGGGAAGTGTGGCTCACCTCAGCGTCTGCTATCCAATCATATTTGAAGATAAATGTGAGAAGAAAATATATTTAATCAAAATGTTTGCAGAACCTTAGGAGAAGAAAAGTGTTTAGAATGTAGAGGATTAAATGTTTTGGTCAGTTTCAATACTTATTTTTGTCTGAGAATGACAAATGTAATAAGAGATGCTCTTTCCTCTTACCCCTCTGAAGAAATGAAAAGCTTTCGTTATTAGTGTAGGGGAGGAAATTATGTCTCTAACCTGTTACAAAGGTTTATTTAAAAGATCTGATGAGATTTGTATAAAAGTCTTGGCATGCATACTGAAAATCCTTTGCAGATGCTGGAAAATTGAGCAGAGGATGTGTATCTGTGTACAACATGATCCTTTGTCTCTCTTAGCTTTCAAGATCGTAGATGGCTTGAGCTAATAGTTTTAAAAAATATTTGGTAATTGTTTGACCTCAACTTTCTGCAGTAAAAGAAATGTCTTTGAATAAGTCTTCCATCTCTGAAGTTTAAAGAATGTATGTTTATGTGAAGCTGTGTTATGTAAACTTGAAAACTTCCCAATTTCTCCAGATGCATTCAGGTTTTAGATATTCTTACTACTTTTGAAAAACGGGAGAACACTTAATTGAAAGCTGGAAGCATGATGGAAAACTGATGTAACTTAGTCCTTGGCATTAATGCAATCATTAATATTGAAATATGTACTTTGGAGTTGTCTGTGGGGAGAATCCTAAACTTATTAGTAAGCTTATGTTAGAGTTACGTTAGCTTATGTTGTAGAAGATTTGTAGTTGTCATGTCACTTACAGCAAATCAAGTGTGTAATCAGGTTACTTACAAATTTGTTGTTCTTAATACATTTTTGTCTTTTTTTCAGCCTGTAATGAATAATGATAAACACTGCTTTGAATGCTATGGATATGACATTATCATTGATGACAAGCTTAAACCATGGCTAATTGAGGTAAAGTTACACGAAACATAGAAATAACTTCTTACTAACTTTATTTCCCCGAGTAAAAGACTACAGAGAAATGTACTTGTTTTTCTCTTTTTAAGCTTCGTCTTTCTGTTCTTCGTTAAGTGGATCAGGCAAACTGTCAGAAAATAAAATAGACCATGTGATGACCAAGCTAGTGTGTGCTTTTTTTGTGTGTGTGTGCTTGTGGCTTTCTGTTTTGTCTTCTAAATCCAGAGCATCCACACAATTAGACTTCAGAGGCAATCTGAATATTAGCAACCCTATTAGTTAATGTATCAGTAGCTAGAAAATTGACATTGGCCCAATGCAGCATAAGACTGAGCTTACAAAGTCTTGAGTGCTGTCATATCATTAATGTTGCAGGTTAGGAGGAAAGAAAGGGGAGGCATATACAGGATAATTGGGATATTTGGAAAGCTTCTTTTTCACATAAATTTATCTTTAGTGTATTAACTTTGGATCTGTGTGTTCAACAAAATTTATCTAGCCCTCTTCCTTCTCAATCCTACTGAAAGTGAAAGAGCAAAGCTGTTTATTGTTCTGATAACGCTTCTTTGTAATACATGTGGAACACAAGAGATATGTTAAAATTAACCCTGCTTTTAGCCTTAGGTAAAAAAAAAAAAATCAATTTAGTGCTCTAAATAGAGAGGGAGCATATGTGTTTCTCCAGCTCACAATTTAACCGGAGATCTTGGATTAAGTACATAAATAAAAGCTGTTTAACTAGAATAACCCTACAAATTCCTGTATGCAGCAACTGTTGGAGTGAACCAGGCACTGAAATTTATGATTTTGGTATCCATGGAAGCTTAGAAAACTAAATAACAATCTGTCTTGTCTGAACCCTGGTGAACGTAGTCTCAAGAAAAATCTTCAAGGTCTTCTGATGCTGCAGACACATAGTGTAGGTTTTTTGTTTTTCTTTAAGTTAAAAAAAAAAAAAAAACTAACGGGGGATTCCATTCTACATCTGAGGAACTGAAAGATGTGCTTAGAGATGCTGATTCTTAATTTCTCAAATAGTATGTACAGTCATCACACGTGCTGTTTAGGGAACTGTACTACTCAAAAAATTGATGCTGCCTTTTTTTTTGTAGGTTAATGCTTCCCCTTCTCTTACTTCCAGTACTGCTAATGATCGCATCTTGAAGTATAATCTTATTAATGACACACTTAACATTGCTGTGCCAAATGGGGAAATTCCAGACTGTAAATGGAATAAATCTCCACCAAAAGAGGTTCTTGGCAATTATGAAGTCTTGTAAGTTTTATCAGTGTCCTATATAAATGCAAATGTTTTTCAGCTGCTCCACTTTTTTAATGTGCAATGTAGACCACAGAGATAAACTTCACTCATTCATATGGGGAAAATGGACACAAAGATAGCACTTCATTTTTTAGGGCTGCATTAGCAGCTTTGGAGGTGGGAGTACATCCTTTATCTCCAGAGGGAACTTTAATTGTCTAATAAACTGCTGGGTGTAGTGAGCTTCCAGCAGCTGAATTTGAGGGATATAAGCAAGAGAGCATTTGTCTTCTAAACGTGTAGAGTTCAATTTTCTTGAGTGTAACTTATAGATTGTAGTTACATAGATAAAATTTGTATCAAATAGATATTACCTCTAAGTTCATAGAAATGATGCCACTTAATTCTTGTCATTCATGGATGTAATAATAATAATGCATTACCAGGTATTTTTAAAATTCCCCCATTCTATATTACAAAGGGAGAAATCAAGGAGATATGGACATCTTTATGTTGGAGTGTCTGAAGGATTTATCTAGGATGCAGAGGAACACTTAAATACCATGTTGATGACAATTTCTCATTTTTATTGAAAGAATGTTCAGATAGGTTCTCAAGCCTATTTATATTACAATTGTTTGGGATGTCAGGAATGTGGTCTGTTCATAGCAGTCTTACACTCTTTTGATGTTAGTAAAATCAGTTACATATGTAAGTGTCAGCTGAATTATTATTTAAATTTCAATTAATGTTTTATATGTGGTATCTACAAATACCTATACAACAATGTAACTAAAAGTATATTATGACTGTTCTATGACTGTTCTACAAAATATTGTAGTATTATCTTTTGATAATTATACATCCATAACCAATTCCTGCTTATAATTTCCATAGCAAGTGAGAGGTAAGTGTATACTGAGGTTATCTGGGACTATAACGGGGTTAGATATTTAAAGAACTACTTGTCACTGTGCTTAAGTGTTACAAAATACATGTCATCAAATGCATTTCATTTAAACACAATTTGTTCAGCTCATTCTTTCCCTACTTGCTCACTGATGCAACATTGGAGTTTTCTGAAATTGCAGTTAGCAACCCTCTGTTTGAAGCAATAACTTAACACTTTATTAAACGGCCAGCAGTCAGATGTTGTTGCTCAACCACAGGTCTACAAAGAGCAATATTGAGGAGAAATACAGAAGAACATTTCACGCTTGTGAAATTTCACAAACTCAAGAGTTTAACTAAAGCTGCCAAACAATTTGTTGCTTACAAAAAGTAGCTGAAGATGTTTTGGTTGATCTGTATTGTAAAAACATGTGGTGGCAAATTTCCTTGAATAATAGCTGTATCTCAAACTGTGTGCATGTAAGCATGTGCATAGAACAGCTTATATTAAATGCCAGTACTAAATATTAAACAAAACAGAATATGGAAGACTTGTTGTTTGTGTAGTGAATAGTGGGACAAGGTACTGAACAGATTGTCTTATTTTTAGATATGATGAAGAGATGGCGCAAAGTGATGGTCCTGATCGTGACTTGCGAATTCGTTCTGGGCAATCCACTGGAACAAAAGGAGTTCGTGCAAGAGATTTGGGAAAGCCTGTATTGACCACCTGGAAATAATTATTAAAAAACCCAATGGCACTGGTGGTAGGACAACATCATGAACAAAAACGCAGTTCATGAACTGATTTCTCTATTTTGCTATGTTATATGTGGGAAGTATTAAAAGAGGACAATACAGCTTTTGAAAAGAAATGAAATGTACTCTAAAAACAGGAACTGTACTATACATACGCTGACTTGCCAATTATAATAATTATACACATGCGCATATATATAAAAAACTAATTTCATGTAAGGATATTTGTGCATGTGCTTATAGTAGTTCTCTGAAAGCAACGAATTCTGAACTTTTAGAAGCATATATATTCAGACTGAAGAAACTAATAAACTCTCAGCAATGATTACAAGGTGTCTTTATAAAGATGACAACTCAAAATACGTGTTCTGAAAGAAGATACTTGTTGCTCTGAATATAATTTATTTTCAATAGTAGCCTATCTCTGTAATAAATGAGATAAGAATTCTGTGAAAGGGTGGTAGTGGTGAGGATAAGTATTGCCAGAATGATGATTGATGGCTTCTTGCTAGTAAAGAAAAAAAAAGCAATGAGAGAAAATAGTAGTGCATGGAGTCAGTGATTTATAAACAGTCTTAAGAACTTGAAAAAGTAAATCTTTATATGCTGAGAGTTTTTTGATTGTTTTTTGTTTTCCCTTAAAATATTTGGAGCTGATACCTCTTTAAAGGTAAAAGTTTCATGTACAAAGGAAATATTGAATATGGTACATTGATGCATTATTTGACTAGCTGTTCACTTTTATTGCACGATAATGTGTCTTTGGAAAATCAGACAGAACAATTATATACTGTAATGAATGTCAGTGCTTGAGACTGGCTATATACATCTTTATTTGCACCAGCGTCTCTTCATGTATTCATGCACATAAGTAGAACATCTGTATATTTTTGTATATTTTGTATGCACTATAACAAAAATACTGTTGAATATAAGCTATTTCTAGTAGCTCTTGTATCAAAATTTGTGATAATTAGCTACCAAAATGTATAGAGCAAAAGTTAAAAATCGGTATTTCAGCCTTCTAACATTGTAGTTCATAAATAAACTAGTTGAGTCTGTCAGTGGCTCTTGCTTTCCACTTGCATTTCCACTAGCTGTTTGGCTGTTATTTATACATGTATGGATGTGCAGTTCGGATCATCTCCTTCTGTTAGCGTAGCAGACACATAACCACAAGGTGATTATATGAAGGTGCTTTATTCAGCGCTGGAAACCAGGGGCAGGCGCCCAAATCTGGCTTCAAGTCCTGTTACATCCCGATCGCTATTAATATCCTAAAAGTTACATATTCATTAGTATTCATTAATATTTACAATATCAGCCTCACTTCGTATGTTAATTATTTCTCCTCCCATTCACACATGCGTGGTGCTCTCTGGTGGTCATCCTGGGGGTCGTCCAGAAGAAGTAAGGAGTCATCCTCAGGGTTAAACTTTTCACCTTTTCTCTTTGGCGCATGCTCCTTTTCAGTTCTTGACTTTAATTAGTTCTTGGCTTCAGTCCTAACCCACCTTATCCAACTTATCTTTTTTAACGAGGCTCAAGTTGTTCCTGTTCCATCTCTCAAGGCCTGTCTTGTCTTCTCCCTCCTCCTATCATTATTTATGCCTTCCTTTATTATATACACGATAGTATTTGGCTATGAATCTCCCATCCCATTACCAAGAAATGTTTCTTAACCCTAACATTCCCCCCTTTGAAAATACTTCACTCTATTGGGGCAAGTATTTTCATATTCCCCATCATTAGATCGATAACAACAGCATTACACCTTACTGTGTTAAGGGGTTTTCCGTAATTCAAACGCTTCATTATTACGATCGTTCGGTGGTGGTGGGGTGAGACGTTTTGGATGTTCCCTAGCAAGGATTTCCATTATTCGGCGGTTCCATGCACTACTCCTAGTTATTTCTCCCCGTATGCACCTTGATAGCCATAAAGGTTGTCAGTAAGACCTGATAGGGACCGGCCCACCGTTCCTTTGAAGGTTCTTCATTCCAATTCTTAATATACACTGTATCCCCTGGTTGGACATCATGCACACGATTTTCCAGAGAAAAATCCACACCAGGACGCTGCGTAGTCGAGCTAAGGTTTTGCCAAGAGATAAAACATAATTATAAACATCTTGTTTACCACCAATATGCATACTTGGATTTGGCTCAGGGGACTCATAAGGTTTTCCATACATAATCTCAAAAGGGCTTACGGACATTCCACTTCTGGGTTTTATTCTGATTCGTAATAAAGCTATCGGCAAGGCCTGTGGCCATTGTATCTTAGCTTCCTGACAGATCTTGCTTATTTGCCCTTTTAAGGTCTGATTCATTCACTCTACTTGACCACTGGACTGGGGTCTCCACGGAGTATGTAAATTCCAGGAGATTCCCAATAATCTACTAACATCTTTAACCACAGTTGCAATGAAATGGGGTCCCCTGTCTGAAGAGATACCTAATGGTACACCAAACCTAGGGATAATCTCCCGTAGCAACCACTTCACTGTTTCCCTTGCTTGATTGGTGCGACAGGGAAGGGCCTCCGGCCATCCAGAAAAGGTATCTACCCCCACTAATAGATACTTATATCCCCTTGTTCTTGGTAATTCTATAAAATCAATTTGCCAGTAATCACCTGGTTCCATGCCTGTTCGAATTCGTCCCATTTCAGCATGTTTCCTTGCCACTGGGTTATTCTTTAAGCAAATTTCACACTTAGACATCACTGCCTTTGCCATTGTTAACATATGTACTGAGACAATACTATGTTTTAAATAAGTGACCATTGCTTCTGCACCCCAGTGACATTTGTTGTGTTTTGTTTGTAATATTTCTCGCATTACCAAGGAGGGTATCACCACCTGTCCGGTAGCAGTCACATACCATCCGTCAGAATTCTTTTGAGCCTTCATCAGTTTTGCCAGCTTCTCATCCTCCTGGGAGTACCTTGGGAACTTTGGGAAGTTAAAACGAGAGAGACCTACCTTCGACGGAATCAAGGCCATCAGCTTCCATACCTCTCGTGCAACTCGTCGAGCTGTCTGGTCTGCCAGCCTATTTCCTTCTGCAATTCCTGATGTTCCTCCTTGATGGGCCTTACAGTGCATTATGGCCACTTGTCGGGGTTTTTGCACAGCCGTTATTAATTTCATTATTTCCTCTTGATGCTTTATGTTAGCTCCTTGCGAAGACAGCAGTCCTCTCTCCTTCCATAACGCTCCATGCACATGAACTACTCCAAAGGCATATTTTGAGTCTGTCCATATATTCACTTCCTTTCCTTCACTCAGCTCCAGTGCTCACGTAAGGGCTATTATTTCTGCCCGCTGCGCTGAGGTCCCGGGGGTTAGAGAATTTGCTTCGATTATGGTTCTCGAAGTCGTTACTGCGTATCCTGCATATCGGGTCCCATTTTCCACAAAACTACTACCATCAGTAAAAAAAAGTTCCCAATCATACCTTTCTAGGGGTGTGTCCTTCAAGTCCGCCCTGCTTGCATATGTATATTCGATGACTTCCATACAATTATGGTTCAGACTCCCTTCTTCTGGCGATGTTCCTAGAAAAACTGCTGGGTTCAACAGATTAGTTGTGTTTAGGGTCGCGTCATCCTGTTCAGTTAGTATAGCCTGGTACTTCATCATTCGGCTAGGTGATAACCAATGACCCCCCTTTTGTTCCAAAACTGTAGTTACCATATGTGGCACAAATACTTCAATGCGTTTCCCCAAGGTGAGTTTTCTAGCTTCTTGTATTAGGAGGACTGTGGCTGCTACCGCCCTTAAACACGAAGGCCACCCTGCACTTACTGCATCTAACTGTTTGGAGAAATATCCCACTGGTCGTTTCCAGCTCCCTAACTGTTGAGTTAACACTCCCAAAGCTAATTGTTGTCTTTCATGGACAAATAATTGGAAAGCGGGTGCCTTTGTGAGGGCCTCTTTCATCTTCCTGAAAGCCTCCTTTTGTTCCTTATACCAGACAAGCGCATGGGCCTTCTGAGCTTCATAGAGAGGTTTAGCTATGAGCCCATAGTCCATTACCCATAGCCTGCACCAACCAGTCATGCCCAAGAAGGCCCTCAGTTCATGTAAGTTTTCAGGTTCGGGAATATCGCAGATGGCCCGTATTCGATTGACTCCTAATCTTCTTTGTCCTTGTGAAATTTCGCATCCTAAATATATTACTGTTAAGCATGCAATCTGTACCTTTTCTTTTGAGACCTTATATCCATTCATTCCTAATTGATTTAAGATTTCAATAGTTACCTGGATGCACTGTGATTCCTCCTTGGTAGCTATTAATATATCATCCACATATTGTAGTAACAAATATTGGTCCCTTGGTATCTGGATACATCCTTGCTTAGTCCAGTCTTCTATTTCCTTGGCCAATTGACTACCGAAGAGAGTTGGACTATTCTTGAATCCTTGCGGGAGCCTTGTCCAAGTTAACTGCATCTTCCGTCCGTTGTGCGGATTTTCCCACTCGAAGGCAAAAAGTTTCCTGCTATCCTTGTCAATGGGTATGCAGAAGAAAGCATCTTTCAAATCTATTACTGTGAACCATTTATATTTCTCCTTCACAGATGTTAACAATGTGTAAGGATTAGCCACCACCAGATGGATGTCCTTTGTTATTTCATATATTGCCCTAAGGTCCTGTACCAGCCTATATTCCCCATTGGGATTCTTTACTGGGAAGATTGGGGTGTTATATTCTGATTTGCATTCCTCCAAAATATGGTAATTAAGAAATTTGTCTATTATCTTCACCATTCCCAACCTTGTTTCCAGTTTTAATGGGTACTGCCTGATCCGAACTGGCCTAACCCCCTCCTTTAACAGGTTGTGCTCTCTTTGATTTTCCAGGTACGTCTGTCTCCCAAACTGTAGGTATGACTGCATCCCCTACCTCTTTTGGTATCTGTGGGACAGCCTTCTCTGTAATCATCAAAATCTGTCCTACTTTTGATTCCGGAATTTTCATAATTAACTCCCCATCCTTGAAGACCAGGGTGGCATTCAATTTTGTTAACAGGTCCCGTCCCAAAAGAGGGACTGGGCACTCTGGCATAGACAAGAATTCATGGGTTATCTCTTTACCCCCAAACCGTAAATCGAGGGGTTGAAGGAATGGCCGTACCTCCTCCTTCCCGGTGGCACCTACAATTATAGTCTTTTTATTCCCCACCTTCTCATCTAATTCATTAAGTACTGAATATGTAGCTCCTGTATCAATAAGAAACTTTACCTCCTTATTCCCTATTTGAATTTTCACAAAAGGTTCCTTGTCTTCTGTTACCCTATTATCTAGTCAGCTACTGTATTCTCCCAGCACCATGGCTTTTGCTATTTCTTGATTCTGAAAGAGGTTCTTGGTGCTGGAAAACTGTTGCTCCCTAAAGGGGCACTCATTTTTCTAGTGACCTTCCCTCCTGCAGAACACACACTGATTCAAACCTAGTCTGTCTACCCTGTTCCTACCAGGACCTGCATATCCTTTCCCTATCCCTGCTCCTCGACTATTAAGATTTCCTCTTCAGCCTCCTCATTCCTTCCCCAGTATTATAATCCCACTGCGGATCCTCAGTAGGGAAGTTCTGATCAACATTCCCGGGTACCAATCCATTCTGAATATCCTCACGAGCTCTGTCCCTAGCAGCTCGTAATACCATATCCTTCCCTGTTGAATCCATTAAGTTATCTAGTATTACCTGAATGTCATCCCAATCCGGATTCTGAGTTTTAATTATCATTTTCACCACTCTAGCTACTTTATCTGGATTTTCTCTGTAGGCGCCTGCTGCCTGTTTCCAAATTATTAAGTCTCCAGGAGTAAAGGGCACCTTCGCATATACTGGTCCCTCCGTTCCTACTCCCTGCCTGAGGGGAGCAATTATATTCCCTTTTTGTTTACTTGTATCACATCCTGTCCTCTGCTGCTGCCGAGTCCTATACGATATCGGGGAGGTTAAAGTTGGTATTTCCTCCCTTCCATCACTATCACTGTCTTCATCCCCCCTTGCCTTATCCTGACTTGGTTTTTCTGGGGCAGACGGTGCGATATCCAGATCTATATTTCCACTGTCTGCCCTACAGCAATTATTTTTCATAGCTTGGTGTTTCATACAATGCCTGTCCCTGGTACAGGCTTGACATTGTTCATTGGCAGATATTTCTAGTACCATTATTCCACAGGCATGCTGCCACTCGGATTTCCTACGCAAATAGAAAAATAACTCTACATACCGGAGTTCATCCAGTTTTCCTTCCCACTTACAAAACAACATCAACTGTAAAATGGTATTATATTGTAAAGTTCCGTTTTCAGGCCATTTTTCCTGATCCTCCAATTCGTACTGGGGCCACCAAGTATTACAATAATCAATTAATTTCACTTTTCACATTTCTTGCCCAAAATTTCCCTCTCTCCAATGGGCTAATAAACATCCCAATGGTGACGATCGTGGGATAGATGCACCCTTTCCCAAAATCTCTTTTAACGTGTCCATTACCAATATAACTTTACAAAGTAACCAAAAGCCAGGTGCCACTTCTGCAGCACTTACCACACAAGAGTTAAAACCGAGAGTGCTGCTGCCGCAGCTACGGTGCCACTTCTGCAGCACTTAACACACAAGAGTTAAATCCTAGAGTGCTGTTGCCGCAGCAATGCTTACCAGACCAGACGCTGATCCTGCAGCGTATACCAGACCCCTCATGCCAAACACAAGAGAAAACCGAGAGTGCTGTTGTCGCAGCAACTCTTACCAGACCATTACCAGACCAGAGCTGATCCTGCAGCGTATACCAGACCAACATGCCAAACGAAAGAGTTAAAACCGAGAGTGCTGTTGTCGCAGCAACTCTTACCAGACTATTACCAGACCAGACGCTGATCCTGCAGCGTATACCAGACCACCAATGCCGAACCTGCAGAGCTTTTGCTACTGTCTAACGGATGGCGCCTAGGCTTACCCCGGGAGCTCCCTGCCCAACCGAGCATGGCTTTTGCCGCGTCTGACCGGCAGGCTTTCCAGACCAGATCGGTACCGAAAACCAGACAGCACCTTTGCTTACCTATCCCATGGTACCTTGTGAGCAGCAGAGGTCGGTCGTGGTCGATGGCTCCCCGAGAAACTCCTCGGTGCCGGCTTGAGTGTAACCGAGACACGATCCGCCTCAGCAGTGCCCACGCCGTCCCATCTGGGTCGCCAAAATGTTAGCGTAGCAGACACATAACCACAAGGTGATTATATGAAGGTGCTTTATTCAGCGCTGGAAACCAGGGGCAGGTGCCCAAATCTGGCTTCGAGTCCTGTTACATCCCGATCACTATTAATATCCTAAAAGTTACATATTCATTAGTATTCATTAATATTTACAATATCAGCCTCACTTCGTATGTTAATTATTTCTCCTCCCATTCACACATGCGTGGTGCTCTCTGGTGGTCATCCTGGGGGTCGTCCAGAAGAAGTAAGGAGTCATCCTCAGGGTTAAACTTTTCACCTTTTCTCTTTGGCGCATGCTCCTTTTCAGTTCTTGACTTTAATTAGTTCTTGGCTTCAGTCCTAACCCACCTTATCCAACTTATCTTTTTTAATGAGGCTCAAGTTGTTCCTGTTCCATCTCTCAAGGCCTGTCTTGTCTTCTCCCTCCTCCTATCATTATTTATGCCTTCCTTTATTATATACACGATAGTATTTGGCTATGAATCTCCCATCCCATTACCAAGAAATGTTTCTTAACCCTAACACTTCCCCCACTCCTTTTTTTTTTTTTTTTGATGCTGGAGGATTATGGAGAGAAAGACAAAGGAGTTTTAAAGTTGCAAGTATCCATGAAACCATAATACACTCTAATGTGGATACCGCTAGTGCAGTGATACCCAAGCAGAGCAGGCTAAGTGCTTTTCGCCTTTCTATGTGGCAGGCCACTTAAGTGCATGCAAATTAAACTTAACCTCTCCCGTAAATGTATTGTTAATAACTTATCCTGTGGACACAGACATGGATTCAATAATGCAGTGCTCTTTAAAGAGCAAGAAATCAGAGACTGCAGTTAGTTATAGTGACCCTCTCTTCCTGATCTCACTCCACTTTCTTTTTAAAAACAATGGACTAGTGATCAGATATATCAGACTTTCTCCTTGTTTCTTTTCCAATAAGCTTTTTGTAGAGGTTGAAGTTTGAAGGCTTAGCTATTTTATCTCTTGTAATACATACAAAAAATAGCTATACAAAGAGAGTTTTATGGAACGAAAGTGAAATGACATGAAATCCTAGGTGATTCAGATTGCCTTTCTCCTTATCAGTAACAAGCAAAAAATAACTGTAAGCAAGCAGGAAGTCTTCCTTTTCTGTGAAGAACTTGAAGCCTCACAGATAAGTGAAATGTTCTTGTGAAAATCAAAACTGGGAACCCCCGTTGAAAAATACAATGCTTCTTTGCCTGAATTTGACTAAGGAAAGGGGGAAAGGGCAGTGGCCTGTGGTAGCTGAAAAAGTTTGTTCTGCGCGTGAAACGACTTGTCTGCAGGCTCTGGGGCGGGGCGGGGCGGGGGGGGGGGGGGGGGAGAAGGAAACAAAAGCAGTCCTAGCTAATAGTTCTGGGAGAGGAGGGCAGTACATGAATATCATTCTGTGAGATGTTTGTTTTTTCCTTTCAAGGCCATGTACAGGTGAAAAGCTGGTGAGGAGGAAGAAAGACTGGAAAGGAAAACTTATTGCATGTCCAGGGATAAAATTTTAAACTTTTCACTCCAGTGTTCCTTAGCTAAATCTGCTGTTGTAGTAGGACACAACTAATGGTACAAAGTGGTATGTAAACTGATAAGAGCCTGGAGCATGCTCCACTATCAGTTGGAGCTGAGGTGATTAGTGAGATGTTTAAACCATTCGGGGCATGTGTTTATTCTGTAGGAGTTGAGGGTAATTAAAGGTGTGATGTTAAAGTGTGTGACACAATGTTCAACCTTGTGTGGATGCTCTCATTCAGAGGTAGGGTGGCTCTTTTTGCTGGAGCCTAATTCTCCAAAAGATTAAAGGCTGTTTTACCTGTAATTGAGAGAGTTTAAATGGGCTTAAATCTGAGTGACTGCTAGTAGACAAGCTCATGGATCTGAGTAACTAGCCTTGGCCCTAGGCCAATCTTCCTCTAAGTGCATCTGACTGTAAGATAAAGAAACTGTTTGGGATTTCATGGGAGCAAAATAAATTAGAAATAGAAGTCCTCAAAAATTCTGACTTTGGCTAATGTAACAACTTGCCAGGAAGAGCTAAAATAAATGTGCTTCTCAGTCTTGCTCTTTATATGCTGAAGTGATCGCTGGCATAACAACAGTATTGTACAAAGAAATAGATGAGCTCTAAACAGTTATGGGAATTGTTGCAATGACATGAGTGTAGAAGAAGCTTATTGCTAGAGTTGAATAATGGGGCTTGCTTCCTGGGCACTAACCTTTCACGCTATGAATGCTTTGACATGAAAGGCATTAATAAAATTCCCACAGAATACCTTCTGTATATGGCTTTAGGAACTTAATTAGAATAGAAGAAACAGTATTATCCCTAAAGCTACTGTGTTGCTGTTGGCTTTACAATAGAACTTCTGCCTAAAATGTCCCCATCACCTGATTCACTTCCTGCTCTAAACTTAGCAAAACAATAGACATTTCACAGAGGAGATATACTGCTGCACTTCAGCAGGAGAATATGTCAGGCAGAGCGCGTTTATCTGTTGAAAAGGAAGGAGCTTTATTCTGTTGTTATAAACTGAGGCTGTTTCCAAAGTAGTTACTGTTCAGTTTACATATGTGGAACTATAACCAGAAGGTAACTCTCATTTTGTGTCAGCTTTGTTAAAATAACTCACTCAGTCCTTCAGTTCAGTATAAAGAACTCCATCGCATCTGGTGTGTGTGTGTTGCAATGTAACATAACACCCCTGTCTTTAGCTAGCTGTTCTAACCTGAAGGGTTCTTTAACAACAATAAACAAAAACCTTTATTCCTGGATTCTTTGCAGAAAATAAATGTGTATAGCTAAGAAAAGCTGACTAGTCATAATTTTGCTAAAACATTTGATTATTTAGAGGAAATAGGAACATAAACGGGTATCTTGGAAAGACTAATTGTTTTTATGGAGGAGTAGGAAGTTGTTTGAGCTGGACTTCAATATATTCTTAAAATTTTTTAATTTGCCATCAAAGCTTAGGCAAGCTTCAAGAAACTTGCCATACTTGAAGCAGTCCATAGCCAGAACGTTTCCAATTGTTTTGATGACATAAAGATGTCCTTACCATTGGCAGACAGTCCTCTATGCTTTAATTATTCTCAAATTTTGTACCTACTTAAAAGCATACCATTCACATCTGAGATAGACAATTGTTGTGTAATAGAGAAGTAAGGGCACTACAAAACACTGATTAATAACATTAATTTGAAAAATAAGGAGATAAAGACTATTTCAAATGAATGTGTATTCTGGAAAAAAAAAATCTTTGAAAGCTGGCCAGTTAAATAGTAAAATCAACTGATGTGAGTGGAATTAAACATTCTGAATTTCCATGTCATTGATTAGCATATGTAATCACTAATGGTAGTAATCGAAATACTGTTCAGGGTTTAAACTTAGGTTTACAACTAAATATGTAACACTTAGGATTTTTTATCTAGAGATAAGTATTCTGAAGAGAATGATAAAATGTTACTGCAAGAGCCAAGAAATAGCAACAAAATTTGCACTGAGTGAAGCCAAGATAAAATGTTGGTACTTAAAAGGACACATGAAATTTCTGAGGACAGCAAAGGACACAAGAAGCATGTTTAAAAATAGATTGTGTTGAAAATAAAAATAACCATGGGATATTTGCCTAAAATGAGGGAGGATTTTTTTTTTTTCCAGAAACTTCTTGTCTTGTCCCTTACAGTCAAAATTAAATGCCCATCAATGGGCCTATATAAACTGTTAGCCTTTCTTCTAAGAAAAAAGATTGAGATAATCTTTCCCAGGATGTCACATTTTGAGTAGAACTGAAAACACCCAGAGAACAACTGAATTTTAATATTTACCAAAAAAAAAAAAAAAAAAGCTAAAATCAGGGTGAACAATGCCATTTTAAAGTGTGATTCATGATAGCTCTAAGTTATTTATGGCATAATAATAGTGTCATCATGCTGGCAGGTTGCATGATTGGTGGTAGATATAATTAGCCACTAATCTCTTAATTCAGTACAAGAAAAATTTAATGTTTGAATATTCATAAAGATAATTTCAATTTTATAAATTGAAAAAATAGTAGCTTACCAACCACTGAGGTATATTTCTCCAAGCAGTTTTTTCAGTGCATGTATGTTTGTATATGGTGCATGTGACCTCAAGCCTGTATATCTACATGCATTAAACTGTATTACCATAAGTAATGAAGTCAAATTAAGCAGCAGCATGTGCAGACAAATTCTGCTTTCACATAGAGAGGTAATTTACAGGAAGATCAATAGCATTGATGCAAAATGTAGACTAGGACAGCTTTAATAATGTTAATAATGTAATTGTTTAATAATGTAATTGTTTCAAAATATACACTTGGAAAGGGAGTAAATTTTTTTTCAATTAAAATGTATTTTAAAATTCTGCTTGTTGTTACTGTCTTACTTGCTTCCAAAAGTGTCTAAGCCATTTTTCATTTAAAGATGTAAGAAGTATAGGGAACTTTATATCTTTCTATAACTTCTATGTCTTGTACCCAGAAGAGAATATTCAGCTGCTTGGAAGTAATGTTCCCTAGAGTGGTACCACAAGGAACGTACAACTATTAAATTAAAATGTTCATGTAAATTGTCTTGTGAATATTATTCAAACAAATTGATATTTCTCAAGTTGTGCTAAAGTTTGAATCCAGTTGTTAGTACAAAAATGTGTAAATTATTTGCTTCTGTTCATCCACCATTCCCTAGGAAGGCAGAGCCAGTGCAAATCTCATGTGAAGAGGACTCCCAAAACAACTCTATTGCCTTTGAGCTGTTACATGAGGCTATGTTTGCTATATCTTGCTATATCTATGTATATATATGCTAATGTATAAATAAAACATCTAAGCAGTACAGGGGCCTAGGTACATCCATGCCTGCAATCAGTTGATTTTAAGAATAAGGAACTGTTTTCCTCATATTTGAAAGACTTTTTGCAGCCAGACTCAGTGTCTGAATATACATCTCTTGGACCATTTAGTCATTCGCCCCACATTGGCCTAAAATAAGAGCATGAGCCCCGATTTTCACAGGTGGCAGCATATATGTGATTGGGACAGGATTTGCACAGCAAAGTCATTTTGGGGTACAAGGTGGTATTCAACTCTTTGTGGACCACTTTTTTTTTTTTTTTTTTTTTTTGGCTATCACAAGTTCCAGGTTGAAATTCTGTCCTCTGACAAAGTGGAATTGCCTTTTATCACACCGTGAACTTAGTTCTGCCACAAAAAGAACTGACGCTGAATTCCTGTTCTCTGAAGTCTTTGAACAAGTTTGAGCATTATTTGACCATACGAATAGATGAATGACTGTTTTGATGTAGAGGCTGAAGAAAGTCTAAGTGTTCTGGCAGGGAGGCATTCCAGCTTTGACAGTGCTCTAGGCAAAACAGGATCTTGAGTCGTGTCCATACAGAAAGAGGGGTATTTATGATTGTATATATCACTTGTATGCTTCTGCGAAGAGAGCTGGTTTATTCAAAACTTGATATATTTAATGAGAGAGACTGTGTGGAAAAGCATGCATCTCTGGCCAGAAATGAGTGAAGAATCTGAATGTTGAGATTCCTCACCTTAAAGCTAAAATTGTAACTTTCAACATAGGAGAGAGAATAAAAAGAGCTTGGGAAGGGGGGAAATAATGGTAAGTCTTTGAAAGCTTATCCCCGACCAAATTTCACAGTATTGTTAACTGCAATTAATTCAAGTTAATTTGTTAAAGATCTTTCTTCAGAAGGTAAAATTTATCCCTGTGCTGTGGTCTCCCTGTCCTTCTGGGCTAATCTAAATTCACCGTGAACTTAAAACTCCTTGAGTTAATGAGTCATGCACTTTGTGAAGGAGCACAGGAAGATGTAGCGTCTGTGCTGATTATATGCAGGCTTGCATGAGGAACGTGGCCAAGAGGAAAGTGCGCCGAGGACCGCCTTGTGCAGCCCTTCCAAACGATCCCCAGAGCTGCCCTGGGAGCGGGCCACCCTCCGGGACAACACTGGGGCCGGAGCAGGGAGGAGAAGGGCAGAAGGGAGGGAAATCCTAAAAGCGGCCGGGGCAGAGCTGAAGGGACAAGCCAAGGTTACCGCGACGGCTGCCGCCTGGAACCTGAAACACACCATCTAAAACAAACACCCCTGAAAGATAGGCAAGGGCTGGAGTACCGACAGTATCTCCAAGGGTCTACGACCGCAGCCCCGCGTACTTCACGGCGCAGCCGGCCATTGGGGCACTAACGCCACCGGCAGTTGTTAGGACTCCCCACCCCCCCCCACCGGCTCCCTTCCGTCCCAGCCGCCGCTGAGGAAGCGGCGTTAATTGGCAGCCGTGCCGAGCCAATGGGCGGTGGTGGGGCGGGACCCGTGCATGGCCCTCGCCCAATGGCGGGGTGGGGCGGCTGGAGAGCAGGGACCGTGTTCGCTGCCCGCGCCCCTCTCCCTTTGTCCGTCCCTCCTCCGTCCTCACTTCCCCGCTGGGCATCAGGCACCAGCGACGGGCGGCTCCCAGCGCTCCAGGTGAGGGCGGCACCGCCCTGGGCTCCAGCAGACGGGGATTGGGGTGCCCAGCCCCCAGCGGAGCCGCGCGGGGAGGGGCTGCGAAATGGCGGCCCGGATGGTGGTGGGGGGGGGGAGGGGGGGTGTGGAGGAGGTGAGAGGATAGGCTCCCGCTGTGGGGTCGGGGCGGTGGCGGGGTGAAGGCCGTGGCGGGATGAAGGTCGTGCGGGGAGGGTGAAGGTCTCCTTGCTCGGCGCCTGGGGGTGGAAGGGCAGGGCCGGGAATGACGCTACGGGCTGGGCAGGCTCTGTGCCGGAGGGGGAGCTGGCTGCTCCGGGAGCGGGACGAGGAGGGAGGGTCGTTTTTTATTTCCTTCCCGCTCTCGGGTTTGAAATCCCTGTGGCCGAGATGATGGCAGGTGAGGATGTCTATTGGGGGGAGGTAAACTGAGGTTAGAAACTGCTCGCAGCCTCCTGAGTCCCTGTAGCGACCTAGATAGGTCGTGCTTCTTGGTCTTGCTGTTCACGTCTTCCCTCTTGACTTTTCTTTTTCTGGCTTGTGGCAGGAACCTCATCTTCTCCCAGAGCAAAACATCTGTGCGAGAGACAGGAGTCTCTTTATGTATACCGAGGCTACCTGGTCAGAGACAGGCTGGGTACCCACACTGTCTGTGTGCCACAGTGTCCATCTTTCCCAGCTGCTAGGCTATGTCTGCTTGGAGTGACTCAGAAGTTCATAACTGAAGTCTTCAGAGCCTTCATCTTTTTGCCCTCGAAGTAAGGGAAGCCAGGAAGGTGCGAGTGACATTTGCTGTCCTTTGCAAACTTAGCGTTTGAAAGTCAAATGTAATCATGCGGTCTTAGTTATTCAGTTTTCTTGGCAGCCGTTCTTTATCAAAAAGGTTAGTTACTACCGTTTAAAACAAGTATGCTATTTCTAACGTCTCCTGTACTTGTTTCAGTAAAATTGATCATTTCTCCACAACCCAAACTGGGATAAAAAAAAAAAAAGAGCTTTAGGATGTGCTGGACTCTCTTGTTTCCTCTGTTGTACTCTGTATCCTCACAACAGGCTACCTGAATATTTCCTATATGCAGTGAGAATCATTATGCCTCTTGCTATGACTTTTCCCCTTTCTGCTTATTTGGATTCTAGATTTTTTCAGCCCTTCTCTAAAGACAGAACACTTTCGCTTTGAAAAGATAAAATATTAGCAGTGCCTTGTTACAACAGTCATAGTGAAGACTGCATTAAGTAAACAAGTTTCCATTCTTAGTGCAACAAAAAGATCATTCTCTTACATTGAGAAGGTCTCATCTATTGATGATACCAATATAAAAACATTGCTTCATTGTTTTCTGTTGGTGGAAAAAAAACAAAAACATAAAAACCCTTTTTGCTTAAAGGTGAAAGGTAACTTAAGCAATTTGCTGACTATTTCAGGCAGGTAAAACTTCTTAATTGTATTTTTTAACTATTATGTTTATTAGCACCGAGCACTAATGCTTGTTGTTTCATACCTGTACCCGTCTGAAATTATTTATTGTCAAACTGCAATTTACCTTCAAAGATAGTAGTTATATTCTACCAATTATGACTGAATCAGTTTAAACAGTAGTGTGTATTAGCACTTGGGGGGCATGTCTAATTAGTTCAATACAGCATCATTTTGGAGATTCTGCTCATGCCATATTGTAGCTCAGGTACAGTAAGCAGGAGAGGAGTGCAGGTGCTACGTTGTCCTCTGCAGCATTAACCTTAGCATGGCAGTTCAGTTTTCCAGTGCTCCAGACTCCCCTGGTTGCGTAGTTTACAGTTCTAAAGTTAGTTTCTTTGCCTCATGGTCTACATGCTGCGAAGTGCCATGCTAGAATAAACATTAAAACTGCCCCTGGGGATTAAGCTGCATACCACGCAGCACGCAACATCAGAGTTAAAAGGAAGATATGTAGCACAGTTGTAGGTGGTGATGAAATAGTTTATTAATGATTGACCGACGAAATTGTTTAGGAATTCTGGTGTGTTTTTTTTTCCTGAATGTTTTTTTCCTTCCTTTGAAAAGGGTGTGCTGCAAGGTGATAAAGTAGTGAATGCTGAGCAATTAGATGGCATTTATGGTTGCTAGGCTTGATGTTGGCTGTATGCATCTCTGTGGATGATCTTAAGTATTCTTTAACTTTTTTTTAAAAAAATCTGTTACTGGTTTATGACACAGTTTCCATATTACACAAGTCAACTGCATAGCAAAATCTTCATTTTATTTTGTAGTGTATATTTAATTGCATTTTTCCATTCTTCTTATTCCTGTAGTATTTAAACTATCATTATAATAACATGGCTTTCTGACTGCAGTGATATTTTGGGCAACATTTTTATCTATGAATGTTTCTAATACTAATTTCAGAAAATGCCTATATTATCTTTTTCTAATCAGTACCTTGTCTTAATTCTGATGCATCAGGGCAATTAAATGTTGGTCTGAAAAATTGGTATTATGAACCCATTATTTTTACCAGATGCAATATTTGGGCAGTTTGGCGTTAGACATGAGTTTAGTTCTCATGCTATCATCCAATGTATGGGTTCCTCTGGAGCTGAGTGAGCTGCTTTCTTAAGGAAGTCCTTATGTCAATTCTGTGCTTCCCAGCTTGTGATTAAAAAGATTGTAAAGGTTACTGTGACTTGTGTTAGTAGCTTGTAAAGGCAGAAGGTGAGAAGGTGAGTGCATGTGACAGCAGTGGCAAAGGATAAAATGCTTAGTGGTGCTGCTAGTCAAGAATAGTCTGTGCTTCTGTGAATCTGTATGAGTAATACAAATCATCTTAAACACAGTAACTTTATGCTTCTGAGGCAGTGCATGCTTTTCTCGTTGTGGGAGATGCAGGTCCTGAAAAGTGCATCTCTTTTGACAATAAGCCAGGAGAATGGTAGACGCAGATTTGAACATTTTTCTCCCTAATACGTATGTTTCAATATGCATACACACTGATACATTGGAGATGTCTTTTTGTTGTTTCTTGGAATCTCTGCTTTTTAAAGATGTTCTAAGATAAATCAATCATTACTTATTGCTTGAGATCTGAAATTAAGACTCTAATGCTTGAACTGAGGACTAGTTTGTGAGGTGAACAGCTTTTTTTTTCTAATGTACCATTTAATTCAAATTCTGTTTTAATCCAGAAAGCTTCAAAAAGTATTGTTTTTTTTTTCCCCCTTTCAGCTAGACCTAGCTATTGATTTTTGGCATGACTTAATGTATTGATCAATTGTTGTTGGGGCATGAAAAGGAAAGCAGGAAATAAGTGATGTAATTGTACTGAGATAAACAGAGCCAAGTACTCTGAGTCTGTTGTTCTGTTGTGTTGCATTCCTGTGAATGTTACCTGGCTCGCTGGCTCACTGCGCTGGGGAAGAACAACTTGAATTCAACATCAAAAAAGGCTGTTTTCCAGGGTTAGTTGCCAGTCTGTGATGGTAATCCAGTTTGTCACTAGACTTGAATGTCATTCCTTTATCTGCTCTTCTGGCCTGTTATGTTGCTTGGGGCAAGAGGACAGTCAACATTTCTCTGATGGTGTTGGTCTAAAATCTGCCTTGTTGTGTGCTCCTTGGAGTGAGTGGGTCTGCTTGAGCGGGTGTGTGCTGCCAGTCCTGTGAGGTTTGGTGGACAGGATGTGTCAATATTTGAGAAGGTACCCAGCCCCAGTTAGCAAATAGGGATCTAGCTAAGCAGGGATGTTGTGAGTAGCATGGCACAGTAATTAGCTCTAAAGCAAAAAGAAAATGACTTAAAGCCTTAAAGTGATGTGGTTTGGTTCAACTTTTTAGAATATGCAAATATTTAAAAACTGTCCTGGCTTACACAACATATTATAAATATTTTGTCAGTGTTGGAAACCTGTATATTGCAGTGTTTGTTTTGGGGCCTGTGCATGTTATTAACCCCTTCCTACTTGTGTAGGACTGTAAGAATTCTAAGGCATTCTACAGACCAAAAATCTTAACCTTCTTTGCTGTATATCATATGCTCTAGACAAGTGACTAGTAAACCTGGCTACAATAAAACAGCAAAAATGAAGAGGGTGACAGTAGTCTGTCATGTTATATTATTAAATACTTGTTTCAAGCAGTTTTGCTGAAATTTAAAAGGCTGGTCATCTTTTGGCACACTTATACGTGCAAAATAAGAGATGCCCTGGGATTAGGTGCTGCACAGTTTTTAAGTGATACCGTGAACTCCTCTGAAGAGGAGCTCACAAGTACATCTTAAACATCTTCTCATGCCTGCTGTGATTTATGTATCATATGGTTGTGATGTACTTGCAGGCTCTTAGCCTCTGATTATAAAGTAGTGGGTTTACTAATACTAAAACTGGATGAACGTGGTGTTCTTTTGATCATCTGTGCCAAATCTGAGTCTTCTCAGTTGAGGTTGGAGACCGAGTCAGCTCGGGCCTGGTGTGCAAGCAGTCCCTGTGAGTCCTGTCATTGTCTCTCTTCTGAGACCAAGTGTGTGTGGAGTACCTTTGTGCTGGATGCAGTGTGCTCTGAGGTGAAGCAGTGTCACCAACTGTGTGTGGAGGGTTCCATGCAGGTTTTAGGACTGACAAAATGAAGCACTGGACATACACTGGTGGGACCAAATGAGCCTGGGGTAGTGCAGCATTCTCTTCCACACACACTTTGTAGGTACCAGTTAGTGCCGTCCAGCATAGGAGCTCCTGGAGGGCATTGCAGGGTGGTTGTGTAGTGGCAGTCAGTGTTCGTTAGTGGTGTTAATCCTTCCCAAGTTTAGGGAGTATTTTTGCACAAGTGTTGCTGCTCAATTTGTGACCACTCCATCCTCTGTCGCTACATTAGAATTGTTTATTCACTTTTCAGGCCTGTGACTTATGTGACTGGGCTTCGGTGATAATTAGGCTTGAGTTGTGTTCCCAAATGCAAAAATGTAACTTTTTTCTTAATTGCTTGTCTGCCTGCCACTCCTATGAACAGTGAAAATAACTTTTTGCCTTTCAGGGTCTCAGACTTACTGGAGTACTTTTTATTTCCTGTCTTGAATGTGTGCTTGTTTATTCCTCTTGTTAGTGTAACATTTTGTAACTTGTTAAATTAGCTCAAAAACTTGTTGCCACTTCTACTCACTGACAACCCAAATGACTTCAAAACCAGGGACAGCTGGTACTGCTACCAAAATGGGAAATTGTCTTCTTTCCCTGGGGGCAGCTGTTTGTTCTTGCTGCGTGCTGTTTTGGCATGAGTTGGACCCGAGTTGGTTCCCTAGTCCAGCAGGAAACTTTTTATTTTGGACAGAGGAGTTTTCAGCTGAGTAAAGCCTCATACCTGGCTTCCCGAATGGAATTGATGACATGGGGATGGGTCAGGAAGTGTGGCTGGGGATGTGCGAGAAGACCAGATCAGTCTTTGTTGGCAGAACAAATTTTATACTATAACAAAGTGGGCAGGCTAGGGCTGAGGTAAGCAGCCCAGTGAATAACTTCTATAAAGTTAAGTGGTAAAGTGAATGTTGGGTATAAACAAGTTTCTGCATAAATGTTTATATAATCTCCTGTATGGCAAAGATGGCCAGGATGTAATAAAATATAAAAGGAGTATATATAAGTGTGTTACTCATCCTAGCAGCTGAAGCTGTGCTACATGAGCTGCTGAAATACAGCTGACTGAGATTGAAAACTGTTACCAAGATACTATACCCTTAAACTGTAGTTAAGGGAGTTGAAGATTTGTTTACACTTATGTTTCTTGATTTTTTTTAACCATTTTTAGATGCATGGTTGAATAAGTTTCAAATTATCTTGAATTCATAAACTTAAAGGTTAACTTGCATTGTCTTTTTTCTTGAAATTTTGCTTCAAATATATTGTTCTAGGATACCTGCTCTAGGTGGCCCTGCTTGAGCAGGGGGTTGGACCAGATAACCTCCAAAGGTCCCTTCCAACCCTTACCATTCTGTGATTTTTTTTCAAGTGTAAGGGCAAGAAGATGGAATTGAAATCCTTTTCAATTCTTTCAATCCTTTTCAAACTTGCTTTCTAGATTGTATCCCTATATTCCAACTCAATATTTAATCTCTATTTTCTTTTACTTATAGAGAAAATCTAGTTATACGCAAAACCCATGCCAGGCCTTTTATCTCCTATATCTCCTAGGCTGGCAAACCTGATTCTCTACCCTATTGTAGACTCTGCTGTGTTTGTTTCCCCCCCCCCCCCCCTTACAAAAAATAATTGAATAAGATTCATTGGATCCTCTTGTTTTGTTCTGTGATACTGCCCCATCTGCTTTCTTAGCTATTCTCAGCAAAGTGCTGTTCCACCTGATGTTTTTTTTTTTTTTTTAAACAAATGCCCGGATTGGCTAGCACGGAACACCTTGCCAAGAAAGCAGAGTGGGCAGTAATGTAGGACACCTTGTTTTCCTTTGTTTAGTTGTGTTGCACACTGGGAAAGGTGAAAGTTAATTCAGCAGATATCATGAGTCTTCTCAGTTCATTGAGGTAGGACCAAATCTGTTATTTATGTCTCTGAACGCACGTTTGGGGAAATTTAGGGACAATCAATGTCCCTTAAATTTAAAGGACCTGTAGGCGAATCTAAAAATTGTTTTGAATTTGGCCAAGAAATCCTTTGGATAAAGCAGTGTATAAGCAGCTGCTTCAGCTTTGCTTGTGTTATACCTGTACTGGAGAACAATACATGGATCTAGTCTGTATGAATAACTGGAGTTTTAGCACTTTGTTTAGATCAGGCTATCACATGGCTCCTATGTGTCATGTGGGTATGGGGAGTAAAATCTGTGGTGTGCAGCTCTAATGGGTGTCAAATCATTAGCAGTTCTGATGCATCTGATCCTTGCAAAACAGTAGTAATTGATATATGTGAATATTTAAAACAAACACTTAATTCTGGATTTATTTCACAGTGCAAGGCAACCTATAGCTTCTTTACTTTAGACTTTGATCAATCTAATAAGACAAAATAGTCTGTTTCTCTAAAGATCCAGTTTAGTGTCTTTTTCTACCTTCCCCTGCAGAGAAATGAAAACTGCAATTGGGTATCTTTGATATTTTTATCCTTTTTCTGCCCTCCTCCCCTTTCCTGCAAAATAGGCTGAATAGGAAGTATCTTTGCTTCTACATATTAGTAGGTATCATAGAAACACTTTCCTTTGTGTAAGCATGGACAAACAGTGCTAAATTTAGCAGGTATTGTCTGCTAATTGAACAGAATTTCTAGTTTTGTGGTAATTTTAGTCGATCTTATGCCATTTCCAAGATTTCCAAGATACCTTGCTTGGATGGCAAGGAAATATAGAAAGAGTCAAGCAGGTCTGATGCTCTTAAATACATCTTAAAGGTATTTTCATTGTGCACATTTTGTGTTTCTTGCTTTTGCAGTGTTTATTTCCCACTTCATACATACGGGTAAATACATTTTTTAAAATTAATTAATGCTTTACTAGTGTCATATCATTTAAGATTAATCTCATTAAGTCTGAGGGGAATGATGTTACTAGTTCACCTGTGAAGTTTATGAAGTTTCTATGAAATTATTAACTTTCAAGGATGTGTAAAATATCTACTTTGGCTAGAATACTCACTGACATGCAATTTATTTGGTAGCAAAAATACCATGAAGAGCTGTTGTACAGACTAGCTCTTTAAAGCTGAAAATCTTACAAACATGCTTCTCTAAAACTGTTTTGAAAATTTCTAGAAAATAATGGATCACATGGACATTTGAATCTTTATTATAGTGAACAGTTAGAGAACAAAGTTATGTAATGCATATTCAGAAAGATTTTCTATAACAACTTTTTGAAGCACTGTTTATAATGCAGTAGCAATTGGACTTGGGCAATGTTTAGCCCTTCAAATGGGGAGAAATAAGGAACATAAAACAGCTATTGCTAAATTGCTTTGTTGTGATGGCTGTCATGGGTTTGTGCATGTTCTGTGTTTATTTTTATTTTATTGATAGATGCAGCAGTTGATGTGGACTCCTGACAATCTATTTTTGGAGGAAAAAAAAGTGAATGAGGCATTGATTACTTTTTTCAAATACAAGTACTTGATACTCTATATAGCATGTTTTTCACTGATTATGATTTTTATGTGTTAAAACTTCCATTTTTATGTGTAATACTGTTTTTTTCTTTTTTGTCTTTGATGCGTCAAATATAAAGACATTTTGCTTCCATGAAGTAGTCATCAGTTTATCTTTTGCATACGGAAACTTATGCAAATTCTATTGGTGTAACCAGAACTTCAAGTTAAACAAATCTATTAGTGTTGTTGGTTCTGCTGTGAGGACACTCACCTTGCTATAAAAGAAATGAAAGAAATGTTATAGGAGTGTGTTATGGACCCTTCAAATAGTGGTACCGGATGTTCGTAAGACTTTGTTGCACACAAAAAAAAGACTCACAATTTCTTTCAATTTTTTAGTGTTCTTTTTTGAACAATACATATGTCTAAAGACATCTTTGCGTGTTCTGAAATAACTTCAGTATATCACTATACATCCCCCAAGCTATATTAAATATATTGCTTTGTTGTTTTGAGAGCTTAAGGTTTAGGAGCAAGGAGAGTTGATCACTCTTTAAAGCAGTAGTGGACTGAGGGCTCGCTCAATTGCGTGAAGGTTATTTGTGATGATGACTCTTCAGCAAATATTACCAAGGTGATAGCTGCACTTACTCTTAGTGTGTTAGAGCAACTTACGGCTTTGCCAAGAAAGCTTGTGAGGAATGAGTGAGAGTTACCATCTGTGCTGTTTATTTCCAGTGCTGACACTGAGCTTTGTGGGTCTAACCGGGCTTCCATCACTTGAAAACCTTCTGGATTTGGTATGTTTTGCTGTCTGGACAGATTATGGCTTGTCTGTGATGTGCAGTAGGAACCATAGCGAAGTACTAAGAATGCCTACCCCTTCTCTAAAACCATTGTCTTTTGAAGTCATCATAATTGACAAATGGTGTGCAGAAATAGGAAATAGATACAGGGTTACTACATTTTAAACACTACTTATATTGGACGGTTGCATTAAGGCTCTAAGCCTTCAGAATCAGAACTGGAAAATACCAGTACCTAAGTTTCACAATGTTTTTGACTGAAATCTTCATTTGACCCATGACATTGAGGAGTATGATTTAAAAAATGATCACCATGGTATGTTACTCAGGAATGCTGTGTCATGTATCTTGCATATCATTTTTTATCACATGTTCTTCACTGTTTTTATTTGTCAAAGCCTTTTCCTGCAACATTTTAATATCAACTTCTTTTATTCTTCCTTCTAACATGTAGTAAAGACAGTTAAAGGTGGGGTATATTAGTCATCGACTAAGCACATGGTTTGTTTTTTTTCTTGAGGAATATGTGTTCAAATAGAAATCTTATTTTCAGTGGTAACTTCAAGACACTTCTGCTTAACTGAAGCTTTCAACTTGCAGTTGTTTCAGCTGCTGAACTGCTCAGTCTTTTTTTTGATTCTGCTCAAACTCTGAACTGGCGATGTGTGAGCAAATAAGACTCTGCAATGGTAATCATATTTAGACACGTGACTCATTTCAGTAACCACAAGCTATTCCAGAACATGGGCTGAGGTGTCCTTCTGACGTGGGCCAGAGAGCCCCCACCTCTGTAATGCAGCAAGCAGCTCCCTGGGGTCACTGCCCCTGCCTCCCTGCGGGGACCGAGTGAGGTGCTGCTCCAGGGCAGTGCATTCAGGTTTTGGAAGACAAACTTGGTGCTTCACAGGGAGGTACGGCATGTGAACTGCTCAGATATACCAGCTGAACTCATAAGCACAGGATAGCTGTCTAGCCAGTGAAACCTTATGTTGGAGGAGGGCCCTGGGAGCACTTTTATAAGATTACAGGGAATTCCCATTGTGTTAAACATAACTTTAGGCTAATGGCATAAAGACTCCGTAGTACTGAGGATAATTATTTTCCATTCCTGTGTGTGTGTGTGTTGAGACCCTATATACACATGGCTTATGTACAAGGTAAATTTTAAAAATCTGTCTTAAGCATTTCCTTTTGAGTGTGCACAAGTTTGATATTTTAATTCTAGAATAATTGTATTCTACAATACTAGCCTTCTCTGTCCTGATTTAGTTCATTTTACCCTACATCATAGAAAAGTGTAATTCTGTCTTTGGTAGCAATTGTTTCTGGTTTTGAGAAATGTTGTAGAACCATTACAAATGATTAAGTTAATTAGCAGCAGTACATGAAGAACGAATAAAGTTGTATATCACGTATTTTTACTGATAATTTGCTACAACACTTTGGATCTTGATCATGTATATAGTTCACGTGTGTATATATAAAGTAGCCTTATGTATTTGAATTTTCAACGCTTATTTTTTTTCAGATGTTAACATTGTGACAGCACTAGATTCAACTTTGCATTGTTTAAATCTCATCTTTCTGTCTTTTAGATGTTACCAAGATGCGGGTTAAAGGCTGCTGTTTAAATGCTGCATAGTGATGGCACAGTCTTTTTAAATTAAAAAGCACAGTGGTAATGGCAAGTGCAGGAATGGTAGTTAATGGGACCACTTGTCCTAATTCCCTTGAACCTCATTCCAATTTGGACTGTGGGGTAGCTGGCTGACCTACTTGTTCGTCAGTCAAGCATTACTTTAAAATGGCATAAAAAACTTTCCTCCCCCTGAAAAGGGGGAGAAGCATAGAAAACAACTATTCTGAGATTAGTTGAGTAAATTAAGTGTGTGTTTGTACACATTTTTGTGTTTGGAGGTTCTACATTTGAATGACTTGTGTGCTTGAGAGCTATTAAAGGACAGCTAAAGTGTATCCAGATCTCTGGAAATTGTAGTGCTGGCTGGCTTCTTTTTTCTAAACTCCTAATGAGGTTAGTAAAATGCTTAGAACCGAATAAAAACTTCCAGCTTCTTGTGTGCTTGTCTTGAGCTTGTCTGCCTGTTTTAATGCATCGTCTTGTTTTGTATGCCAAAAACTTTAGATTTTCAATTGCCTCAGTGTTAAAAATGGGTTTGTGTACTGTATGTGACAAACAGAGACAAAACCCAAAAACTAGAAGCAAATTTAGTTCTGTGTGTGTTTATCTTGTCAAATTATGTGCACAAGGCTATAAAATGAGATCTGTGACCTTCAGAATGATACTTCCAGGTAGCTTAGACCTATGGATTTAGTGGATAGTAACACTTTAATGTTGCTTACATAAAGGAGCAAGTTTGTTATATTTATTTAAAAAAAATCAAGTGTGTATAAGGGTTATTTAATTCTACTAGGTCAGCAATCCCATGTTGTGTGGATTACCAAGTGGGGTAAGTAAAGGTCTCCTGTCCTTGTTGCAGTGATTACCCTTTGGGGATCAGAAATTTTAAATTGCCTAGGAACATGGGAGTCCTGGCTAAAGTTTACCTGAGATTCACTGAGCCAAAAATCTCGTTAAACAGAATTCAAGTGTTTCTCTTTTCAGTGGCTGTGTTAATGAAACTAAGTAGCAACCAACCTTCTTATCCACCTTAATGCAAACAAACAAACAGGTAAATGACCCTGACTGTTCTTTAGAAGCCAGATTCAGTTTGCTTTAAAATCAGAATTAATCTTATTTAATATGAAACATGAAACATGGTCACATGTTCACTTGTACTGTTACAGTAAATGATTGACTCTGAGATACATGAACAGATCTTTTGTTGTTCCTGAAGGAATAATTGGTTATTTAATTTGCTGGAAAGAAGGATAGTCAGAGCTGTGTACGCCTGCGCTTGTTTTACTTCTACACTTATGAATTGCATTCTGCAGAGGTCTGTAATTTCTGTTTCAGTTCCAGAAATGATATGAGACTGGTGACATGATTTATAGTTTGACAGTGATAACAGCTGAGGATGTTGCTTTCAGGTTGCAGGGCTATCTTCATTAGCAGTTTTTACATTGCTAGAATGGGAGAAAATACTAAACTAGCCTTGAGCATATCTTGAGAATTGAGGAGTGTTGTATGGTAATTTGTCCTGCCTTCTGTCAGCAGGGCAATAGCACTGAGAGGATAATGGCTGCAGAAACATTGCTAATAACTGAAGAGCTGTTTTACAGCTCTGGTTATGGGGATGGTACAGTTCTGTACCTTTTGTTCAAGGAACCACCATGAGCTATACTAGCAAAAGATTACTGATGTTATAGGATATTTCTGTGACTGTACATGTGTTAAGTAGCTGTCCGAATAAGCTATTTTGTCTAATAGGGAATAATAATCCCAAAAGGCCGCAAAGAGTTTTGTGTGGACATGCAATGCCTCTACAGTGTTTTAAGTTAAGTATGGGTGCATTGATATCTGAGAAATTGAGATATTTGACTAGTTTTTGGAGTCTTCTCTCCTCTTCCATCTTCAGTAACGTCCTTCTGAGACTATAGAAAGGCCTGTTATGGGTTTTGCTTTCTCTTTCTCTATTACTTTCTCCATGGCAAGAAAAGCATTACTTTTTGTTTTCCAGTTGTCTTCATTTTACTTGATTTATTTACATCTCTCTTAAAAAAAAAAAAAAAGAGCAGAGTTAACAACTACTTGAAGAGTGCACGTTCATCTAGGTCCACCAGTGCAACTAGCTTCCCCCGCCCCAGTCAGTCTTACTAGGTTCTGCCAAGCATAATCATGTCTCTCTCAGACTAACAGGAGGTACAGTATGCTGACATGTTGTTAATGCACTTACAGTTTCTGTTTTCTTGTCTTTGGAGAGACACATCTGTTAATCTTAGGGCTGAATTTGGTTCAAACGAGGTCTCCGAGTTGGTTTTCTATTGATGTAAAGAATAGTAGCTGCTTTACTTAATATAACCTTCAGATTCATGAAGAGTAGCATGTTTGACCTTAATCCTAGGATTTAGACTTGCCTCTGTTCAATATGTGTCAGTATTTCATTAAATAGTATTACAGTCCCATATTTCCAGAGATGGAAAAATACAGCTTTTGACTATGGAACACAGAAACAACAGAGCTGCTTCCTAAGCAACACATCTGCAAAATATGCCTACATTTTACTGACGTATTTAAAAACTGTTTTCCACTTAACGCAGCTGTATGATTAAAAATACCTTCCTTTAATATGGCCTACTAGTAGTCTATTCTGGAGATTATAGGAAAGATGAATATTCGTCTTCACTGCAGTACATAAACATCGGAAAAGTGTGAGTGAAAACCCTGCATTGGTTTGAGTGCTGCAGTGTGACAAAAATGACCTTAGCTTGAGCGACAAGGTTTTCAGCAGCCAGCAGGAAATGATGAAATGTGCTCTGAGAATTTTTTGTGGAAGCGGAGGTCAGGCAAAGCTGTGCAGGTACTGCAGCTCCCTGTGCAGTTGTGCTGCTGAGCTCCATATTTGGAAAAATGCAAGTGAATTAAGACACGGCTTTTAAGGTAAATATTTTGCTTGCCAATTTAACAATTCCTTTTTTTTCCTACCAAGTATTTACTGTCCTGCTCAATAGAAGAAATGAAAGTATTTTTGGCCAAATGAATGTGATATTTTGCTAAAGATTGTAACATTTGTCAAAAATGAGAGGGTTTGTTTGATCATGGCTAAAACAATGTTTCTCACTGTCTAAAACACATATCCTTCTAGCAGTGATTATTGTATTACTTTTATATACTTCTGTGGGATTTTCTATTTAAGTACAGCAGTGTAAATGTTTTGTGGTACTTGTGCCATGGTGCTCATCTGACCATACCTTTTTATCTTTAGATAAAAGATCTAAAGCTTTGACATCTGAGGCAGCGCTTCCTAGTACTCTGTTTTGCTTCTTAATTATATGCCATTTTAGAAGAGTTGTATATATGTCACTTTTCTCTGCAGCTACTTTGTCAGTACAGCTGTAAATGCTGTTTCACATTTTCTCTATTGGAGAATGCATCACTGCAAGCCTCTTTTTCAGTTTCTCTGCACTATCCTTTTTGCACCACTGTCAAATTTTACTTAAACTTGTTTTTTGTGTGGTAGAATGAACTAAGTATGTGGGTTGTAAATACTTCCACAAAGACTTTGTTTTCATCACGAAGAATGTACTAGCCATCTAGTTCCACTAGCTAAACGGTTATTATTTAAGTGTCTGGCCACTTGAAAGACTTCTTGCAAACTACCAGTGTTTTCCAAGTGTAATTTGCAAGGTGAAGGGATGTGGTCTTCTGTCCCCTTGTTGCTTCTTGGAAACATACCTAAAGGCATATTTGTCTCATTTTCAGTTATACAAACAGGGTGTCAAATACTAAGGTTTATTTCATTTTTGGAGACCTTGACAGAGCGTGTTAGTTAATGGGTAATGTCACAGAAACTGCAAAAGTGAACATTAGAAAAAGATGCAGACTTCAATTTAAACAGAGTTTTTTTTCCTGCAGTTTAATGTGTTAATTGCTCAGGTTAAATAATAATAACTTCTGATTTAAAGTTTACAATAGATACAGTACTTAATCTTTCAAATTATTTAAAATGTTATACTGTTATGAGTACTTCAGGTGGTTTCCTGGCAAAATTTACTGAAAGCCAAATTTATTGTGCTTTTTTCTGACATTAAGAAGGCATTAATGTATCTATTTAGAGTACCTATTTAGAATGGGATTTTTTTTCTATCACAAGTCAGTGTTGCAGGGTTTAAAACCTAAAATGCAAGTGCTTTGTGACCAAAAAACCTGCAGTTAAATTGCTCTCTTATGTTGCTTCTCTTCTGTGCACCTCAACAGAAATGGGAGCATGATTTTTTTTTGATGTGTTATGGTTAGCTTCTGTATTTAATGTCAGTGAAGGATACTATTCAAGGATTTTTTTTACTGTATTTTTTTACTGTTTTCCCTCATTAGCTGGAGAATCTGCAGGTAGTACTCAGTACATGTCAGAGTAGCACACCTCCAAAGTTTCTTTGAAAATTAAATACAGATTAAAGACAGAATTAGTCAGTTTGTGTGAAAAACAATGTAACAAAATGTTCATCTCAACCATTCTGAAACAATCACCTGTGATGTTCTTTTTAAAAACATTTAGCTCAATTACAGTACATGTATTAAAAAATCCATTATTTAACAGTACTTCCTTTCCTGTTTTTAGGAACAGTCAGTATAGAAATCACTCTGAAGACTTAGGGAGAGATTTTGGGGAATGGTTGTCTGCCTTCAACAGTTATTGATTAAGATACAATGACTATAATAAGATGATGCGTTTTCATCCTCCAGTGGGATTAAATGAAATAGCTGGAAAAATACTTAAAAAAAAAAAAATAGTACCTATATCCTTTGCGAACATCAGGGTATGTTTTCTAAAAGGTATACTTCAAAGGCTTTTTTAGCAGACATGCTTCTGAGTTCTTAACAGTGGTAATGATGCTCTTAGTGTTTTTTTTCCCCTCAGTATAAATATTGACAATAAATAAACACTAGAAACTGGAGTTGCTTTGCTTCAATGTTGTAGTTCCAAAATCCAGATATTAGGCAAGTTAAACTTTGATTTGCTTTTGACTTTATCTTGGGTGAATATCTGAAGTTTTTGAAAGCACTGGGAACAATGTATTTCATATAACCTTCATTTTGTGTTACCTGTTCATATGCTTTTGACAGGATCTGTGGCAACTGCATTTACGCTCTTGTCATAATTTTGTTGTATATGTCATTTTCTAACACTGTACTGCAGTTCATGCAGTAACGTTTAAGTCTGTAAGAGGTCAAATGTTCTTCAACAGTTCTTGTTTTAAAGGATGTCTGAATATGTAAGAGGGATTTAGATTTTGCAGTACATTCTAAAGGACAGGAAATCTTTTTGGAAAGACTTCAGATCTTGTAGGCAGTCTTTTTCTTTTCCAATTATGTTTCTTGTTTTGGGAGATCCTGAGATTTCTTTATTCAGAAGAATATTTGAGGAGATTGGAATACAATACTCTCATGTTATCATGCTCATTTCTCTTCATGATGTAGTAGGGATTAGGATTTGTTTACATTTATTTTCTTATTAATATTATTTGAACTTAATGTTAGGTTCAAAAAGGTTAGTTTCAATTTCTGAAGACTATAAAATAGCATGTATGATCCTTGGTGTATTTACCTTTCCATCATTTAAAATTTGTAACTAAATTTAACAATGCTCCTGCATCAGAGAACTGCTTAATCCACCTCTTTCAGATTTAATGTTTTGTAGTAGTGTCCATTAAAAAAAATATATTTATCAAATACGATGGCAGCATATTAAACAAATCTTTCATCAGCCTTGGGTATTTTAACACTAAAACATAGGGATGAATTCTGTGCAGCTTGGTGCTTGGGTTCCAAAGTAGAAACTTTCAGTATTGGCATACAGTAGGTCCTAATGGTTGGCATACAGCAGGAGCATTTTAACAGCAGTATCCAGCTTTGATCAGAGCATTATAAATGCAGGTGCGGTTTGTCTCTGCAGAACTGGAGATTTATTTATTTGTTCCCTAGCATGGCTTATTCTGTTTACTTTATCATCTGTTACATTTACAGCTAAGCAAAAAAGTATGATAGAAATATGTTAAGTTTTTAAGTAAATCCAAATCTTCCAGAAATCCCTACACAACTGTTTATCAACTTTATGTCCTTGGCCAGTATAGCTGTGCCAGTTAAAGCTTGGAGTTTTGCAGTGTTAATGACTTCTTGCACTCATAGTCTGTTTCAGTTAAAATCGGTAACCTCTGTGAAATCTCTGAAGGTGGTTAATAACTTCATCAGTTGAAGGAAAAAATGCACAATGAAAATAATCCTCCCTGCATGGGGTAGCTTGTCAGGTCGAGAGGAAAAAATTACATTTTTTTCCTGGTCATTTATGACTGCGTAAGTCATCCTGGCTAGTTGTAAAAATGCAGAGGGAGGATATGCTGGCAGCATGTTGGTAATGATGAATAAGTGTTGATTATGAAAAGAAACAAAACTGACACGTCTGATAGCAAATTAAGGGGATGATTGTTAGTTCTCAGACAACTGTATCGCTCTGCAATTGCTCGTGTCTGCAGTAAAGGCATGTGATTACAAGAGAGTATTCCCAGAGAGGCTTGAAGGGCTCAATTGTATTGTTTTTGAACAGAAAAACAGCAGTTCATAACTTGGTCCTATCTTCTCAAGAGTGCTTGAGTGAGATTATACTTATTATACATGTATGAAATATACATGTACGAAACATACTGGTGCGGCTGAAGATGTGTGGCAGTGTTTGGGCTGTTGTCTTGCACTTCAGAGACATGCTTCTGCACTCTATGAGTTATTCAAAGATGATCACATTAAAACAGTAAGTCTAAGTTTCATTTATTTAAGGAAATATTCAAACTGTGCTTAATAAAATATAATGACCAAAATAGCTGTTCTTCTTCCTTAAATTATACATTGTAAATTGTATATATCATAAAATATCAGTCACACAGGGTTGGATGTGCCTGGAGAGTCTAAATTGAGATAATCCCATGAGCATAGCTGGATTTTGTTTCAACATGTTGTAAGTACCAAGGCAATTTTGTGATCTTCTGATGTGTGCTAGAAATGAACCAAATATTTGTTCATTGCTAGCCTATTAAGGCAATGAGCTAATGCTATTTTCAGTTGTTTTTTGTTGCATGTTAAAAATGCAGCATTTAATGAATGTGGATATTGGTGAATATATACAGCAGTGAGGAAGTTGTCTCGAAGCAAATTCTTGACTCCTTGCGATTTGTTTCATTTTTTTTCTTTCAGTTTTATTTCTTACTTAATTAGCATTTAACAGCAGCATCTGATCCCTGGCTGGGGCCAGGGCAGTGGGGGACCCAGCAGTAGCCACGTACCTGCTGAAGCACCTTTCCTCTGCCTCCCTCTGCTTTGGCTGCATATGGATTCCTCTCCTCCTCCTCCTTTTTCTGTCACTTACCTTCACAGTTCTTCTGTGGCAGCAGGGGATGGCTGGCCATGGCTTTGGGACTGCCTGCGGCTGCTCAAGAGGTGCCTGTCTTTCTCCTGCATGGGGTCACACCAGCAGTCCCCGGCTGGATCCCACCTCTTAGGTGCAATTCAGACATGTAAGGAATTCCTCGTTACTCTTACTTGAAGTAGTGAATGACTACCACAAGCTAGTAGCTTCTGTACTGGTTAATCTTTCTTGTTAACTGGAGAATGAATGTCTAGGTGGCAAAATACTTGGTTAATCAAGCTAGAAATGAAAAAAATAAATACTGCTCACAGTCGCAGGGGAGTGTGCGCAGTACTGATTATGCTGGTGGGCATTTCTTAGATTCCTTGCCTCAGTGCTCAGGAGTTGGGGATTCGCCAAACAGGTTGCTGTCATCTTTCAAAAACTTATGTAGTGTCTGGCTCTGCTGACTTACGTACATACAGTCTGAATTCCACTGGAAGTAGTAATTCAATTTCCTTTTACAGACTCTTCTCTGGTATTTGTGCTGTAGTTGCTTTTTGGAGGAAACAAAGGAATTATCTTTAAAATGAAAGAGGGTGCTATTCTCCTGATTTTATAGATTGGATAATAAGCATTAACCCGAAGTTGTTGACTTGAGACTCTAGCTTCAAAAGTCTGAGGCCTAACTTCTATTAATAACATGCACTTGCAGTTTCTGATTGCAATTAGAAGAGTTCACAGCACTGAGTAGTAGTGAACAAACTTGGTTTGATGCATCCGAGTGTTAAAACTCCTTCATGTCACTTGAATGCATAAACCAACCCCACCCCCTCTGTAGTTAACTTGTCTTATTCATTTACAGACTTCCCAATGTTGGTAGCTGTGATTCTAACAGGTTTTGTTATATAAGTTTATAGTTTTTCGAAAAACTCTATCTTTTTCTGTCCATGCAAACAATCAACAAATTGCAACCCTGAAGAAATCAGGAGCTCTCATAGAACAAATTATTTGGACAGAATAAAAGAGGAAGGAATGTCTAAATTGATGTATTTAACCATGAAATACAAGGTAGAGTTTTTGTAAAGTATATCTGTGGTAGCTACACATAGTAGAAAAGCATGATGGTTTAGCACTTCATTGTACAGAAACAAATGTCCCATGCTTGAAGTTCTGTTTTCTTGCTATTCTGTATGGAACAACCATCAGATTTCAATGAGTAATAAGGAAAAATCCCCTAGCTGAAAGTTCTTATGAGCAGCTAATCCAAGTTGAGTTGTGTCCTTAGTCATGTTTCACTCCCTAGTCATCAGACTTGGAATGCTGCTGAGTCAGATCCAGAGTGACAAGCCACCCTATACATACAAAAAAGTTTAAAGGGGAATGTGAACAGGTGCTTTTGCCTTCTAGAGGCTGGTCTTTGAGCTCGTTTGTAAAGAGTCCTTAAAGAAAACATAAGGACAACATAGGTAGTTGAAGAGACTATTTGGTTTCCTAAATAGTATTAAATTTTCTTCCATCTCACCAAGACAGTTAAACACCAAGGTAAAGTGGGTGGAGTGCTCATGCAGTCTCTGTCCTCACCAGTTTTCAAGACGCAACTGTATAAAGCTGTGAGCAATCTGGTCCAATCTTGTAGTTGACCCTGCTAAATGATCCCGTCATCCTCTGACTCTGAAACTTTCTTGGTTGTAGACTAATTTGTCACCTGGACTAGAGCGATTGCCTTGTTTTAAAGCAGCCTATCACAGCTGAGACAATAACTGGAGGGAGAATCATTGCTGTGTGGGCAGTGAGAACTTGTGATAGTTCATTCCATTCTGGAAACAGTTAAGCTCTTGAAATGAGGCATGAAAAGTGTTGTCTCCAGTCAGCTATCTGGGTTGTATATTTTGGGAAATGTTGATCAGGTTTGCAGGACGAGGCTGGGGTGTTGCCTTCAGGTTTCAGGTACCTGAAACACTGTTTTATCTGCAGACATCCTTCATGTTGGAATATCAGACTCAAAATCTAGTCTGTCTTTCTGTAGGTTTCAGTAAGCAACACTGAGACCTTAATTTTTTTTAAAAAAAATCCTTTTGAATTGCAGTAAGGTTTTTAATCAAAATAGACATCTTTTGAGGGGTTCTAAACGTTAAAATCTTACCTTTCAACAAACAGCCCTACATGATTCACAGTAAGAGATCATGAAAAATTCATCTGTTTTGGGGTCTCGGAGATGAACTGAAGAATGCCTTTATGTATTTTTTTCATCTTTCTGTTGAAAAATACCTTGAGAAGCTTGGGAATTGACTGGGTTATTGTAACACCTTAAGTCTGCATTTGTTGCATGGGTTTTTGCAAGTTGTGTGATGTGTTAATCTCTACCACCTGACACCTTGAAGAAAAGGAGAAAAAAAAGTATTTTTAATGTGAGTGAAGCAACCACTTTTGAGTTTTGTAAATTGTTTTCAAGGTAACAATGTCACAGCCAACATCTTGAGCGCAGAAGCAGCATATTCAGGTGATGTGTGCAGTCTGAAGGTCTGCTCGCCTATTATTAATATTTAGTAAAATTCTCATGAGTCTTATCCTTCAGGACATTTGTAGCAAATCTTTTCATGTTGGAGGGCACTAGCAGTAGAGAAGAAATTCAAGGACTTTAGTGTATAGTTCTGCTAGAATGTTCCCTAAGAGGAGGCTCACTTGTTTATTGCTCAGTTTCCTTGTATGCAAGATTACTGTGTCCTAATTTTAAAAATATTGCTCAAAAATCACTAAGTTAAGAAATCCAAGCCTTGCTTGCCTGTACCATTTCTGTAGCTATTGTAGTATTTACTATTTATTATCCAGTTACTCTGTTCCGTTGCAGTTCATGGTTTATTTCTAGCCTTATATAAATTCTCTTCTCCAGTGTGTGCTGGGCCTTTTTATGACAAAAGACAGCAAGGGCTATGAGCTCGTAAGGCCTTCTCCATGCTGCTTCATGTTTGGTTGTTTGTGTCTGTGGTGACACAGGTAAAAGCTTGCTTAAGATCTTTGGACCTCATGATTAGTAATGTGTTGAGAATTTGTTTATTAATGGAAAATCCTAAATTCTTTGGCACAAGGAAAGAAAAGATCCTGACAAATATGAAAGCTAAAGTATTTTTGTTGGCCAAAAGCATGTTGAGGAGCAGGCACAAAACATGACTGGGAGCTTGTTTCTATTCAGTGAAGGCCTTTAAAATCTGCTTTCTGAGGAAAGTGAGACTTGGCACCTTTGTCTTCTCTAACTGGCAGCCAGCCTGCCCTGCTACTCCTTCCATTTTTAAATCAATTTATCACTTCAGGCACAAATTAAAGAAGAGCAGAGATGAAGATGCACATTTCTTACCTGCCTCAGGACAGCGGGGAGCTGGGTGGGTGTGACACAAATTTATGTACCTGCTCAAGAAAATGTTATTATGGGCTCTGTAATGGCCACTTTTATTTGCTGAGCTGGCTGGCCAGTCAGCGTAGAGGTTGGCAGAACCATCAGAGCACTGGGCTACCATTTGTGCAGGGAGTAGTTGAGGGACAAGAAAAAGGCAGCCTAGGTACTCCCAGAGAGGGCCTGGAGTCATGAAGGAAGATAAAGGTAGGAGTGCTTGAAGCCAAATGGTTGTGGGAATACAGGAACTGGGTGTGTGCACCCTGCTATCTTAGGGAGTTAAGCTAGGGAGTCTGCTGCTTACGACCTCGCTGACCAAAGAAACCCTCAACTTCATGTAAGATGTGCGTGGAGGATCTGTGCAGAAGCCATCTGTCTTTGATCTTACTGATCTGAATTGCCTGGATTTTATACTGTCAGCCTTAGTTGTTTCAAGGCTGACACCTTGATTTCCAGAGTCTTCCACTTAACTATAAAAAGTAACTACCTTTAATTGTGAAACCCCTGCAAATATGTTTGAAGGATGGGAGAACCAAACTCTATCAAAAAATGTGCTAAAGAACTGGCTGCTGTAATAATTCTATTGCATGAGAGTAGCATGACTCATAGAGCTTGGTGTTATATCTCAGTATTCAGTTTATTTTTAAGTAGTGCTGTATAAATAGTGTTTTTCTGTGCCAGTTGTTGCTATGACTTCATAATATTTCCCTAAATACGCTTGCTTATACTTTCTCACAGCCTAGTATTTGGCATATGAAAACCTTAAATATATCAGAATTTCCTGAGTGCTGATTATTTTCATGCTTCTATGGAAAAAGGATAGCTTGTGTGTTATGTAGCTTTAGTTTAGGAGGAATAAAATTTCAAAAAATAAAAATAAAAAAAAAATCCCCACAACCTGTTCCTTCACTTAAGAAAATGTTCCTCTGTTTCAGCTTTTCCAATTTTTCTGTGTAGCTTTCCAGATCAAACTTTCCAGTGCCAGTACAGCCTAGGTTGTTTTATTAAAGGTAAGCTGATACTGTATTGTTACTTCAGGATACTTTCACTCTTGTCTTTTTCTGTAGCTGGAGGGGGAAATATATATATATTGGGGGGGGTGTCTTTATTTGTTGAAACTTGTCTTTGTATTTATACTTCTGGCATGAAGGTTCTTTTTCTGAGACACTGAACTCTACAACTAGTCTGCCTGATCTCTCTCAAATGGTAGCAAACACTTTGGTTAAAAGATCGTCCTGTGACAGCTGTAGAAAAACAGCTATAACTTGCCTGAGAACCTTTGGAACCTTGTTCCCTTGCATTCTGCATAGCATTCCTGGGCCATGTCTGCTTCATTCACTGCTGCTTTCAGAGTAATGTGAGCGTTTGTGCTGCCTTAATGGGAAGACAGCAAGAGGAGACAAATAGCTGCGAAAATAGCTAGCAATGATTATTGATCTAGCAAGTTTTCTTTAAATTCTGTCTCCCTTTGATCAGATAAAAAAAATATCAGGAGTTATGCTTAAAGGTACCTCTGCATATTCTTATTTTTTTGCGAAAACTTTAAAGCAAGCAGGCTCTTGGAAAAAGCTGTTTAATGTCAAACTATTCTTTTGAGTTTATCCAACTACTTGCAAGTTTGTATCACTCTTGTACCCTTCTTGTGTTGCTATCTGGGAAAGGTTATTGGAAAACAGAAATGCATACACGTAATCTTTGCTTTCTTTACTGTAAGAATTGCAAGGGATGACATTTACCTGAAAAGAATATGTTCCAATTACATGTAGGCTGCTAAGAAACTGATAATAAAAAATAGTGTTTTAATGCACCTATTCCCTCTTGGTTCCATACAAGGACCTATGGGAAAGCCTTGGTAAGTAGCAACAGAGTAATGTGAAGATTGTTACACTAGCTTGTAAAACTATGTTGTGTCAATATATCATCTTTCTTCCATAGGCACAGAAAACCTTATTGCTTGTATATTTTAATTGTAGTGACTGTTTATTGTAAGGAATTGTAAGTGAGCATTTTCGGTCTGTGGCCAGATGACTCATTTATGGAGAAAATGGGGTGTTTTTAATAGAACAGCTGCTGTCACTTGCAGGTTGCCTTGCCTTGCAAAACCCTTCCTGTATTTTTGGCCAGCTTTTCAAAATAAAATCTAGAATAGGGACATAAATTGTTAGTCCTCAGTTCTGTGTTCAGTGTTAGGGCTATCTAAGTCTTCTGGGAATTAGATTATGGAAGTGAATTAAATGAAAAACTGTTCAGTAGAAGGTGCTCTCCAGCCGGAGCAGTTCTCTGCCCTGTTTGTGATGCAATCATCCAAAGAGCTGTGTGTTTCAGTAGCTAGCTTCTGTAAGAAGTGAATGGGGTACAAATACCCTTCTGACACGGACATTTTTAGAGTATCCAAGAAATGTGAATTCAGTGTTACCTTACCCCTCAGCCCAGAAGGTTTTCAGTTCTGTTTCTCCCAGCAGCATGTCTTTAACCACTAAGATTGCAAGCTAGGCCATATTTGTAGGCACTTTTGAGGTGGCATTTTTGCAAAATTCACAGGACAAAAGGAGGGAGCTTCACCTTGTAGTCTATTTATTCCAGAAGGGGGCAGGGGGGTTGATCCCATTTATTCACGGGTAGCTCTATCTGTAGTTGTAGGCAAGCTTGACAGGAGAATTCTAAGCAGAATTTGTTCAAGTATCACTAGAGATAACGCAGGGATTTTGCATGTGTGTGTTGCAGGAGGAAGCTGTTTCCTTCCTCCCCTACCTCTTGGCCTCCACCCTGCAAACTGCTTTTGTGGAAGTGTCTGAATTTTTGTCTCAGTACTGTTTATGATGCTTATCCTAAATGTTAGCTTATGGTGAAAATAGGTTTTTATACACAATGCTCTATGAACAGTCAGCCCCTTCTATGAGGATAGATGATGTTTTTCTTCCATAAAGGTGTGTCTATGTAAGTGAGAACACCGTAACTGTTAAAGAAATTACTTTATTAAAGGTCAATGTTTGGACTTAACTTTCAGCAAAACAAACAATAAAATAAATGAAATAATATGATACGTCACAAATAAAAAGCAATAAAACTAGGTGTGGGAGTTTCAACTTATAGGGAAGGTAATTGTCACCTTCAAGGAGACTTTCAGCCATGGGACCCATAACTTCTTAGTACACTTGGAATAGAAGAAATATGCATCGTACCATAATTTAGAATCAATTCTCTGCTTTAAAATCCATAGGGGAGTGTTGGCTAGAAAATACAAGCAGCTCAGTTAGTTAACTAGCCCAGTCACAGGTGACTGGGTGAAATAACTGGGTCTGTAAGGTTACTGTATGTACTAAGCCTTTTGTGAAGGAGGCTGGCTTTATCTCATGCAATTTGAATTCAGCAGCTCCAAAGGTATTCCTGTAACTTTTTGCTTTACATTGTTGCTGAGAGAGGAAGCTGTCTGCTTTTGTGGGTGTCTTTTTAGCTTTCAAGTAAATGATTTGAATTTAAGATTCTTACAGAAATTACACTTTCTTCTAAAAAGGTTTATTTTTAAATCTGCAATTGTTCTTGATTTTAAATATTTCCAACGAGTTTCATCACATAATGTAGATTTCCAGGGAAAAAGGAATTGCGAGCAGTGAAGGTTATTGTACAGATAGTAAAAGTCAGCTGATTGTCTTTTACAAAATACTTTGAAGTAGAATGCTTACAAGTGAAGATTGTGCTGTTCAAACTTCTTAAAACAAATAATGGTAGAAAATCATAAATTTAAGAGAGATTCAGTGGTATTTGATAGCTGGATTCAACAGTTTCTGGACAACACAAAACTCTTGGCTCTATTATGATATTTGTGTTGTAGAAAAATATTCTCTTGCAAAATGCACTTATTTACATACCCTCTGTACTTACCTCATGTTTTTATTTTGCACACCTAGATATCCAAGAATTTAAAGATGGTACTTAATTTATATTCTAATTGATACCTGGTTTTCATTAATAATGCTCATAAATATTTTTATCTTACAGATTCTGAAGGTGTTTGAGCTCTGAATACTTGGAAGTTCACCATACATAGAAATGTCTGGCTCATACGATGATTCTGTTGGAGTAGAAGTTTCTAGTGATAGCTTCTGGGAGGTAATCTGAGTATTTTGTTCACAGTATTTTGATTTTATATCTTTACTCTTATTACAGATTTTTTTTTTTTCAAATTATAAATTGTGAAGAGAACTGCAATATAAGATGTCAATAGTTACAGTGATCTGCAGAAATAGCCTTCAGGGTAAAAATGATGTTTTAGATTTTGTCCCAGTTCTGTCAAGGCTTTTTAATCGGCACAGACTTAATCATCCATTTTGGTAGGATGTGCAATTCAGAATTGAACTTTTGTCATTTTTTTTTTTTATCCCTTAAGAGGGGTGGGTTGAGAGTTTATAAATTTCCAGTGGAATTGAATGAACAATGATAAATCTAAACTACCTGGTTAAAGGCTATTGTAAGTGTACATAGTTTGAAATTTAAGCTACTGTGTGAGTTTACTGTATCTGCTGTTTGTATCTGTGCAGGAATAAACTTATTTGAGTGTGGTGGTTTTACTGTGCTAGGCAGCTGAACACCACAACTGCTCTCTCACTTCCCCTCCTCAAATGAGGAGGGGAAGAAGTAAAGGAAAACACTCACAGGTTGAGATAAGGATAATTTAATTAAAGAGAAAAAAAAAATTAAGGAAATATTAATTAAACAATTCAACTGAAGGGGAAAAAGGGAAAGGGGAAGAGGGAGGGGGAAAGGGAATAACAAAACAAAACAAGTAAAGGCTATGTGGAAATGCAGAGGACAGAAATTAAAATTACTCTCTACTTCCCACAAATGAGCGATGCTTGACCACGTCCTTGAAGCAGGGCCTCAACGCACGTAGCCGGTGTTTGGGAGGAGGACAGACGTTTTCACAACAAGAGCCAACCCCTCCCCTCTTCTTCCTTTTTCCACCTTTTATTGCTGAGTGTGATATCATATGGTATGGAATATCCCTTTGGTTGGTTTAGGTCAGCTGCCCTGGTGATGTTTCTTTCTCACTTTTTTGCCCACCCCCTCGGAGGGCTAGAGAAAGTCCTGATGCTGTGCCAGCACTGCTCAGCAGCAGACACAACACTGGTGCAATACCACTGCTGTTCTAGCTACAAATGCAGAGCGTAGCACTGTATGGGCTGCTGCAGGGAAAGTTAACATCCCAGCCAGACCCAGTACATTGAGAGATGAGAGAAGTTACCTTATGTTTATCTCAGTGTAAGAGCATTCATGCAGAAGGATAATACAAAGCACATTGCAAGATCACATTAATTTGTGCTGCCCAAGTCTGAAGAAGTCTTTCAGATGTTATGGTAGCTTGATTAAGGTTTAATTAAAGAGGACAAACTTTATCAAAAGTTAATTGCAACAAACGAGTGTGTTACAGCCAATACCAACCTAATTGAAGGTCAGAATGTAGTCTAGCTGACCCATATTTAGTGGGGCAAATTTCTTTTATGTGACTGGGAGCTCTTTTGAGTTTGTTTATAGCATACATAGAAATGGTTGGGGGGAAAAATGTCTGAACAGTTGTTACTGGAGATAGTGAAGTCAGACAGGTTGGTTTCCATGACCTAACATTATCATGTTTCCTTTTAAATTAAAGCGTTTCTAAACCACCTACAACCTGTGGAGGTATGGGGGGGAGGAGGGTGTGTATTGCATTTTGATGCAGATTTCCCATTATATCTCAATACAACATCTAAAAGGCCCATGTAATGCCAGTGAAGTTTCTTTTTTTTTTGAGTAGAGAACCATCATTTATTGGGAGACATATTTACTGTTATGCTAAAAAATGACTATTTGTTCTCTTTCTAAAAAGGTGGTTTCAAACTTACTGGATTCTAAGTCTCATAGATCCTTTTGTTGTAGGGGCACTCTGTAGGATGACTGCAGAAAGGGTGTGGGATCTCCATTTAGAGGTGTCCAAAACTCAAGAGGATGTAGTCCTGAGCTACCTGATCTATCAGATGTGCTTTGAGCAGAGGGTTGGACTAAATGACCTCCAGAGTTTCCATCTAACCTGAACTAGTCTGTGTCTTTGTGACTTCACGCTGAGGAAACTTTGGACAGGCTTCCTTGGTAGGAAGCTGAGGAAACTTTGGACAGGCTTCCTTGGTAGGAAGCTGAGGAAACTTTGGACAGGCTTCCTTGGTAGGAAGCTGAGGAAACTTTGGACAGGCTTCCTTGGTAGAAATATTTCAAAGAAAGATATGGAGGTGCTTGGGAAAAAAGAATACTGGACTTTTCTGATTGTTGTGAGTTGGCTATCCTGTAGTTGCCAGGAGAACATAACTTCTGACTTGCTATTTTGTACAAAACTGTTGTGTTCTGTTACGTAACCAGGTCTCAAAGCATAGAAGGTGAATGAATGGGAATTCTGTGAAGTAATATGATGTCTTGGTCAAAAGTGACCTTAAATCTTTAATATTAAAGGAATATAGATGCTCAGAAATAGCAATTAGCCTAACTTAGGACCTCTGCAAAGCATAGCTTAAACGTATTTGAAAATTACTGCAGTTGGGTTAAAAGCATTTTTTATGTTAATGCTATTAGTGTCTTATTTGATATCATAAGCCCTATCTAAAAATATTAATTTGGTCTTTTCTATTTATTCCTTCTAAAAGGTCACAATTGCAGTCTGTTTTGTAAGCAATTTCAATAGGCTAATGTGTAATGCATGAGTATTTATTGACATATCCTTAAATAAGAAAGAGTTAAACTTTAGTATTGCAGTTGGTTTCTTTCCTTTATGATTAATTCATTTCTCTGCTCTTTCCCTTTTTTAATATAACTGCAAAGATTACGTTATATTAAAATGGTCAAGAGGAAAAAAATTCAGATTGAATAGTTAACTTTTTTCTGAAATTGAGTGCATCAGGCTGAAAAAGTAGTATGTTCTGAGAGTAGTATGTTCGTCCCCCTGTACTCGGCTCTGGTGAGGCTGCACCAGAGCAGCTCTGTGTTCAATTTTGGGCCCCTCACTACAAGAAGGACATAGAGGTGCTCGAGAGAGCCCAGAGAAGGGCAACGAAGCTGGTGAGGGGTCTGGAGAACAAGTCTTACGAGGAGTGGCTGAGGGAGCTGGGACTGTTCAGCCGGGAGAAAAGGAGGCTCAGGGGCGACCTTATTGCACTCTACAGGTACCTTAAAGAAGGCTGTAGCAAGGTGGGAATTGGTCTATTCCCCCATGTGCCTGGTGACAGGATGAGGGGGAATGGGCTAAAGTTGCATCAGGGGAGGTTTAGGTTGGATGTTAGGAAAAACTTACTTACCGAAGGGGTTGTTGGGCACTGAAATAGGCTACCCAGGGAAGTGGTTGAGTCACCATCCCTGGAGGTCTTTAAAAGACGTTTAGATGTAGAGCTTAGGGATATGGTTTAGTGGAGGACTTGTTAGCGTTAGGTCAGAGGTTGGACTAGGTGATCTTGGAGGTCTCTTCCAACCTAGATGATTTTGTGATTTTGTAACAAATATTGACTAGAACAAGTAGGCAAGTTTTTCAAAGAGGAAAGGTATGTTCTTCCTCATAGTAAGCTTTTGGCAGTTTGGGAAAAAAGTGTGTATGTGGATAATTTTCATGATTTCTGGGGTTTTGAGTATTGAATTATGCAGGAAAGCATTATTTGCCTATTCCTCTGCTTTGTGCTGTTAGACTTAGCTCTTTGTCCTAAGAGTCTAGGTCTGACAAGTTTGGTTTTGGCTACAAATGCTGATATATTTATTTTTAAAAGATGGTTTTGTTCTTATTACGGATGTAAAGGCTTTGTAAAGTGATTAAAGACTTGACATGTCAACGTGTTGAAACTAAGTGGTATCTGAGGGATTTTTTTTTTTGAAATGTGAAGGAAGCGATTAAAGTTTTATAGTTGGTTAGTGCTTGAAATATCAACACTGATGGTGTTTGTTTTTTTTAAAGCAAATAGCAAGGTTGTTGTTGTTGTTACATAGCAGGCTGTCATAAAATGCTATATGTGTAGCTGAAAGCACATTGTAGTTGTGCCTAAATGTCCATGTAACTACGTGGAGGATTGGAAAACATGTGATATGACATCCCTGGCATTCTGTAGAGATAGAGCTTTTATGGATACATTTAAGATACTTTGAACTAACCGTGAAAAAAAGTGCTTTAATTATAAATAATGTGATAAATCATTTTGTAGTAATGATTAGTAATACTTAGTAATACTAAGCTATTAAAGGAAGGACTGACATAGTAGCAAATCTTGACCTTCATGTGTTCTGTGTGATGAATTTAAAGTCAGTGTAGTTTGAGAGAATAAATGCGTTTACAAAACTGTTTTCAGAAAAACACTTCATACAAACATTTATCACAATGGAAATTGCAGCTTTTTTGCATTCTGGTTATCATAGAATGACTTATTACTGGGCATTAAACTATGCAGAAGTCTTGGCAATATCTTGTTAAAGTAAGCATTATGGATAACCCCCCTGCCTAATTCTTCCAAGTGTTCAGCAAATTAAAGTATTTTAAGAGGCAGAATTTTGTACATACTTGCATTGCATGTAAGCTTGCTTAGAGAGCAAGGGATTGCAAAATAATAAGGAAAGATACTCTGAGAGATAATTGAAAGGTATTTGTCACAGAATGATTTCATCAAAGTTCCAGTTCTAGTAATGCCTGGTATTACTTTAAGAAATTGAAACCTCATTTTCATTCTTCATCTTCCTGACAAGTTTCAGTGTACCTTGATGTATTTGGCTGAACTCATGGTGCTCTGGGTACAGAAATTTTAACACGGAGGAATCTTGTTGATATGCTTCAAGAAGAAATTCCTTCATCTGTATTACTTAGCTTACAAGGACATGCTTTGGATAATTAAAGCTTACTGCTGATGGCAGCAACTTTTCCAAGGGAAAGTGGGGAATTTGGAACCCAGTGTTCAATTTGAAACCCTTTAGATTAATTTCCACCTGTCATATAGACTCTCAGCGTTTGCATGGCTGTTATAAGTACATCTCAGTTTGTCATAATTGTTTATACCACTTCCTTGCATCCAATTGATATACTGTGAGAAAAAAACTAGCATGTTCCAACATGCTAAGTTGTTTTAGTAAGGCACAAGAAACAGACAACCCTATTGGTCTTGTTCTACTCAAGTAGCATTACAATCTAGATGAAAGAACTAGTTGTAATAAATGGAATGCTAATTTTATGATGGATTTTGTTAATCAAGCCCAGCCTTATGCCTTCTTATCACTGTTGTGGTCATATTAAAAGAAGAATGCCTTGAGCAAGTTGAGACCAATGCTGTTGTTCACTTAAATACCCATGAAAGTTAGAAAAGTGATGAATAAGCATTTTTAGAGATCAAAGTAGAAGTGTATGCATATCTTGCAAGGTAAGGCATCTAAAAGTACACCTACAGCCTGTAGAAACCATTATTTTTAATGACACAGATTTTTTGTTGACATTGCCACCTATACCCTAAGTATGAGACCTTATTCTTATTTTCTGCTAGCAGCATCAACAATATGGAAGACCTCTCCATTTATATTGCAGGGTTGTTTATCTGTGCTGTGAAAACGTACTAATCTAGACAAAAAGGGGAATTGTGAACAACTGCTGAAAGAGTCTCTGGCACTACCTCTAGAAACTCAGGCCTGTGGTGGATTCCCTTGGAGGAAAGGACCTGGTGTGCGTTTTGAGGTGCTAAGCACATCACTTCCATAGCAGTCTGAAGTGTATGTTTGTTTCGAGATAGCCACTAGCAAGGAAAGTCTTTCCACTGATTCAAAAAGGAGAAGTTGGTCCCCCATATAGTATGGGTGGGTCAAATTTGGCCACCATGTGCATTCTTGTTGGTGTCTCCTCCTCTCCTGTCCTCCAAAAAAAAAAAAAAAAGAAAAAAGCCCCAAACACTGTGTAGCAGACAGCTGATCCCTCTGACAAACTGCATTATGAACAGCCTGCTGAGATGGTCTTGGTCCTGCCAGTTTGGATGTTCCTGATGTTTCTGCTTTGTGTCTACTGCTGTCAGCCAGTGTCTATGTGAATTATTTCTGGAGGGGGTGCACATGCTAGATGCACAAAAGAATTTAAGAGGGAGGAGCCCTACCACCCCCCCAAAAAACAAACAAACAAAACCCTACTAACTTCTCTGGAGTGTTAAAAAGATATTTTGATGTTGAGGGATTTCAGTTACTTGTTACTGAACACTTCTACTGTAGGAGACACTTCTGTTTTGCTCTTCTGTTTTAAAAACACTTGAACCCTGTAGCAGTAGATTGCTGTCATATTTTCTATATGCATTTTTTTTTTCCTTCTAGCATTGAGTAACATAATGTTTTCCATTTATATTGCCAGGTATTTGCTTACTGATACTGTGAGCTCTTAAGCTCACAGATATCTAAAGTCAGTAGCCTTTAAGATCTTAAAGAGCTTAAGAGCTTCCTCAGATTTTTTTCTTTCTTGAATCCAGTGATGAATTTACCTTGGTAAACTTTCAAAACTTACATACACAAAGATAGAGCTTATATAGGCACTCAAGCTATGTATGTGCTAATTATGCACCAAGATCATTCTGTTTATGTGCAATAACCATTTTGAATCCACACAGAGGTTCAAAGCACTCATGACAATCTTGTTACAGGGCTTCAAAAAGTGCCTTTAATCTCTGTTTTGCGTGTTCATTTTGAGGGAGAATGTATGCTATGGCGTTGAGTATTATAAAAGTTAGTAGTGGTTAAAGTGTTTGAAAACTTCCTGATTTATACTTGTGGTTGACAGGAACATTGGAAATAGTGTGTCCCCATACCAACCGTCAGTAGGTGTGGGTTTGACTTCAAAGCTCGTTATTATGCAATTCTTGCCTCTGAATTTCTGCTAGTAAAACCAACCAACCTCCAACACCAACGAAACACAAAACAAACATGAAAACAACAACAAAACAACTTATTATATGCTATGGTGACTTCAGAGATAAGGAAATTTATTCTTACAAATGGTTCCAGTTTATAAAGGCTGACAAGTTGTGGATAAGCTAGGCAAGTCTGGAAGAAGAGCTAACATCAAATCTCACTTCAGTTATTTGAAACTCCTATAGTAGTAGTTACAGGAATTATTATAATATGCTGGAATTAATTGGCTGGAATTTAGCAATAGCTGAATGTTTGCCACTTTCTGTGTTGCTGACAAATTAAAATACCCTAATTTTTCATTCTGTGTACCAGAAAAACCTAAGTGTGTTTAACTCTTGGTGCAATTTTATCCTGGTCTATGAATATGCTTTAAAAATAAAAACAACACCACATACAACACCACAAAGTCTGCTAGTTGTGGTAAAGGTGCCTAAATAATTTAACACGGGGGAGTCATGAGTACTGTGAAATAGTAAAATACTGAGTCTGTAAGCTCTTAAATATTCCCCCATTTGTCATATCAGTACCAGTGGTTGGCTACATTAGTACCTGGGTGGTAACAAAGGAAAGGCGACTGCATTGCTAGCTGTACGATACTAAATGTCTGATCACTGCGTATTCTTTCTCTGGCTGTGGCAGATTCTCTAAATCTTAGCTTTGAGAAAAGATTTGAGATGACTTTGAGTGCTGTGATCGTATCTGAGAGGAAATATCACAGTGAGAAGGAATATTTTCTACCTAAGCAGAATGAAGATCTGAAGGCATTTGCAGTGTCTGTAAGAGACGAGGTGGGGGAAAAAAATATAGGATCACCTGAATTTTATTAGTAGCAGAGCTTGGAGTATTATTTGTAGTGGAAAGGGGGAAACTGGTAGCTAACTGAGTTTATGAAAGAAAGAGGCAGGGGGATGGTTTCACAGTTAAAACTGAGAATCGCAGTTTTCACAAAATTCACTGATTCAATCAAAAAATCAGCCATTATAGCAATATTTTGAAGAAAACTTTTGGGGGGATTATTTTCTCTTGATGTGGTTTTAGTAACAAATGGTGAGCAGCAACTGAACACATTGTGTTGATGCTAAAAATGAAAGCAGGATACAGTTCTTAAACATCTTGTAGTAAAAGATTTCACTGCTCTTGAAACTGTAAAAAAGCTTGTAGTCTTACAGTTTACTTTCCTGAAACAAATGTATCATTTGTAGGATGAGGACAAGGTCATGTCTTCATTGTATGCCATCAGGAAACAAGCCACCAGACTCAGATTAGAATGTTGTAGCTGGTGACATCCTGTGTTCATGTACTGAATAGTGCTAATGCAGAAATCTGAAAATTGCAAAGCATTATGTAAATGCAGTTCTGACTGAAACAAGGAAATGCAGGACTATTTTTTTTCTGGCCAGCTGCTACAAATAATTGTCTTTTTTGTTTTGGTTCAAATACTTCTTGTGACAAAGGGGAGGGGGGAAGCCTTGTGCAATGTTTGCAGTCTACATCAGAAATTGAAGAGAATGGAGTCTTGAATAAAATAGTGTATTAAGGCATGTCTTTTTCTCTTCCAAAATTCAGGTAGTGTTTAGTGTGTTTGTCAGCTTTTACATGTTTTAAGTTCTCTTCAGTTAACCTAGTGGTTCCTTGGCACGCACAAAAACTGAAATCCTTTTCCCTTTACTTGACTCCGTATTCTCTATGGCAGACTGCACATTCCACTTCTCTCAGAATTTCAGCATTGCACTGTCCATTGCTTAAATTGCAACTTTCAAGCAGTGGTTTCATTGTACAAATTAAAACAATTTACAGGTATAGAAAATCTTTTAAATGATTCTATGAGTTTTATAACATGCTTTGCGTAGAAATGTTTGTGAATCTATTTTAAATCACTTCAGTTAGTGTTACCTTTAAATGTTAAAGTATTCTATGAAATACTTTATATTGTAAGCATTGCTATATGAAAATAATACTGAATTTAAATCCTGGCAGGGGGTTTTAGTGGGCTAAGCAGGGAATCAGCACTCAGAATAGGCACATCTTCACAGAGGGAAGGGAGATGGCTGTTGGTGACTCTGTAGTCTTAAAGCATTGTGGTATTTTGATATTGATTCTGTTTGGTTGCTCATAAGTTATTTACATCTTTGGCCTTTCATTTGACCATGTTTAAATGCTATTAATGTGGTATCCTAAATTTCTTGAGTGGGACAAAAATCCAGCATGACCTCCTTGTAGTGGGTTTACATGGCAAAGTTTTGGTAGCAGGGGGCCATAGGGGTGGCTTCTGTGAGAAGGATCTAGAAGCTGCCCTATGTTTAGTAAAGGCCCCACTGCTGACCAGAATTGAGCCAATAAGTGATGTTGTTTTGTGCCTCTGTGAGAGCATATTTAAGATGGGGAAAAAATGCTTTCCACGATAGCAGCTGGGAGAGTGAGAGGAGTGAGGAACAGCCTTGCAGGCACCAAGGTCAGTGAAGAAGGAGGGGGAGAGGTACCCCAGGTGCTGGAGCAGAAGTCCCCTGCAGCTTGTGGTGAGGACCATGGTGAAGCAGGTTGTCCCCCTGCAGCCCATGGAGTACCGTGGTGGTGCAGGGTTCCACACTGCAGCCTGTGGAGGAGACCACAGTGGAGCAGGTGGACTTGCACCGATGGAGGCTGTGGCTTTTGGAAGACCCCTGCCAGAGCAGATTCCGGGCCGGACCTGTAGCCCATGGAGAGGAGACCATGCAGGAGCAGGTGACCTGGCAGGAGCTGCTGCCCGTGGGGGACCCAGGTTGGAGCAGTTTGCTCCTGAGGGATGGACTCCGTGGTACGGAGCCATGTGGGAGCAGTTCTTAAAGAGCTGCTGCCTGTGGGAAGCCCATGCCTGATCAGTTCAGCAAGGACTGCATCCCACGAGAGGGACCCTACAGCACAGGGGATGAGAGTGACCGAGAAGGAGCGGTGGAGAAGAAGCGCTATAGACCCCCATTACCCCATTCCCCTGCGCTGCTTGGGGGGAGGAGGTGGAAGAGGGTGGATGGGAGGGGGGAAGGTGCTTTTGGTTTCTTTCCTTTGTTTTTCATTTCTCTAGCTTATTACTAATAGGCAATAAATCTTACTATCTCCCTAATGCTGAGTCTGTTTTGCCCATCACAATTATTACTGCATGATTTCCCTGTCCTTATCTCAACCCTTGAGCCCTTTTCATTGTATTTTCTCCCTGTTCCTCTTTGAGGGGGAGTGAGAGAGTGGTTTTGGTGGAGCTCGGCCGCCCACCTGAGTAAAACGACCACAGTCCTTTACAAAAGTGTACTGAGAACACTCAAATGCCAGATAGAAACAGGTTGGCGCATCCTGCCCAATCTTGCCCAAGGTGGTTGTTGCACTTCAAACTGTCTTCCCAAGAAGTGCCAGTTTTTTGACAGGTCCTGCTGGAGGTGTGTCCTGGAGCTCTGACAGTTCCTTGCTGCTGCCCTGTCTTGTGGGCCCCATCTGTAGGGAGATCTGTATCCTGGAGTCTTTAGGTCAGTCCTTTCTGACTTGTGCTGCAGACAAGAAAGAAAAAAAAGAAGCAATCACTGGGGGACTGACTGAGGAGCAGCTGAAAGCCAGAAGTCATTCAGGGTTGTCAGCTGAGAGATGCAGAAGATTGATTGGAAAAGTGAAATGGACGTGCTTATCTGCAGTTATGCTTATCTAGGCGGAGGTGAAGTGGGGAGCTTCACTGGAAGCAGGTTAAAGTGAAGTTTTAAACATATCCATATGTGATATGGACATATGTGTGACCCTTCTGCTCCTTGCATGTACTTCCTATCTGCTTGCGCACTCTTTAGAGCCCTGTGCATCTCTTCCCTGCCTCTGGTCTTCTGAATCAGATGCAGACAACAGTGTCCCTAGTCTTTATATTTAAAACTGCAGGGAGAAGAAGGATATGCAAACTCATTTGAAAGGGAAGTATGTGTGCATGCCTGTGTCTGAATAGATGAATATGTGGGAAGAACTGGTAAGAGGTAAGGAGGCTGTGTGGGGTAAGCTGAGACCCTTGTACAGTAGCTGCTTAGGAAATTTCGGTGTGATGAACTTGGAGAGGGCATTTTTGTTTTTTTGTGGTGTTTGGTTTTGTGTGTACTCTTTTTCTACTTTTTTTTTTTGATATGCCCTGGGAAGCACAGGCCATTGCAAAAGAATGGAACCTTCATCTAAGAAGTCTGAGAACTGGTGATCTTATGGCATCAGACGTAAGATCTTATGGAACCAAAATTTTAGTACGTTAAATAAGTTTTTAAATGCCTGCTTGAGGACATTGGTTTAAAGTCAATGAAAACTAATTTAGTGACTAGGAATCAGGGTCTGAGACGCAAGTTTTGCCTTGTAAATATTTCTCTAAAGAAGTAGAGAATAAACTAGGGAGATTAGCTGATGCTTCTTATGTTTTAAAAAATAATAAATCACTAGGTTTTAAAAATGTGAAATGCCAAGTATATAACTTACATTCTGTGTCATGAGACAATTTACAGAAAAATGTTGTGTTTCCAAAACTAGCTATCCTCATGGGGTATGGAATTTGAATAGGATGCCTTAACATGATTTATGAAGTAGTAGTTTGAAAATGTGGGGCTTTGTTTGAAAATATTGATATAGAAGGCCTTCTTTGAAGTATAAGATTGTTATTCTCTAGTATTGTGGGCCTTGTTTGAAACTGCGGTTGCTAGTTCCTTCAGTCCTTCTCAGGTGAAGGGGTGGTGTGGGTGAAACATCTGTGGTCTGCATGCGGCTTTTTCAAAGTGGCCTCATGCGACAAAAGGCTGACTAATGAGTGGACTGTGATAGGCAAACTGAATTCGTTTCTCTTCATACTGTCTGAAATTTGGCAACTGTTGTATATTACCGTGCGGTTAGGATTTTTTCAGATAACTCAAAATTAAAACATTAAAAATACCATGGAGCAGCCAGCAGCAGCAGCATTTAAAATGCTAATTTAGAAGTGAAAATTTATGAAAAGAAACGTTCCTGCTAGAGACATAAACCCCTGGGCATGTAACGAGACACAAATTAATGCTGCTATAAGGCGTTTAGTAGTTCTGCCAAATTAGTGTAACCTGTTTTAAGTCTGCTTGGGTGTGAACCTACATCTGGAGTCATCTTAAGCAGATGAATGATTTGTCCCTCCTATCACAAACACTATAGAAAGTAGTATTTGAGGTGGTTAATTTTCTAAATGCTTTGATTACAATATTTGTTAGCGTATGGTATTAGTCTGAAACTACTTATTTCTCAGTTGCTGTTTCCCCTGGAAATAAGAGGTTACTTTTCATACATTCTTGTTAATAGATGAAATGTGTTTGGATGTTGTCTGTCTGATTTTGATACCAGTTTCTTTGTGATGCTGGTAGCTTCTTGTCTTCAATTACATTATAACTTAAGTCTTCCCCCTCCTGCTCCCTTCTCCCGTACCCACCCACAAATGGAGAGGGTACTTTTTGACAAGATTAAGACAAATCAATGACTGCTAACTAACACTTAGATGCTACCAAAGTTTCTTGGATCTATTGAGATGGTTATAGTCAAAAAATGCCTGTATGAATGCTTGGAGGCCAGTGTCTAAAAGAATTTTTATCCTGTGGTTGATTGCTTTGTGATTTTTTTTGCAGCTCTGACAAGGAATCTTGACAATATATTTGTGGCCTAAAGTATGTCTACATTTATTGGCATAGTCACTGATTAAGCCCCACTTATTTTTCCAGCATTTAATGTAGTTTTTCTTCTTTTAAGAATATTAGAATTTTCTCCTGTGTACTTCAAGGAGCTTTTCTGAAGTGGATGGTTTGCATGTACATCTGCTGACAAAATTATTCATAAATGTGAACCTGAAAGTTGAATGGGTTCCTGTATTTAAGATGCGAATAGGATGTGATTCGAATGTGAAAACAACAAACATGCTTTAGGTATTTGAATGGTTGACCTACTACCTTAGTGCTAATCTTTATTTTTTCAGTCCAGTGGTTAGCGCTGATGAGAAATTGACTGTAATATTTAACAGGCTGTGCAAATTGTTACCTGAGGTTTTTATGTCTTGTTTAATGTTTACAAAAGCCAACCTGAATGACCTTGAAATCAGTGGAAATATTACTTTGTCCTCAGTGTCGGGCTTTTTTTCCCATAACTTAGATTGAGGATATCTTGTTGGTATACACACGAATGAATGGGTATTCATTTATATAATGAATGTTCATTATATACTGTACATTTTCCTCCATATCCGTATGTCTTTGTTGCTTGTACATTGAGCACCTCTGTGCTTTGTCTCTCTAAAAGTTTCTTGTTAATGGTAGGTCTGGAAACTCCAAGTCACTGCTATCAGCATTGAGCCTACATAGAAGCCTACTGTAGAATTTAGAACTACTTGCTACCTAGGTCATTGGCACTGAAGCACAGCTGTAATGCAGGGCACATCTGATCTCTTCTGTATATGCAGCATAGTGTATATATGCATATATAAAACACAGTGGATGTGTTTTTCAGTACTACATTATTGGAAAACAAAAGCTCTAATGTTTGATAAAGGTTTTTTGATACTCCTTTGCATGTCGCTACAGTTTTATTAATCTTTTAAAATTAATTAAGCAGAATATAAAAATAAGTTATTAGATACTCTTCAGTAAGCATAGAAGAGGGAAATAATGTATTTAAGTATCTTGATTATCTAAAGCACTGCCAAGCAATAATAATGCAGAACAATTGCTTAATGACTATTGTAACAACTACCCATAATGATACTGCAGGACTAATAACATGTAGCTTCTTTTGTAATGCCATTGTTGCATTGCTGACTAAACTGTCCACTGAATAGCTAGCTTTCATTTTTAGTAATTTATTTTTTTTTTCAGGAGAACTTGTGGTGCTCTTGATGGGGCTTCTGGCATCTTCTGGGCAGATTATTTTTCAACTTGTCTTCAGTATCTTATCCAAAGCAGTTAGGTTTTAAGATTAATTTGAAGTACTGTATGCTGTAACTGATGAATTCCTGTTAGATTATCCTACTTGTAGGTAACAGTATGTGTTAATCAGAGACTTATCTTGCTTTCAGATGTTTCAAATAGGAATTGCTAAATGTTTGTTTCTTTATAGGTTGGAAACTACAAGCGCACAGTAAAACGAATTGATGATGGTCACAGACTTTGCAATGATCTCATGAATTGTATTCATGAACGGGCACGGATAGAGAAGGGTTATGCTCAGCAACTTACAGAATGGGCAAAAAGATGGAAACAGCTTGTGGAAAAAGGTAGTACATTATAATTTTGAATTCTGAAATTTTAAATGAAAAAAGTTTCTGAATGCTTTTGTTAAGTGCAAAGTAGAAATTTGTAGCCTCTAATGGAGCCTTTTCAAAAGGCCTTTTCAAATGAATCTTTCCAAGATTAAGCTTTTCTGGGTTAAACACAAAACAACAACAAAGACAAAAACCCTGCTCCTTTTCTAGTTTGCTTATTTCTTACTGAAGCAGATGAATCTTGCTTCCAGTGTTGAGATATCCAAATAGATTTGTTTTTAAAGTAGTAGCTGTTTCTAGGTAAATAACGGTAGAGAACTCTGAAAAGTTGTCTGCCTAATAAGTTGTTGTTGGGAGAAAGTAATGGAAGAGATAAGTATTGTTTTAATGGAAGGCTAATCTGATACCATTTTAATTATTCTGAATTAGTTTGTCTTTTCCTGGTTATCCTTGCTTCAACAAGTATGTTAAGAAACTGATGGCAGTTCAAAGAGGATCTAATAGGTGTAATATTGAGAATCATGGTATAGGGAGATGCAGGCCAAGCTAAATGAGTATTATTTATTCTGAAGTAAAAACTTGTAATATTCTAATATAATTTTGTCTGAACTATTCCCTTTTCTAGATTTACATCAATATCTAGGAATTACTGTTTTGAAGTGAATGTAAGTCAATAGCTCCAGGTAGTTTCTTGGGAATATAAGTTCCATGTGGGTAATGGTTACTGAGAATGACACTTTCTGTTGTGTTTAGGCCCACAGTATGGAACAGTAGAAAGGGCTTGGTGTGCTTTTATGTCAGAAGCTGAAAAAGTGAGTGAACTACATCTAGAAGTAAAAGGTTCACTGATGAATGAAGACTTTGAAAAAATCAAGAACTGGCAGAAGGAAGCCTTTCATAAGCAAATGATGGGAGGATTTAAGGAAACCAAAGAAGCAGAAGATGGATTTAGGAAAGCTCAGAAACCCTGGGCAAAAAAGCTGAAAGAGGTACAGCAGTAGATTATGTATTAGATATCCTGTGTTACAATATATTAATGTCTCAAATCTTTATAAGGGAGTAAGCTCCCTGTTCTCTCTGCTGGACCCTCCTTTCTCAAAAAGATCTCTTGTTTTCTGTCCTCTTCTGAAAATATTTTCTTTTTGTCTCTCTTGATCTTGGTGACTTCAGTGAAAATCTGGAAAAAGTGGAATTTAAGTTATAATTTTAACAATATCTGATCACATGCACTGAGAAGTTGCAAATTGCTTGAAGAAATGAGCAAGGGAAAAATGGTTTTTTTCCTTGTCATGCAACAACATTATTCTTAAATAACAGGTTCGTAGAAGAAGTGGAGCGCAGGAGTACATGGGCATGAGGAAAAAGTTCTATTTGGGACTTTTTGTAAACATTTTCTTGAGTATTTCTTCACTTCTCTAAGCTTGTATGAGTGACATTTCTTGTATGGTGAAAGAATGTTGATTGCTAAGTACTACAGTTTCCTTCTATTGATTCTTGTGTAGTGTTCATTCCTTGGCCTAAATGAAAAGCTTCCCGAAAACAAAAAAACATGCTGAAACAAAACCTCCCACTTTCTTCATTGCAACATGATTGTTTTACAAACTGTTCCAGATGCAGAGATTGAAATCTTCTTTTTAGGTGGAAGCTGCAAAGAAAACATACCATGCGGCCTGTAAAGAGGAGAAACTGGCTATATCCAGAGAGACGAATAGCAAAGCTGATCCAGCACTAAATCCTGAACAACTTAAGAAATTACAAGACAAAGTGGAGAGAAGCAAACAAGATGTACTAAAGGTGTATTTAATCTATAGCTTGTGCATATCTAAGCTTTTTTTCTCCTGAATTTGCTGTGAACCACAGTGCAGCACACTTTCAGTTATGATCCTATAGCAGTATTTAAGAGTTTTCTTCCATGTGTCATTGATAAATTCTTCTGTAAAGAAGCTTGGTGACATCTGAAATTGTCGTTGGTCATGACTGCAGGATGATTTTTTTTTTGGAAGAAAGTAAGCTGATATAATCCATTTAAATAAAAGTAAACACACTTGTGGAAATGCTTTTCCATTGCCCAGTTTGGTTTAACTCTCTAGCAGGCTTCTGCCTAGAGCTTTGTCCTATGTGACTTGACTTTTTTTGAAAAAACTTTTCCCTTTGAGATGCTGCTCTGTGATCTGGAAGGCTGATGTTATGTTGGGTGGGATCTTTTAGTTCATGTTTCTGGACTGTTGCTGTGAATTAGTCTAAAGTTTGAGGTTCAGTTTAATAGAGCTCACAGGGTATGTGATTTTATGTTCACAGGGATGTATACAACAGTATTCTCTTCATACCTCTAAGTGTACTATGTAAATTGCTGAAGGGGAAATGCTAACATTCTGAATTTATTTGGAGATCTTTAAATAAGACCTGTAACTTGAAAAATTGCTTACTCTGTTGTACTCTGTACATCCTTTGTTTTTTATCTTTAGTATTATGTTAACATTTGTCATGGTTTCTTTTGAAAAGTCAGAGAGGAGGCCTAGAACTCTATTGTAACTGTTTTGTAACTTTGTTAGGTAAGTCTCATTGGTATCCAACGCAGATTGTGGTTATAAAAAGAGAATGAAGTTTAGGATCTTCTAGTCTAGGCCTTGTCCATTACAGTATTGAGTCGTGTAGGATGGTAATAAAAATATTGCTAATTAATTTCTTTTTTCCCCTCTTTCCCTCCCTCCCCAGACAAAAGAAAAGTATGAAAAATCACTTAAAGAATTAGATAGTGTGACACCTCAGTATATGGAAAACATGGAGCAGGTATTTGAACAGTGTCAACAGTTTGAGGAAAAACGCTTACGTTTCTTTCGAGAAGTGTTACTGGAAGTTCAAAAACATCTTGACTTGTCTAATGTTGCAAGGTAAAATTGTGTAAGACCTTAAAATTAACACTAATGAGCAAAAATTTTCCATACATCAAGTAGATAAGTTTAAAACCTGAATTGTTTCTACTTTTGTTGCTTCAATTTGCTTATAGTGTAAGTGGACCTTCTTTGTTCACAGTCAGACTTGCATCTATCCCTAGCATTTGCTAGTCCTATTTAACTTTATTAGATCATCTAGTAAGTCCTCATCCTTGATGTATTTTCATAATCAAATGTGTGCCAGTTTGAAAGGATTCAGAGCGTAAAAAAAATGGATCAAGGATTGGGAAAGGAGAGTGTTGTTGTGTTATGTCTTGAATGTGTATTAGAGAACAAACTAGATTTTGTTAGTGTAAGACAGCATGAGGTTTCCTAATGTAAACACATCTACTGTTAAAATGCTAAAGCTCAGTCTAAAGTAGTACAGAAATTACCTTAACTTGTAGAAGTGTTGAAGATCCATTGGCTGACCACCACTGAACTTAATTTCAAAGTCAGTTTTTTATACTGTAATATTTGTAAAACATGCCTTGTACTTTATTTTCTGCCTGGACCTTCCTCCCTGAATTCCAGAGATCTAAACTTCACGAGCTCTGGTTTGAGTACCGTAGCAGAAGTTTTTGTCAGACCATGTAGCATGTCTTCAACTACTACAGGCCACTCTGATACAAAAATACTTACCTGTCAGCAAGACAGCAGTTATAATGGTTTTGTGTTGTCTTGCATTTGAGAGGTAAGCTGCTGGAGTACTTGCAGCAAATGTTGCAACAGTAGTGGAATTTACATCCCACTTGTAACAGCAATTTTTCATGTGTAGTCTAAGCTGGTGCTTAATTTAAAAGGAAAATAATGTACTCTTGGCTAGCTGCTCATTTCTACTCTGTCTTCTGGTGGTGACAGAACTGATACAGTAGTCCATCCAATGGGAATTAATGAGCTGGTCAAGGTAACCTAGGGCAGAAAGAATCTGGTTTGTTCTGTATGATGTTCTGATCAGTGTTTTAAGTTGACTTGGTATGTAGCCCCACAAATGTTAGTGCTGGCACAAAGAAAGGGGTGATATAGGGGCAAGAATATATATAGGTAGCAATAGGTAAGGGCAAGGTCACTTATTTTTAGCATTATTATCATTTTGGTTTGCTTCAAAGTTCTTACTGTTGAACGTAGTTTCTTTTTCTCCTTTGAGAGAAGATAGTTAGGATTGTCATCCATTTGAATTCAGTTTAATTGGATTGAAACAAACTACAGATCAGAATAAATGAGAAGTGGTTAACTTAAAAAGGCGGGGTGGGGAAAACTACAGAAGGTGAGCAAGTGGAGAGGCAGTGGTTTTCCTTTTAACGTACTTGGGAGATTTGGGTGTGGTGTCTTACAGTAAGTTAGTAAGGTGAAAACAAAGGAACTATTAGGATAAAACTAGAGACAAAGCAATCATAACTGTTTATTTCATGATCTTGGTCTCTTTGCATATAAAGAGATAAGTGTAGAATAAACTCCTAGAAGGAGGTTTATGTTTTAACTTTAAGACAGACTACTAAAGCTGAAGAGCACAGTCCAGAAAGTAGTCCTGTCCTGTTTTCTGTGAGTGTAGATGTCCAGTTAGTTGTTGATTTGGGTTAACTGCTGGCTAGTGAGTCATTCAAACAGATTAATTCCCTTTCTCAAAATGCATGCCTCTCCATTGCATAAATACATTCAAAGAACCTCCACTGTAGTCAAAGATTCTGCATACATGTTAAAGCAGTCAAAATATAGAAATTTACAAGTTTGGTAATGCATTTTAAGAAATATTTTGACTCCTTGACAATGTAGCACTAATGAATTCTAAGCCTAGATTTTATGTGACTTGACATGGAAGGATTTCCATAAATTCCCTGTAGCTTGAGGATAGACTGCTAATTTTGTGCAATGCATTTAAGCATTGTAGATCTTGTGTTAAGAACTCTTTATACTGTGTGGGTTCCATATTGTACCATATTGGTCCTTTTGGTTTAAAATAAATAAAGAAGGAGGGGGGGGAGAGGGGGAGTTGTAGATGTAGTCATGGTCTGTAGAGCAAGTATATCACATTCATAGTTTAGGATCAAAATTGTATCTGTAACGTGGCTTCTATTCTATAAATAATTTATAGTTACAAGAATTCAATTTAATAAAGAACAATTAGACTAAAAGTTGGGTACAAGTAGCAAGGTTCTTTTTTTATAGTGTTTGATATTTTAAGTAAATAGTATAATTAAAATCAGACTACCTATAACAGTAAAAGCCATTAGCAGGTATAAAAAATAGATGCTTTCTTATGCATTTTTAAAATGCATTTAACTCTGTTTCAAGTTTGAGACTTTTATTTTCATAATGAATCATAATTCTAATTGAATTAAGAACTGAGTTTCACAGAATGTAAATGTAGCACAAACAGTTTCTACTGTTGTGTAGACAAGCTTTTAAATTCAAAAAACTTCAAGATTGACATTTGATGTTTCGATACATTCCTACTTAAATCTTACTGACAGCTAATTAAGTTGCTTTACAAAACAGTAGTAATACTTAAATCTTGAAAATAAGGATTTTTTCAGTGAACTTTCAGCAAGTTTACTTGTTAGACTGTTCCTTTTTTACAGGCAGTTAATAGTCTGTCCTACAGAGCTTTTAAAATGTCTTGCTGTGATTTTTTTCAATACTGTTGTGAACTTTGAACTTTTTTATTTAATATGGTTAGAGGATTTGCTGTGTTTCTAAATGGTGTACTAAATCTGAAGACAAATCTGTTCTGCAGTTACAAAAATATCTACCGTGAACTGGAACAGAACATCAAAGCAGCAGATGCTGTTGAAGACTTGCGGTGGTTTAGAGCTAATCAAGGTCCAGGGATGTCAATGAATTGGCCTCAGTTTGAGGTAAGATCAGAGTAATGAAAGCCCAGACTTGTTATATCTGTTTTCTATGTCCTTGCTATTTGCCACACTCCTTTCTGGTGAAACTCCTAGATTCAGACTTCTAGCAGTGAATTCTGTTGTATTTACAAGCCCTAACAATTTTTCTTTTCTTAATTTCCATTGGAGTCCTCACAGCCTTCACTTTTGGAGGTGATTGTATCAAATACCTGTTTAAAGAGAAAAGGATGAAAAACAGGTTTTTTTTGGAAGCTGAAGTCATTAGTAACCCATGTTTTAGTTGCTGTACCTCTGACATCTGTATATGTGATTATCCCTTTATAGTGTCACACTTCAATTTTGAGTCTCCTTGTTATCACTTAAAGGTCAAGTAGGCAGCAAAGACTATTGAAATAGTTTAAATACTTCAGTTCTAAAAACTTTCAAGCCTTTAATTATTTTTTCCAATACCATTATATTAAAAAAAAAAAAAGGTTCCACCTTGCACCAGTTATTTCTTCTGAAAATGGTATTCAGAAATAAAATAACTAAAGCTTTTGAGGAATGTTTGGCAACCCAACTTAGGAGAAACAAGTATCAAAATGTATCAGTGCAGATCATACTAGTGGAGTGTTGAAAGGCTGGAATTGGAATCAATTTCTGACCAGAATCATGGACTTAATTGAAATGTCTGGGCATTAAGTTAATGGAGTGGAAACCTCAGTTATGGAGTATAAAGTATTCCCTTTTTAACATAATGGAAAATATCACTTTTAAACATTGAATAACTTCAGATTTGAAGGTTTGGGGAAGAAAACTCATACCAGTACTGCAAAATTTATTTGCCTGAAGCAATGAACTACAGTTACTTCTGTGTGGGGAAATAACCATGCTTTTTCACAAACGTAATTAACACATGAAATTCTGTTGTTACTATTTTTCTAATCAAGTGTTTTTTTCATTTACATGCTACAAGGATGACGTAAGTAAAACAAAGTCATGATCAAACAAGTATGAATTGCATTATAAACTGCAAATATACTTAGGTCAGTAATCTTTAAATTGCGGTGACTCAGAAATCCAATACATATTTGTATGAGGTTAAAATAATAAGGTGCCTTTGAAAAGTTGGTCAGGAATCACTTAAGACTGACCATGCTACATGTATAAACCAGTAATAGCATCTTGCAAAATCTTTATTTTTTCTTAATATTTCACAGGTTATTTTTTGCATTGTAAATATCTCCTGATGCTTTTTTTGAAACTTATTAAGGCTTCTGAATATGAAACATGTCTAAGTATAGGATGTTTACTTGTATCCAGTTAGTTCTCTGGTGCCTGTTTTATGTTGGTATGCAGCCTAGTTTGACTTGAAAGGTATAAGTTGTGTTCAGATCTCACTGTACCTGTCCATTTGCCTTCTGAAACTTGTGAATGTTTCAGAACATCAAGGAGAGGATGCTTAACAAATGACATCACAAATTTTGTCAACAGTTCTGTTGATTTGAGCCTTGACTTTTATTGGATGACTTTTAAAGACAATAAATTTACTAGATCTAGAGTGCAGTACCTTAAGGATTTGCTCACATTTCAGGCACGAGAGAACTTATATGCTGTATGACTGTATGACTATAATGACTGTAAAAATAATCTCCTTCATAGGTCAGTCAGGAGCGCTTCTTGAGAAGTAAACCTGTGACATGAAGTAGATTGTAGTGCTTTTTAAAATTAAATATGAGGTTTACCTTTTAAAGCCTGATGTCTTGGCATTATTTGAAACAGTAAATGCTCTTGGTACCACTTCGAAAGAGCCGCACTGATGAATTCCTTAGACTTCTCCAGTTGTCTGTTAGATGTCTGATATTTTAAGTCTTTTCAAGGTGTTCAGAAATCTAAGCAGGGAAGTACAGGTCACTGTGGTATTTGTGAGTAGCACAGGTATCCTAGCATTGCTAGGATGGATGAGAACTATTATAGAAACATTTAGAGTAACTTATAATAACTATTTGTACAGCCGTATGTATGAATGTATGTTCCATAACTCAGTCTGAAAAATTAAATATGATAATTGTTCAATTAAGTTTCTCAGTCACTTCGCATTAATTGTTAGGAGTGGTCTGCAGATCTGAATCGCACTCTCAGTAGAAGAGAAAAGAAGAAGGCTTCTGATGGAGTGACTCTGACTGGTATTAATCAGACAGGAGAACAAGTTTCCCAGCCTAATAAACATAGCAGGTATTTTTTTCATGCCTAAAAGACTAAACAGAAAGGACTGTTTAAGATAAGCTACACAGGATCAAAAAGCCAGTGTACAATTAAACATTACTCACCTGTGAGCATTTTTAAACAGCTTTCTGCAGCTCACAAAATATTTTAGGAATTATTCTCTATTTTATATTTCTCTTTCCACTGTGAATTATAAGAAACCAAATTACATGAATAACTGAACTTCATAGTTAATTTGGGGGTTAGTCTGTTGCTATTTTCCTATCTCTAGAAATGACACTTTACTTTGAAATGTTAGTCTGGAAAATGTGTAGTCGCTTCACAATTCTAGATGTCATTAATACATAACTGTTAACATCAGCTTCCTCAGAAAGTAATGAAACTGGATAGAAAAATAGCACTGCATTTTATTGCAGGCAGTAAGAAAAAGAAATTGTGGTCCACAGCAGATATTCTAGTTCTGGAGGAATGTATCATATGTGAGACTTCAGAACTTTCTTGGATCTTTCACTACACTTGGTGGATGGTGGTTTTTTTTGTTCTTTTTGTTTTTTTGGGGCTGGAAAAGGGGTCTGCTAAGAAACTACTTAGTGGGACACCAGTGACAGTGTATTTACTCTTAAACAGATAGGGTCACCATAATGCTCTTTCTTTTCCAAATTAGCAGTCTTAGTGTCCAGAGTAACACAGTGCAGTCAGTACAATCAAGTTACAATCCCTTTGAAGATGAAGAAGATACTGGGAGTACTGTCAGTGAAAAGGAGGACAATAAGATCAAAAAGTTGGTGAAATGTTGTTTTTTTAATTGTTATCACACTTGTACTTTCTCTATCCAGGGTTTTCAATTTTTGCTTTCTGTAACACTATGCTAGTTGGTGCATGAAGTCCTTTTAAGAGTTTGTGTAAGTGCAACACTGTAACTCTAACTTGTTTTTCCTAACAGATGCCACATCTGTTGCCTTGATCTTCTTTGGTTTGAAACTACTGGTGTTATTGGCAGTTCCTAACAACTGCTGTTGCTTTTTTTCCTTTCTTTACCAGTCCTATAAAATGTTGATTTTTTTTCTAATGAAAGTGCTTTGCTTTCTGGAGCTTCACTGCTGTGTTCTCTTGCTGAACAAGTCTGCTTTTATGATTGCCTTCTTTTTGTTTAGGAATTTGTCCAACAGCTGCCTGTTTCTTCAGTATGCCTACCTAGGGATATTGTATCACTGTCTGAAATAGCATGTGCATGCTCAACATTGAACAGTTTTTAAACGGTCAAATTGTTGCTCTATAATGAAGCTTTTATATTGGTGATTGCAACATACAAAAAGTTAAAAGCTACTGTAGGGGTCCATAGAGATATGGGAGATTCTACAAAGCAATTTAAATACCTAATTGTTCTCATCTAATATCTGAACAGCTTTTACCTTTCTAGAATAAGTAACCCCATGGATTCTACAAGTTTCTTGTTAGAGAAGTTCTTGGAGTTTATGGGAAAGTTGTCCTTCACTTTTTTCTTCTTCCCCTTTTTTTAACTTTTAAAATGTAAGAATGTCGCTTTACTTCTTATTTTTCTGATTAAGGCATTGCCAGCTAAAGGCAGATAAGATAGAAATAAAGTTTCAAAACAGGGCTTTACAGAGAAGTTTAAGCTTAACTAGGTGAACTGATATTTTGGGGTATTTCTAATCTCCTAATCAAGGGTACAAAAAGTAATTTAAAATTTGTTTTTAGTGTTAGCAGCTATGAAAAAAACCAAAGCTACCCTACAGATTGGTCTGATGAAGAGTCCAACAATCCTTTCTCTTCCACTGATGCAAATGGAGACACCAATCCATTTGATGAAGATACTTCTCCCGCAATGGAAGTGAGAGTGCGTGCACTCTATGACTATGAGGGCCAAGAGCAAGATGAACTCAGCTTTAAAGCTGGTAAGTGTGCAGCATTCGCTTAAAGCATTTCAACAGAAGAAATGGGACAAATAAGGAGTTTTTCTCTTCAGCATTTGTTTTCTGAAGTCACTTGTCTCTCTGAATGTACAACTCTGCTTACAGGATCCTATCTAACCCCCACTCTTCCTGATGGTGCTTTTTGGTGTCCCGTATTTGGAAGTACTGAATTCTAATCTGTTTGGAAGGTATTGGTATATCTGTTTAGTATACTCCCTTCCTACTGTCTTTGTGTTAAACAAAATGGTGAGCTGCAGAACTGGTAATCTCATCTCCTTCTTATCTTAGTTGGTGATAGTAGCAGCTGTTCCTTTTAGCTGTGCACAGATGCTGGCCCCAAAGTTATTTTTTTAAAGAAAAGATTACAGCACCAAATCTTAAAACAATAAATAATATCTCATCAACTGGAAGTATTCCCTTTTTGGCCTCCAATTTCCAACATTGATGATGTATTTTTTGTTTGTTTTAGTTGAAAACTTAGTCATGGACAGAATTTTTTCCTTTCACTCCCTCTGGTGTACCTAAGCACAGTAGCTCTACTGTATTTGTCAAGTTTTGTCATCTTGCATCATGTTACAGTACACTGACTTAGACATCTTTCTTGGGGTGGCGTTTTGTTTCCCCTGAGCTTTAAAGTCTGTTTCTTTCTTTGCATTTTACCTCCTTGCTGCAGTTGAGAGAACAGAATAGAGGCATACAAGTGACAAATCTTGTGTGATGAGACACAAGTGATAGTATGTTTCTACAATACAAAGTTGGCAAAAGGTTATGGTGGTTGAGTGCCGTGGATGCTGCTGCCTCCAGTTTGTATGGGCTAGTTCTTCCAGAAGTTGCGTGCCGAGCGAGTGCCTGGGCATCTTTCTGAGCACAGAAATAGGAAATTCAAGGAAATTCAAGTTTTTCAGTCTGTCCAGCCCGAAGGCAGTACCCTCTAGTGGTGGAAGGTGAAATCTGTACCTTTTGACCTCGTAACAGGAAGTTGTACTTCTGTCTTGCCTAGAACTGCACATTAAAAGTTTGCTAAACAGGAAGTCAGAATAAGACTGCATGAGTAGATTAACAAAAATAGAACTTTGGTCTCTGAAAATGAGAGGCAATCTAATCAATCATGTCTCTTCTCCTTTGCTTGTTGCTTACTTTTTTTCTCCTGTAGTGACTGGCACACTTGTAGAGGACAAACTGGATTCAAGTGGTGAAAGGTCTAAGAAATTTTTTTGTTCCACTTCCCCTTCATCATTCATAAGAATTATGCTACTCTGCACCATCTGCAATGGGTCTTAGATAGATGTTGCAGCTGAAAGTCAGTATAGTAAACAAGTCAATGATGTAGTCAATTGATGTGATCAATGAACTGTTAAACTTTCATTTTGCTTATGGAGAAAGGTGATGCTCAAAACTGAATACAAATGCAGATTGTTTATAAAAACAAATCATCCCATAAAACTCCAGAGCCCTGGTGGTGCTCTGTCCTTTCACTCTTCCCTTCTCTTTTAATAGTGAAACTCTCTGAGTCTTTTCTTTTTTCATAGACAAGTAATACGTGGGCTTCCAAAGAGGAGGAATGGGTTGGTTTGAACTTTAACTTCTGAACTTTAACTACCCTGACAGAAGAACAGTAGTAACAAAACATCTGGAGCTTTCTCTGGAATACACAGAAGCTAAAATTATTCTTCATTCTGGAGATTTCAACTGCCCATTTTTTCTCAGCAGGGGATGGAAATAAGCTAATCTTGATATATATATGTATTGTGCCTGTAAAGTCAATCTTGCATTCCAAAGGCTTACAGTAATGAGGCTTTCCATGACAGAACTAGGCAATGTTTGTACATACAGATGTAATGGTTAAATACAAAGTTAGACATTCTGTACCGGCTGCGTGACTTGTATTAAACCACTTAAACCATGTGGTTCTCAGTGGGGGCGGTCTGTACAAATAAGGTACAGTATGTGTGAACTGTAAGAGGTGTTTGTAGGCTTAACTTAAAAATAGCTTAATACCTTTGAAGGAAGAACATTAAAGTACTTTATAGCACCAAAGTATATGGCTACATCAAGCAGAAGAAAGGGATCATGCTAGGCTGTGAGTCCCTTTACAGAAGCTGAATTACAGAATGACTATAGGCAAACTTACATAGTTTTTACACACAAGTATTAGTGTGACTATGTAGACATTGAACGTACAATAAACTGATTTGGTGGTTTTACTGTGCTAGGCAGCTGAACACCACAACCACTCTCTCACTCCCACTCCTCAGATGAGGAGGGGAAGAAGTAAAGGAAAAAACTCACAGTTGAGATAAGGATCATTTAATTAAAGAGAAAAAAAATTAAGGAAATATTAATTAAACAATTCAACTAAAGGGGAAAAAGGGAAAGGGGAAGAGGGAGGGGGAAAGGGAAAAACAAAACAAGTAAAGGCTATGTGGAAGTGCAGAGGAAAGAAATTACTCTCTACTTCCCACAAATGAGCGATGCTTGACCACGTCCTTGAAGCAGGGCCTCAACGCACGTAGCCGGTGTTTGGGAGGAGGACAGACGTTTTCACAACAAGAGCCAACCCCTTCCCTCTTCTTCCTTTTTCCACCTTTTATTGCTGAGTGTGACATCATATGGTATGGAATATCCCTTTGGTTGGTTTAGGTCAGCTGCCCTGGTGATGTTTCTTTCTCACTTTTTTGCCCACCCCCTCGGAGGGTTAGAGAAAGTCCTGATGCTGTGCCAGCACTGCTCAGCAGCAGACACAACACTGGTGCAATACCACTGCTGTTCTAGCTACAAGTGCAGAGCGTAGCACTGTATGGGCTGCTGCAGGGAAAGTTAACATCCCAGCCAGACCCAGTACAACTAAGTAAAAACAAACAAACAAAAAAACACTGTCAGGCAGGAGCCACTTTAAAATGTAATCTATTCCTATGTTCCTGTGTGGACTATGCCTAGACTCCTCAGCAGCTGTCAGCAGAGGATTAATTCATTTTGCAGATCTATTTAAATGTATGAGGATATTTTCCAATCAGATTTCGTTGAGTATTCAAGAAATTTGCCTACAAAGCCTTTATGATCACTTCTAGGCACATGCTATAGCATAATGCACTCTGTGGCATCCTTCAAATGTATTTTTTTTTTCAAGATTTGAAAGTAGCCTTTTTATTAGTGGATTACTTCATACATTTTTTTTTCCTTGGCAAACAGCTGTGGTAGGCTTCCAAAGAGCAGAAATAAGTATCCATAATTTGGGAGCCTTTACAATTGCATAACTGCATGGGACATAACTGTCTACTCTATGTTTAGCTCTCTGCTATGATTGAGAATAAATAGCTACAGCAAATATAAACCATGCAACGCTATCAAAACATGATAGTGTACATACTATTTTTATTGTAGTTGCAAAGACTTTTTTATAACTGTTGTGCAGGTAATTGTCAAAAGTGGCAATGTTTCAACAGACCTCCAACTTCACTAAGTTTCCAAGTCGTAGCTGTACAAGTGCAACTTGTCATCCCAATACAAGTGCAGTTGCATGGATGCTTACTGTCAATGTGGCATGGATTTGATTAGGTGGTGTTTTTACTTTAAAAACACTTCATAGAAGTGGCAAGGAAGTTTGGAATTGTACACTCTCTCATTCTGCATGGCTAGAAATAGTGAAAAAAAATGTAAAACATCTCCATAAGCCAACTACAGTACAGTCTACAATGCTAAATATTTGTTCATAGCATTCTTTTATTTGTTATCGGGTAGATCTGCAAACTAGAGGAGATGAAGCTTTAACCTTTTATAACTAACAGGGCAACTATAGAAGATATATGAAGTTCGTCCATTTCTAACAACAACAATTATATATATATATATATTCCTTTGGCTAGTTTTTGTTCAAAATAATATTAACACTTCTGTAGTACTTTATGTATTTATAGCCATTAGGGACTGGTTAACATCAGCATATGTTTCCTTTTGCTTACTAAGATGAAACACAAATCTGTTGTATGCAGAGAAATAATTAGATGCAAATAAGTTGCATGTGGGGAAATAATTCTTAAGTGGCATGAAGAGCTGAGAAGAGAGGTTTTCTGCTGGTATCTTAGGTGAGCAGAAGAAAAGCGGACACTTCAGATAATTGTCATCTTATCTTTCTATTGGTGTTACTTAGAAGGTTACAGATTTGTTAACAGTGTTCCTTCTTTTTGCAGGGGATGAATTAACTAAAATGGAGAATGAAGATGAACAGGGTTGGTGCAAAGGACGTCTGGATAATGGACAAGTTGGTTTATACCCAGCAAACTATGTAGAACCAATCCAGTGACAAAGGACAAAGTTAATATAGAAATATTACAAAAGCTCTGAAGGCCTGTATGGTATATATTTAAAGTGAGAGGAAGCTGAATGATGTATAGAGTGTATATATTTTAATGGAAAGGAGAGACAGCTTGATATTGAAATCATAGCAATTTAAAGACAAAAGTTAGAACTATTTTGATGATGTTTTCAGAACTTGTGCACAATGCAGTGGAAAGGGGTTAGGTGGAAAAATAGTGATAGGAAAAATACTACTTGAGCTTTTTCTTCCCACATGGTCTGTTATTGTGACTCTTAAACTTTTTTGCATTTTCTATGCTTGTGCCTCATCCTACCTGAGGTATGTGGCTTATGCTGACTTGTGTTTAATCGGTTATTTTAAGTGACCTTCAGTAATTTGCAACTTGAATTTTTAAGGTTATTATAGTTAATTTTCTATTTGTTTTTAGCAATATCGGAAAGATGCAGTATTTTTTTATTTAAATGCTATGTAGTTAAGCACCTTTTTGTATGCTTGATCAAATAATACTTAAATTATGACATAGATTTAGTCACTGTTGACTGAATGAAATCTCTTTCCATGTTGTAGTAATCTTTATTGTCAGCACGGCTTGAAGCTGTAAAACAAATACTGTATTTAATAATTATCTGTTACAGAAGGCTATTTGTAGCAGGTGTCATGGGTTGGGATTTAGTTATGAATGTTGTTTACGTGGTTTGACACTTAAGTGAGTTTTCCATCTAGATTTTAAATAGCACTCTAGCACTATATAAACTAAAAAATTATACATAAGCCCCAGAATGCTTGCTATTTCCAGCACATGTTTGCAGGGGGGGAAAAAAAACCTCCTTTTAACTGCTAATGATTTTTGGGTAATTTGAAATGTTAAATCAGTGAAGACTAATTTTTTTGAACAAAGATTGTAAAATAGACTATAATGCTTTTATTAAGAGGCTATCTGTTGTGTATATGTATATATAATTTGATATTCCAAAATATAAAGAGCATGGCTATTAGTTATCAAGCCTTTTGATGTGGATAAGATTTAGACTGTTTTAAGAATTTAAATTATAGGTATATTTAAATCTGCTTTCCTGCCATGTTCATTACTGTACTATAGATAAAGTATTCTGTGATTTAGATTTTTGGAAGCACAGTAAATACACTAACATACTCAAAATCTGTATTTGTGGATAAATTTGTGGGTCAAAATATAAACTAACATTAGTCCTTACGTGGATTATTGTAGCAGAACACTGTAAAAAAAAAAAACTACATTTGATTGCAGTTCCAACTTCGTCATCTGTAATCTTGTCAAATAGTGTGGCATTTTTGACATTTTAAACTGGGTTGTAAATTACAGCAGATTTGTGTTTAAAAAAATCAATTATCAGGTGAGTAGATATGCTACTTTAGAAAGCTATACTAATTAAACTAACAAATCTATTTTGAGGTAACTATAAAACACTGGTAGTTTTGAACTTTGCTTTTTGAGCTTATAGGTATATTTAATCAACGTTTTCAATTAATCAAAATGTGCAAGCTTAGAAAGTGGATGTATGTATGTGTCTGTCAAGGAAAACTTACCAACATAACTGTTCATCAACAAGATGGTTACTGAATTTGTCAGGAATTACTGCTTTGGGTCTCCGTATTTTAATATATTTTAGAAATCAATAAAATCTGTTAATCTCTTAAATACACAGAATGCATTCTTCTTAATCTTTCATAGTATGTGAAAATACTTTTACAAAGTAAATAATGCATTTCATTGCAGTTCAAGATGACAAAATGTGCATTGTCTAAAAGAGTCATAAAGAGGAGTATGCAGTCAGTAGTGTTGTGCTGTTAACAAGAGGAGGTGCAGTGCACAGGGGCTCTTTGCAAGAAGACTGCAGCAAAATGCTTAAGGAAGAAGAGGAAATTCATGTATTTTGTGGTTATGTGAAATCTACTGTGAGGGTACTTTCCCTGATATAGTCAAGTCTGATGTAGCTTGGGTGAGCAGCTGAGCTTTTTTGAAAAACAATGTGAATCTTTTCTGCATTCTCTGTGGGTTTTTTGCTGACTTGTAGTGAATAACATAGTGGTTCTTGTAATGGCTAGCCAGAAGTTTTATTTAGTCTCCCACATCAATACTGTATGTTTTAATCTAAATAAAATACTACTGCTGGTTGTCAGATTTAGTGAAGTAACCATGGAATTGAAGAGGAAGGGACTACAGGATGTCCCTAGTCCAATGTCTAATTTAAAGCACAATCAACTCTGCATTCAGACCAGGTTGCATTCAGGCCTTTGAGCTGGTCTGGAAAACTTACAAGGACTGATTCCTTAAGTTCACTGTTCAAACTGTTACAGTGCTTAATTATCCTTATTGTATTGTCTACACACACACAACTTTCTCTGCAGTTAGAACCTGTCCTATTGCAATGTGGCCATTGTTTCTTGTTCTTCTGTGCTTGAATGGTGCCTGTCTCTGTCTTCGTAGCCTCCAAGTAGGTGGAGGAAAGCTGCTGTTAGGAGCCCCAGTCATCTCTTCTCCAGGCTGAACAAGTCCTGTTTCCTCAACCTCTCCTCACAGAACTTGTGCTTCATTCCCCTAATTTGTGTAGTTAAGAAGGCATAGCAAGAGTGTCTTATTTAAAAAATAAAAAATAGGAGGGTATGCTATTAGTGAAGGTGTAGAGATAAGCAGCTCCTTATGCATAGTCCAAAGCAATATTAAAATTCCTCTTAATTTGTTATTTCTGAAGCTTTTAAAGGTTGACACCAAAATTATGAGCTCTTCGGTCCTCAAGCTGCCTCTTGATTTACTTGTAAGCTACAATATAAAAATACAAGATCAAATTCTGTATGCATATGCAAGATTCTAAAAGCAGAGCTATACTCTGCGTAATCATGTTGTCACCCTTACCTTGTCAGTTGAACAAACCAATCCATTGCTATTATCTCTTGTTGAGATGTCTGTAGAGTTGGTTTGTTGAACTAAAACTGTTTTTGGCCATGGCAGAGCTGATAATTTTTGTTCTAATATTTCTTCCAATTATGTCTTTGTTCATAGCATTTGAAAAGCTAAGAATTAAGGCAGTCTTCACAATTGGAGATAGGTAGAAATGCTGAGTCTTATAATGGGAAACCACTGTAGATAGGTGAGATAGCTTTGACCTAATCTGATGATCTGGGTCATCTTAAAATAGCTGTAGATTATTGTAAAACAAAGGAGAAAAGGGGGAGGATGGTATACTGAAGGGTGGATGCCCAGCAGAAATACCTCCTGTTCTCCTAGAGTTGTCTGTTATTTTTTTTTAAATTAACTCTAAGGTTACATAATCATTTTTTTTAAACCCTTTTCCAGCTTTTTTCAACCTTTCTGGTTTGGCAGAAAATTATTCATTCACCTCAGAATATCAAAGAGCTTGCTAATTGTGAATGAAAGTGGTCAGTTTAGAGAAAGCTGCAGATCCTGCTCCTGAAATGTGAGAATACAAAATATCCCAGATTAACAGGAATAGTTTTACTTCTTAATTTTGTTTGAACTAAAATGAGATAAGCAATTTCAGAGCCTAGGAGAGATAATATCTTAATTGTGTTTGACATCTAGCAGTTTATTTGCTGATATGTATGTGTGATTTTTCAGCCTGCTTTACCTCCTTTCTCCTGTTAGAAATTCAGATTCCTGTGTGATATGACATTAACCCTCTAACAAAAAGTTTCAAAAGTACTTTAAAGGGTTCTTGAACCTTCCATTCATGAAATAGCACCTATATACACCTGAAGTTTTACTGAGCACCTGTCTACATTACAGAAGGTGTAACCTCTTATCTGTAGAGGAGGCTGACTAGAAGTTTAGATGAGGTCGGTGCCAGTGGCATGTAGTGGGTGCCTTGGGAAGCGTGTAGAAACAGGACAATACATAGTGATGCTGCTTTCAGCTGTCAACAATCTGTATCTTTGGTCTATGAGGTAAGAAACTCAATTCTTTACTCCTAATTTTGAACACTCAGTTTACTGCATTGGCAACAACTGAACACCAAACTATTGTTCATACAGTTGTAAATGATACAGAACAGAAAAGAGGTCTTGTAATTTGTTCCACAAAGAAAATCAGTAATGCTTTTAGTAGTAGCAGCTAATTATGACCCCATTAGAGAAGTGCAGACTGTATTTTTATTTTGCATTTGACTTTGAAACTTACTTGCTGCTTTATTATCTAGTTAGTAATGTACAAGGTCTTTTTGCTGTTTTTCACTTCTGTAAATGTAAGTAGTTCAATATCAATCAACTACCACCTTTCTGTTCACCTTTTTCACAGATGAATGTTCAAATCTACATCTCCAAGCCGGAATCCCTTTGGAGGACACACTGGTAAACCCTCACTGTTTATTTTGGTTGTCAGTAACTATTTTATTAAATGATAATTTCCTTATTTCATGGCAGTTTATTCAATCTTTTTTACTAGCAAGATTTTTCTGAAAATCCAAGTCATCTGTTACCTTAGCTAGGTCATCTTTCTGCATGACTCGTGAAGTCTTTAACCCTACAAGGTGAGCAACCAGCAACCATATTAATTGTAAAGTAATTGTGTATTGTGATACAGATATTTCTAGAAATCCGAAGCAGAGCACACAAAATTGATTGCACTGCCATAGATTAAACACTATCATGTGGAAAACGTAGGTGGGTTTTGCAGTGGGATGCTGCTTCTACATGCAACTTAGCAAGTCTCTTGCATTGCTAATACAAACACGTTTACCTAAGCAACAGTGAATATTGACTGTGCAGCAGGGTTGTCTGTAAGTTCCAGCATAGTAACTTTTTGGTTTTGTACTGGGCAATGCAGTTGAGAAGGACTTCTGTCAAGAAACCTTGCCTGTGTGATGAATTGATTATGTTTCTTGATGTTATCAGTACAAACAATGCATTAGTAATAAAAGTATATTACTGATATGCTAAACTGGTTTCAACTGGTTTTTAATGTAGTTCAACATTCCTAATCTTCATTTCCATATTGTGGAAGTAGGCATTTGGATGCTTGCGCTCTCTACTCCGGAGAGGAGGTTTTCTGGATGGATTGTGTGTCTGGGACTATGTCGTATGTTTGAGGATATTTGCAGGAGAGAGGGTAGCCTAAAATTTCTAGAGCTGTACTTGGCATGAAGCAGCATGTTACCATTATGCACAATGTATGTGAGCAGTGACAAATTTTGTGCAGTGTGACCAAATTTTTCAAAGGATGTGAGCAGTGTCTGATGGGGGCAGTCACTCTTGCTCACAGTGCTGGTCTACTGCTGGTTCTGGTTAAGGACCTGCTTTGTACCTAACAGCTGCTCACCAAAGTAGAGGACAATTAGTGCCCAATCTACAGGCACCCTTAGTAGTTTGTGTTTTTTTTTTAATTCACTCAACATGCAAGAGCAGCCAGTGAATTACGAGCACTGCCTTTTCTCTGACTCAGCCCTTCCTTTTACTGTTACCTCCATTCATGGTATATCACCTTTCTCCCTCAACCTTGAGGCTACTCTTAGGACTGCTTCCAGGATGTGCTTACCTCCCCCAGGTTCTTAAGCGTGTGTTTTTCATGCATTTGGTCTAGAACTCATCTCCTAGCAATGAGCTGAGCTTGCAGTTTGCAACAGGAGTCTAGCCTGCATATCCATGTAGCTGAATTGCAAAGTGTGGCCTTAGGATAGAGGCACAGTGTGAGACACAAACAGTGTAGAGCGTTTCTGAACACTGTCAAGGACAGGTACATTTTTACTTAATGGATGGACATTTGTGTGTTCTCTGTTCAAAGTGGCTCTGAATAACTAGCAGAGTTTTTACATCCTGACTCAAGGGCAAAGACATGCCATTTCCTGAAATCGGAGGCCAGTGAAAGAACCAGAACCCCATAGTGTTATTTGTGCTTCCCAAGTTGCACGTTGATTTACCAGGGCTGCTGTAGTGGCAAGAGCTAGCTGCCTTTGTGTGCTGTCACTTGGGGGGGGGGGGGGGGGAGGGAGGGAGTAGTGCAGCTAAGGGGAGGGTACAGGACAATAAGATCATCCTTTTCTGGGATTGTGCCAGACAGATCAACCTTCAGGATTGCCTTGTTTTTCTGATGTTAATTGTTCTTGATAATGGCAAGATCATACCTCTCCTGCTTTTTTTTTAACAGTACTTATAAAGCTAAAGTATAGTACAGATAAAGCTGAAGTAATGGACTCTTTCTCCTTTGTGGAAATTTCTTGGCAACTCTCCCTGTGAGGCCAGTGGCTCTAGGCCAGGACGGCAGTCCTCATGCAGTCAGATGGGATTTGGTAAGCATCTCTGGAGAGGAGTGTGCTGTAGGGCTTTTATGACTCACAGGCAATGTCTTCCTGAAATGAGAACTTCACTTGCAGAGGAAAGACATACCTCTTGTTAGGCATTCCTGATCCCAGGTGACTGCCAAGGGGTCTGATTATGTTTGCTGGTATGGAATTATGCCTATACAGGCTCAGATATTTTAAGTCTGGTCCTAGTGTTGTTAGCGTAGCAGACACATAACCACAAGGTGATTATATGAAGGTGCTTTATTCAGCGCTGGAAACCAGGGGCAGGCGCCCAAATCTGGCTTCAAGTCCTGTTACATCCCGATCACTATTAATATCCTAAAAGTTACATATTCATTAGTGTTCATTAATATTTACAATATCAGCCTCGCATCGTATGTTAATTATTTCTCCTCCCATTCACACATGCGTGGTGCTCTCTGGTGGTCGTCCTGGGGGTCGTCCAGATGAAGTAAGGAGTCATCCTCAGGGTTAAACTTTTCACCTTTTCTCTTTGGCGCATGCTCCTTTTCAGTTCTTGACTTTAATTAGTTCTTGGCTTCAGTCCTAACCCACCTTATCCAACTTATCTTTTTTAA